>VYXB01003339.1:15736-52308 GCA_013397135.1 Pachyramphus minor | reverse complement strand
TTAATTCCCCTTTATTTAATTAATACTGTAATACAAGTTGTCCATAGTATTTCCCTTTAATTCCCCTTTCTACTAACCAATATCGTGTTAATAGTTATCTGTAATATTGTGTTAAGATCCTTTTTTGGTATCCCTTTAACTCCCTTTTTACTAGTTAATACTGTATTAAATGCTGCTTGTAGTATTTGTTTTAATGTCAACTGATAAAGTAGTAGATTTTGTATTCTTTTAGTTTTTGATTCTCTTTGCTAAGTTTATTATTATTATCATGCTCACTGCAATAAAAGATATTTTGTGTGTTGTCTGTTGTACAAGTTGTACAAGTTTGTTATACTTGTCTTTATTCCGGGCATGTATCCTTAACGAACCGTTACACACAGAGTGGTTGAGGTTAGAAGGGAATGCTGGAGGTGACACTGGAGGTGATCTGGTACAAATCCCCTGGACAAGCATGGCTTCTTAGAGCACGTTAGCCAGGACCGTGTCCAGATAGCTTTTGAATGTCTTCAATGATGGAGATTACAAACCTATGCTGTAAAAATGTCATGGAAAAAAGACATTGGCAATTTTTCCCTGGAATCACTACTTTGAGGACTCATGGGTTGAAGTAGGTGATTTGAAGTACATGGCTCATTTGGACAGTGTGTGAGACAGAGGCTTCATTCTTATGCTGTCCTTCACTGACCACCACCCTCCCCACTCCCTGTGTGGTCCTGATCTTCATGTGCCTTGTACCAGGTCAGTGCTTCTGGCCTTTCCAGTGAATTGATCAGTCCCAAACAGCAGAATGCAACTTGCTTCCTGCTACATTAGTGAGTCCAGCTGCATGAGTGAAAAACGTACATTGAAGTCCCATCTCCTACTCCAAGCACGTCTGACTTCAAAGCTGGCTGAAGTTGCCCAGGGATTTGTCCACATGTATCCTGGAAATTCCGAGGATGGAGATTTTACGACCTCTCTGGGCAGCCTGTCCCAAGGCTGCAGCACTCTCCTGGTAAATAATGTGCTCCTTTTGTTGGAAAAGGATTTCCCTGGTTCACAACATGAGACCATTGCCTCTCGTTCTTTCACTTGCAGGAGAAGCTTGGATGCATTGGAATTCTCACTCCCCTTTTCAGTAGTGTCTCTGCAATGAGATCCCCCAGCCTTCCCTTCTGGAGGCCAAACAAACCTAACATCCATCACATCTCCTCACATGGCACATGCTCCTGCTGACTGATATTGGGGTTGTTGTTAGAGCCTCTCCATTGTGTCAACATCTCCCATATAATGGGGGAGTTTTCTAAAAACTGCACAGACTATGCAGATGCAGCCTCACCAGTACCAGGCAGAGGGGAGTAACCACATCCTCCATTTGCTGACCACTTGTTAATGCAATCCCATGACTGTTGTTGCTGCAGGAAAGCACTGTTTACACAGTTCCACCTTGTTTTCCACAAGAATCTCAAGGCCTTTCTTGCAGGGCTGCACCTTACAATCAATCCCCAGTCTGAACTGACGCATGGAGTTGTTTTGTTCCAGGTTGAAAAAATAGAGTGATTTTATTTTTCATAGAACAAAACCAAATACATAAGGTGAATTAGACCAAATTTGTTACGTGATTAAGAAGAGTTAAACCCTCATTCCTCTCATGCTGAGTGTGATGCTAATACAAATATGGAGCAATGTTGGTACATGGGAGCCCGATTTCATACCTGAGAAATGTCAGTTTTCTCCAGAAGTTCTGATCTCAGTCACAGACATAAGCAAAGGGGCTGTAACTCTCAGCACAAATTACCCTTTTCCTAACAAAAGGTCCTGCAGGCTTGAAAGAGAATCTGGTAGACCACTGGAATGAATCCCACTTCTATCCATTCCCCTAGGACCTCAAAGGAGCTCTGTGTGTGCATGGCGTGGTTTTAAATCAGCATTTTAATCCTTCTTTTGACTTTGCAGATAAGCAAACTAACAAGAATTGTCCTTCTTATACATTGAGGTAGGACACAGCTCCAGCTCTCGTAATCAACTAATTTATTACTGCTCTGAAATAAAGAGGTTTTTATTTCCTACAATAAGAGATAATTTCTATCTGTTACCTCTGGTACAACTAAATAAAAAATGGTACATTTCTTGTTCTTAAATAAATAAATAAATAAAGTTTATTTTGAAAACCCACCAGTCAAACTATTTCAATTTCCTTCCAGCTTTCTATGCTTTTTTTGAGAGGGATTTTTTCTCCCTTTCTATTTTCCAGAACGGCCTGCTTCTCTTCAGAATATTAAAACACACCTGCATATCCTATAAAGTGAGTGCAAAGGACTAAGCAGAGAGATACAGAAATACAAAAACCGCTGAGCTGGGAACCGTCTAGAGTTGCTACTGGAACTGCTGAGCACAGATCTGCGTTCAGGCCCTTGCCAGGATCTGGAGGCTCCACACCTCTCTCCTGCCTTTTCAGTCTCTCTATGTGGAGATACATGGCTGAACAGGGAGCAGTTTCTGAAAAGCAGAGGACATGAGTGTGTGCTGTCATTTTTAAGGTGGCATGGTCTGTGGTCACAAAAGGAAGCCACTGAAGCTAACAGGCTTCTATACTGAAACACTCCTACAGTGAGACAGGTGATCCCACAGATTGCTTCTTCCTGCTGCTGCCCAGTGTGCCAAGGCACAGCCAGTGCTGGCTCCTGTGTCATGCTCATGCATCTGGTCACCCCACTGCCTCTCCCTTCCTGGTATACTGGAACAAGCAAAGGACCCAGAGGGTTCTCTAGATCTCAGGACAACTACAAAGCACATCTAGAAGTTTCTGGGAGTGCAAAGAAATTTTCAGACAAAGGCTTTTCTTTCAGCTTTACAAATATGTTTTCAGCCATCATCATAATGGATCAAAAAATAGCCCCGAGAATGCTCCCACAAAACAAAACTCCCATGCAAGAGCTGTTTCTCATTCTATTTTTTCTTGCTTTATGTACAAATAAGATTATTGAGAACAGGTTTGTACTTAACAAAAGGATAAACCCTGCTAATCTACTGATTTGTCAGCTAGCATTGTGCTTATCACAGCACTGTTTGTTGGCTGGGGCAGACGTGGTCCCAATGTGCACAGCTGTGCAATGAAAACTGCATTGTGTCATGTGAGAGTGTAGGCAGGACATGCAGTTTGGGGGGCTGGACAAAACGACTGTTCAAGTCAAACTGCTGTGTTTGTGATTTGGCTGCACATCCATCTCTGACAGTAGATAATGCCATGCTGCAGAACATGTAAGCCAGAGCCAGTGATGGCAGGTAGCCACAGAGCTGAGAAATGAAATAATGGGGTGATTTTTGTTAGTTTGACAGGCAGAGATGTCAGACCACTGTTTGATGGGGCATCAGCAAACAACACACCAAACGGCCTCAACTGGCACAAAGGACCCCCGAAAAGCGAACAGGAGAAATGGCCAGTCAGAAGGCACATGGATAACAGCCAGGAGTGATGACAGGGCATAAACACAAGAGGATGACAGAAACCCAAATGGAACACAGTGTAGAGGAAAAATTGATGCAGATCAACACACTAGGAGAAAGGAATGACACAGGAGGAAGGGCCATTGAGTGGTGAACGTGAATGGGAGGAGACAGGAGCCTTGGCTGGCGTGACCAGCGAGTGTGGGGTGATGGTACTGGTGCCTGGAGACAGAAGCGGGACCGAGAGCAGCTAGAGCCTCTACGTGTCACTTGGGTCATCCAGCTGAGCACAGCTACCCGGCACAGCCCGGCATGGCCCTGGAGTCAGCACTGCCACTGCCTTGGCACGCCGGGCAGCAGCACGATCAGTCTGTGGGATCACCTGTCGCAGCTCAGGAGCGTTTCAGGACACTTCACAATGAGCCCCTGGAGCTGTCAGTGTGCTCCGAACACTGCGTCCTCTCCCGGACAAGGAGGAGCAGCTCAGCAAAAGCCTGTGCTGGGCATCGCGGCCAGACCATCCCCTCCCTCCGTCGCTCTGCTCCCGGGGCGGCTCCGCGCAGGGGACGGCAGCGCCGGGGCCTCCCGGCGGCTCCGGGGGCGTGCGGAGGCTCGAGCCTCACTCCGCTCCGGGAGGAGTCGCCGGGTGCGAACCGGGCGCGCCCGCAGCCCCACCACCCCGCACACACCCAGCACACCGCCCACCCCGGAGCCCCCTGACCTCGCGAACACCCAGCACCCTACCCCGCACAACCCGCACCCCGCACACACCCTTCACCCCGCACACTCCTCCCTCACGGCCTCGGGCCGGCGGTGCCGCAGCGTCCCCGCTGCCACAGTCGGGCNGGCGGCCCCGGGGGGCTCGGCCGGAGCAAGCCGCGCTTGCAGGGCTTGGCAGAGCCACCCTCATATCCCGAAGAACAAAGCCGTCCCCGCCTCGCGCCGCTTGGAGGCGCACTGCATGGAGCAGATCCGCTCCGTGTCCCCTTCCCCGCCCCTACATGGAGCGGGTGCTCTCCACTTCCCTCCCTCCCTCAAACACACCACGGCCCACAGCGCACACAACCAGACAGACACACAGAGATACGCACACTCACAGAGAGACACACACAGACACAGGCACACAGACACACACAGACTCAGATGATAGGGGGNCACAGACACAGGCACACAGACACACACAGACACGGAGACGCACACACACAGACACACACAGACTCAGATGATAGGGGGAGCGGGCTTGTTCTGGGTTAGGGGGGGCTTGTGCTGGTTTAAGGGTTAGCTTATGCTTGTTTAAGAGTTAGCTTGTGCTTGTTTAAGGTTTATGTTGTTTACCTTGTGCTTAGTTAAGACATGTTGCTTAGCTTATGTTTATTTACTTAGGGTTTATGTTTATTTCTTATTTTATACTTCAGTAGTATAAAATTCACTTTATAACATACAGCAAAGCTCACAATGCACAGACTTGACCTTGAGGATGCCATGCCAGGAGGCCTCAGAACCTCTTGGGCCAATTAAGACAGCCAGGATACCCCAGGAAAACGAAGCTAAATCAGAACGCAAGTCAAAAGCACAAGATAAGTCCAATTAGGCCAGCCACAGCTGCCAACAGGTTCGGTTTAAAGCAGATTTGAGCAAAAGGTAAAAAGTTCACGAGAGGAAGACTACTGACTTCATCCCCAAAGACCCCGAGAGACCTGGCCCCGAATTACTGGGAGGATGAGCGCAAGTGCAAGATGAGGCAGGGAAAATGGAAATCAGTTCTTGGAACTCATTATAATAACCCTGCCCTTTCTGAGAAAATAATGTTGATGCATGAAGAAATAGTAAATATGTATAACTTACTTGCATATAAACCTGTTGTTAACCCAGCCAGGGGCGCATGCCTTTGGTGGAGATATGCCCCGTGCGCCTGGGCCCGGAATAAACGTACCTCTCTATAACCTTGCTGGATATAGAGTCTTTTTCTGCAAAACAGAGACACACAGACACACAGACACACACAGACACACACAGACATAGACACACAGAGACACACACAGACAGAGACACAGACACACAGAGACACATACACAGAGACACAGACACAGACAGACACACAGAGATACACACATAGACACAGGCAGACACACAGAGATACACACATAGATACACAGAGACACATACAGACACACATACGCACACACAGAGACAGACACTCGCACAGGCACACACACAGACGCACACACAGACACATGCGCGCAGAGGCACCCAGACACAGACACACAAACACACAGACACACATGCGGTGTCAGGCACTGAGCCCCACTCACCCCCTCCACTCCTGCCAGGTCTGCAAACGCATTGCCTGGAGGAGCCACTCTTCCAGTCCCCACAGGGTTATGCCAGGGACTGCTGCAGAGGCAGCAGGACACAGCAGCTCCAGTCCCTGGTTACAGCCTGACAGAGATCTTCTCTATGTTTTCCCTAATTCAACCAGGAGAGTCAAAACTGCAAAAGAAACAGGAATGGGCTCCCATTGTCCCAGTGAACCACTGGCAATCATGCTGCATCCAGTCACAAACTCTCACTGTCTATCTCGCATGAATCAATACTCCTTACAGTCACCAGAGCATCACACAGGTTTATTTTTATTTCTCACAGCTTCTACTTAGGGTTGGCTAAATATATTAGTTACACACACAAACCTGGTTACTTGAAGAAAGTAGTGAGTTACTTGAAGAAAGTAATGGGTATCTTCTGGATACACAGAAGTCTATATCCAGAGGGAGTCTGCCTCAGCTCTGGTCAGGGACCTCATTTCTCTGATTTCTAAATACAAAAAAAAAGGAAGATAATGTAGAGGATATTGGAGCAACTGAATTATTTGTGGACTTGTTTCAGGTTTGTGGCTATTGCAAATGTACAACCATTTTACTGATGAAGAGCTATTATCTCCCAATGCTGCTGAAAGACCTGGATTCTTATTCCATTCATATTTGGTCTGACTCTTGGGAGGTACCAAAAGGACTTTCAAAACACAATAGTTTTGAGTAAGTGCCAGTTTTTGGCCTTGAGGTCACTCCAGTGAAAGAGTGGGAGGAATATAGCCATGGCTGTATTCAAGGTGTTTGGGCAAAAGCCTTTGTGACACTGATTGCATAGGAATAGTCTCTCTCTGCATCTCTACAACTCACCTGGCCTTCAATGTCACGACTTTTGGCTCGCAACTTGTTAACCTGACATTCAGCAATATCAGCTCGTTCTTCAGCCTCCTCCAGCTCATGCTGGGCCTTGCGGCATCGTGAGAGATTAGCGTTTGCCTGTTCTTCCTGGAAGTCCGACAGCACCGTTAGTGACATGGACACAAATTACATTGCCCTGTTACCATTAACACCCGTGGCTGTGCCACAGTAATATCACCTGTTTTAGCTTCACAGGTACATACCTGCATGACCACTACCCTGTGCATTTCTATCTAGTACCCCTTGGAAGGCAGAACAATTAGTCCTGCTCAGTTCCAGCTGGGAAACTTGGCTTGTGTGGCTCCAAAGGTGCAAGAGTTCCAATATAATTACAGCTACACCCACTCTTTTCTAAGCTGTCTTTATAAAATAAAGAATATTCAATGGCAGTGGCCATGGTTGCCCTCTCAAACTGAGTATTCAATTATTTTAATGAGCTAGGGAGCCCAGCCCTTTTGGAAATCTCTACCCAGGGCCCACTGAAAAAAGTCCTGCACTCACAGCTTCCTCAGCCTGTTTCTTGTATGCTTTCACTTTTAACTGCAGCTTGTCCACCAGGTCCTGGAGACGGAGAATATTTTTCTTATCCTCTTCAGACTGTAGAAGTGAAAATCATGTCAGCTTTGGAAGATGTACCGAGATGATCCAAATAAGAAGGCAGAGGATTTGCAATACCTGGTAAGTGAGCTCCTTCAGCCTTCGTTCGTACTTGCGAACTCCTTTCAGGGACTCTACTCCTCGTTTCTGCTCAGCATGAAGCTCGTTTTCTAACTCATTAATCTGAAACACAGAATCATGGTGAAGATAGCAAGCTGCCAAGAATGGCTGCTGATCCTGCTGCAGGATCCTGGGAACCAGGGTTCTGCAAGGTAAGGCTGCAGAGAAAGTGGCAGACACAACAGAGCAGATTCCTGTAGCTGCTTCTTGGGTCTAGATAAGCTAAAAAAATGCTCACCATGCTATGTTAGTAGTGACATAGTGTATGAATCCATAGTTATTTATTAAAGGATATATAAAGGTAAACTGTGCATACCTAGAGCATTTATAATCAGAATTAGGATTATATCTATCAGAGAAGAGGAAATTGAAACAGGGAAGGGAGGATCTATCAGTGTTCATCAGGTAAATGAAATGGTGAAAATCTGTTACATTTGTTATCTTTGAGTACAGCTTATCCTCACGAAGAGTCCTTAACAACCTCCCAATGCTCCATCCCTCTTCTGCAGTGTGTATAAGACAAACCTGAATACCAATGTTTTTATTTCGGTGTGGATGTTTCCTTTCAAAGCCAAGAGCACCAAATTCTCAATCAGTTGTGCTGTATTTTGGAACAGAAACAGCTGAAGAACACAGTAAGTGGGTCAGGCAAGTAGTCCACCTAGCCCAGTGCTCTGCCTCTGGGAATGGCAGCAGCATATACTATTTAGGGACAGCATGGAAACCTGGCTGCTGTCTATTCCCTTCACACTTGTCCAGTTTCCATAGCCATTAGATTAGAGGTGTAAAGTATGGCATATCTATGCCTGTTCCCTTAAGTATGCCTATAAACCTGCTGATTTCTACTCCCTTTTTGAGCCTTTTACCAGTTGCCTCTATAGCCTCCCATGGCAGCATGTTCCAGAATTTCACTGCCTATGCTGTAAAGTACTTCCTTTTATTTATTTTAAACTGATCTCCAGGTGAAATGTCCTAGTCTCTTCAAATAGCAGAGTCCTAGTCTTGTTTGTCAATACTCATAAGGCTTCACTCCCAGATCCTTCTTCAGCTGCAGAGACCAAAACTACCCATGATATATTTAATATAGTGGCAAGGATGCTCCTTGCCTTGTTCTCAGTGCCTTTCCTAATGAAACCCCATTTTTTTTTCCTTTTAGGTCTTTGCTTCTACTGCACATTGAGCAGTTTCTGAGACCTGTCTTGGATGAGACTGAGATCTCCTTCCTGTCTGGGCTGTATTTTTCACTTCCAAGTTCATCCCCCAGTAAGTATGCTTTAAATTATTTTTCCCTCACCAAAAGTTACTGTCTGTATCCGCCTGATGTTTATCTACCTCCATTTTTGCCCACTCCGTTTTTATGAGGTCATTCTCAAGTTCCTTGCCCACAGTGCAACGTTTCTCTACTTTGCATATCTCTCATCAAACCTGCTGGGAATACCTGGGGCTGTCCCTGTTGCCACCCTCACGAGAGGTTCCAGCAATCAAAAGCCCAGTCAGAAACTTCACCTCAGTCTACCCAAGTCTTCACCATACCCTCGCCTCTAGTTTCTGGAGTTGCTTCTTTCCACCCTTCAGGGCCAACTGCTCGGCCTCTTCAAGACGGTGCTGCAGATCCTTCACCGTCTGTTCCAGATTCCTCTTCATCCTCTCCAGGTGGGCACTGGTGTCCTGCTCCTTCTTCAGCTCTTCTGCCATCATGGCTGCCTGGTTGTAGGGCACAGTTATGTTACAAATACGCCTCCCCATCCTGGGAGTTCTGTGTCCCTGGGAGCAAGACCCAGCTTCACATTCGTGTGTGGCCCTGCAATTCAGCACCCACAGCTGTGCTAAGGATATGTCATCCAAAGAGGATTATAGTTCCTCAAAGTCTAAAACTGCTTCACCTTGGAGAACAGACATAAAGAAAAATTAATTATGGCATGCAAATGGCTTGGTACCAAAGTTTTATTTTTTAAGTCAGTGAAAATTAGGGGTATTGTGAAATATCACCAGCTAGCACTCTGTGTCTCTGGGCTCGCCAGTGATTATGAATGTCTGGCTATTTGGTGCCTAAATTTGCCAAAGAGTCGAACTACCAAGCAGTTCTTGTCAATGAAATGACCCTGAGTCTCTCAACTGCACTGAAAAGCTTGTTCCTTGCTGAGGTCCTCAGGACCCAGGATGCATAGCTGTCCTCAGTGTGGCAGAGCAGCGAGGTCAGGGGGACATGCAGCACTGCAGGACTAGACACTGGTGCACCAGGACTTGATGCAATAATGTCACTATTTTCTGTTTCATTTCCATATACCTTTCCTAGAAGGTCCTAAACTTTGGTAGTTCTGATGCTGTGGAACTGTAGAACTTTCATTCGTTTGAATGAAACATTTATATTCTCTCTTTTTATTTCTTACTTGTCTAGCATTTGTATAGAATTGTGTATGATTTTTGTCTTAATTTCTGCTTTTCTGTACTGTGTCTAAACAGGCCTAGGTTCAAATAACTCTTTTCCTATTGCGATTTTGCCACCATCTGTTCTATCCTGTCTATTACATTTATTCTGGAAGCAAAAGTGAATGGGTTTGGGAGAGGGGAGAGGAGATGCCTCTCCAATACTGACTGCTATCAGCACATGAGGACTGTTTCTGAAGTGGTGTTCTGTGGCAAGCAGTGGGGCAGGGCTGTGCAAAGTCCATGTGGGAGGGACTGTGTGTCACAGATACTTTCTATTGAAGAATTGGTTCTCCTCTGCCTGATTCTTACCTTTCTAAAGAGTAAAAGTGACTATGGTAGTATAAAATGGAAGGGAGGCAAGCGAGAGGACTCACATCTGTGATCGCTTTCTTTGCTTTCTCCTCTGCATTTCTGGCTTCCTGAATGCTGTCTTCGACTTCATTCTGTAAATGAGTGATGTCCACTTCCAATCTTTTCTTGGTGTTGAGGAGGCTTGTGTTCTGTTGGGACAGTCAGAAGACAGGTCATTTCCACCCCTTTTGTGCTACTCCCATATGCCTATGGTAATCTCCTTTATTAGGAGATGCCAAATACCTGCGAGTGGAGCAGCTGCACTCGCTCACTGGCATCTGTCAGCTCCTGCTCAGAAACCTTCCGTGCTCGCTCGGTCTGCTCCATAGCAGCTCTCATCTCCTCCATTTCTGTTGTCATCAGATTATTCCTACGCTCTACCATGGCAAGCTGCTCTTTCAGGTCATCGTTCTCTCTCAAAGCATCATCTAAATGGAGCTGGGAATCCTTAGGACGGAAAAGCATCATGAGACTCAGAGGCAAGCAGAGTGAATGGCAAAGAACTGTAGGACAGAAGCCTTGTGATCCCTACCTTAAGTTGCCCGTGCATGGCTTTAAGCTGCTTCTGTGTCTCTGCTACCTGACAGTTGGAATGCCTCAGCTGTATTTCCATGTCATTCAGATCTCCCTCCATCTTCTTTTTCAGCCTCAAAGCATCATTTCTGCTTCTGATCTCAGCATCCAGTGTGGTCTGCATAGACTCTAGTATCCTCTGGTGATTCCTCTTCAGCTGTTGAATTTCCTCATCTTTCTCTGCAGTCCTTCTATCAACATCTGACTTCACTTGGTTCAGCTCCAGCTGAACACGTAAGATTTTTCCCTCTTCGTGCTCTAAAGACCCCTGTTGAGGTTGAAATATTATAATTTGTCTCTGCAGTATCTGTTGGTGGGAAATCCCCATGGGGAAATGTGACTCTGCAGCCAGCAGGGCAGGTGTATTTGCCTTACTGTGGACCTTTAGAAAAGGCCAAGTACTGAAAAAACTGTGATCACATACTCAGGAGTCAGGAGTCAGGAGTCACTGTACCTCATCTAAATACTAAATGGTGATTTAGGAATAATACTCCTTAGGAAAATGCCTCCAATACCACAAGATCTGGGCACTGAGGGCTATTTTTGACAGTGCAGAGATAACAAATCATATGAAAACAGAAAATAGGACAGCCAAGCATCCTGCTCAGAAGCATGTTGCCTTCTCTTTCACCTCCATGATAAATTCTGCTTAGGGACTCTACCCTTAGTCCCATTCCAGTGACTGTATGGGCATGTTCCCCTTCCACACAGCCACCCTCTGGTATTGGTGTCATCTAGCTTCAGTTAAAAGGAGTTATGAAGCTGGCTATTTACAACCAGTGGACAGAAATAAGACATCCAGAGAATGAAAGAGTTGATGTAGCCCTGGTATTCCTTTTAAGAAGAGACTCTCCAGAGAGGCCTGTTTCTCTTTTTTGCTTCTAGAATGAGCCTATGGCGACTAATTCCAGATTAGATCGATGACATTTAGATGCATGAATTAGAGTAGATGGATTTCATGATCAATACCTCTTGCTCCTACTGCCCAGCCATCTAGTGAGATCTAGAGATGTGCTAGTTGTTTTATACTTCTTTTTCTACCTAAGGGAAGTTATGGAGAAAATAAAGTGAGGCTCTTCTTAGTGGTGGACAGCAAAATGACAAAAGGCAACAGTCAGCAGTTGGTACAAGGGAAATCCTGACTGCATAAAAGGTTAAAAAGATTTCCCATGAGAATGGTGTTGCACAGGAGAAGGCTGTCCAGCAATACTATGATATATTCATCCTTAAAAATTATAAAAATCAATTACACAGGGCTTTGAGCAACCTAATGTAAGTTCAAAGTTGGCCATGTTTTGACCAGGAAGTTGGACTAAAGACCTCCAGAGATCCTGTCCAACTTAAGTTAATTCTGTTTTTGAGGTATGCTATAGGTATACCATGGACAGCTCATGAAGTGCACTCAAAGACATTTTGTGGAGAATCAGATGTGGTCATGCAAAAGTATAAAATGTTTTCCAAGAGACAGGCAGGGCAGATAGGGAACAGAAGGCAGAACCCAGACAACAGGGAACTGAAAGAGCTTCAATGTGGCATGGAATGGCAAAAAAAAGAGCAAGATTTGAAGTAACAGAGAACTGAGGGATAGCCAAAGACAGTAAGGAAGACAGAAATCATGGAATTGTGGGACCCAGCATGCAGCCTGTGCCAGCAAAGCGTGACAGTGTACCAGTGTACTCTAAGATTTGGCTGATCCCCAGCTGATCCCCAGCAAACTCTTCACGTTCATCAGAACCCATATCCTGTGAACTGACTCCTCTTTAAACATGTTACTGACTCCCACTCATTCAAAGTGGAGAAACACAAGAAATATTGCTTTGTTTTAGAAAAAAGCAAAGAAACAGCTTGCTTTGAGCAGGGGGTGACATTGAGAAAACCTGAGTATTAATTAGATGTTCTCTGAAAACATTCTTGATTAATTTGACCAGAAAACAAAAAAATTTGTTTTGAAATACAAATAAAATTTGTTTTGAAATACAAATTACTTTTCTTCAGATTTCTATGGGAGAAAATTCAAACAAATGATGCATAATGAACTCAATTTTAGACAGGGAGTGAGGTTTTTTTGTGCATGGTAGTACAGCAAGGAATGCCACATTAATGTGGAAGAGGAACGGATCCTGTGCTCCTTGATCTGTCTGTGCTCTCTTGCTGCACCTTTGGGACAGTTTAAGGGTATCAGGAATAGAAAATATATATTTCAATTTTCCCCATTCTTGATTACTTTGAAAGCAAGCACCTTACTGAGGACACTTACCTCTGCTTCTTCTAACGCTGCTTGTAGGTCACACTTTTCTTGCTCAATTTGTTTCTTTGCTTTCTCCAGCCCGTGATTTGCTTTTCCAGACTCAGCAATCTGTTCAGTCAGATCAGAAATTTCCTCTGCAACCAGAAAGCACGTACTCATCTCATCTTAGATAATGTTATCAGTGGCACCTGCAATTGCTCTTTGGCAACAGGAGTGATGGAAGAGAACTGATGTAATGGGATGCAGCAGTGAGGAGAAATCACACAATCATGAAATCACAGAATATTCTGAGTTGGAAAGGACCCACAAGGATCGAGTCCAACTCTTCAGTGAATGGTTAGGGTATTGTACCTGTGACCTTAGAATTATTAGCACCAAGTTTTAACCAACCGAGCTAATTGCACACTTCTCTCGTGCAATCTTTATATCTGATAACCTGCTCATCCCAGTTCAGTGTGCAATTTGAAAATGAGAGGGACCAAATGGACTGAGCTCAGAAAATAATGTCAGCTTCCTCTGCGTAGTGAAATTACATCTCCAGAGACAATCCCCAGTAAGGATTCGGCTCACAAAAAGGATCTGAGTTTTATTTCCTTTATATAGTTAGTTTGCTTATTAAATGCCTATCCCTTGTGCCACAGCTGCATAAACCTCCAATAATCAGGAGACAAATAACAGTCCTCCAGATTTTTTCTGGTGGCAGTGACTGACTGAAGTAATCTGAAAAAGTTTAGTGTCATCATAATTTCTGTCTATTCAGTTAATTTGGTCCCTATCCATGTATAGGATCGTGACAGTGTGAAGCAGGAGGAAGTAGGATGCTGTAAAGAGTTGTAGGCATGTGATTTTTTTTGTGTGTAGGCAGGTGACTTTATGATAAGCTGAACAAGAAAGAAATCTGCTATCTTTATGGGAAAATCATAAAGAACAAAACCCTGGGAAGAGGCAGAGCTCCAGAAGTCCAGAGATGTGGAAGCATCTTAGGGCTCATGGTGAATCCCTGGTGACAGATATCTGAACTTACGCTGCAGGTTCTTGTTCTCCCGTCTGACAGTCTCAGCCTGGTCAAGCACTTCTTCATAGGCATTCTTCATCCGGAAGATCTCAGTGCTGAGAGAGCGAGACTCCTTCTGGGCAGCTTCCAGCTCAGCCTGACTCTCCTGGTACTTCTGCTTCCATTCAGTCAGGACCTGGAGTAACAGAAGCATAAGAATGACCTGTTCTGCAACAATCCTGTCTCTGCACCTTTACAAGAACCCAGGAGGCATGACCTATCTTACAGTCTTTTGCTTTGGGCTGTTCTCTGCCTGTGACAATCAACTCACTGTGATACATACTCTGGCTATTTTTGTGGAATTTACTTAAATGTGCCTCTTCATCCAGCACTAGTGCGTGCCCCAAACTCTCAGGCAGAAGTTTAATGTGACACCAGACTGGACTCTGTGGTTGGTGTGAATAAGGATGTGTGAGCCTTTGTATTATTGCAGGAGCCAGTGGTCCTGGACTCAGGACAGGACTCCAACAAGAAAGGCCATACTCTACCAGTTCTCTTCTGAGTTTGATACCACAGCTCTGTAAGGCATCCTTTTTAGTACAGTCATTTAACTCACTCACACAAGGTTAGACCAAGGCACAGGGCTGTGCAACATTCATAACTTGGTCCAACAGTGTAGATTCTTTTAAATGTTAGTAAAGGCAATGAAGGCTGGAACTTTACATGACTCTGAGGCTCTGCCTCACCCAAATATAAGGCTGTCAGACTAGCACCAGGCAAAAGTCAGGGCTTGGTAGCTTGCATGTGAGTATTTGCTCAGTCTGCTTGACAAAAGACTACATATGGATCCTGACAGTCTCCCTTGCAAAGATTTCATGCGTTCAAAAACTATCAGAAGGCTACTTTTGCTGTGGTTATCTGGGTTTACTTACACAGTGACTTTATCTTTACCATATGTCGCATTATGTGGTCCTTACCATAACTTTGCTTTGGGTAAGATGCAATTTATCTTACTGTTAGAGTAGAGCTTTCATAATTTCAGAATTTTTCCTGGCCTATCAAATATCTAATCATGTTCAGATCTGGCATGGTCTTTTGAATGAACCTTGTCAAAATTCTTCTGCTTTTTATCAAATGCTGCACAGACTGCATTTGACCTCTCCACATCAATCATCAGGTCATCCACTTCCCCCTGCAGCCTCTGCTTTGTCTTTTCCAGTGAAGCACACTTTGCATTGACAGCCTCAATCTGCTCCTCTGAGTCCTGCAGGCGCTGGGCCAGCTTCTTCCTGTAGAACGAGAAAATCACCACTGAGAAGAGGAAAATTCTGACCTTCTCAGAAAATGGACATGAAAGGAGTTGGGAATGGGAGAGCAACATAGAACACTGTGGTGCTAAGAGCCTGGGGTGACACAGCACTCTGGAGTTTGGTGCATAGGAAGGAAGAATATGTACCCAAATACATACTGTAGCAATGTGGAGAGGGACCAGAAATAAACTTTCAATATTGGCAGTGTAAAGAATGTGATTTTTCAACTACTATGATTAGTTCAATAGTTAATGCATTGCAATTCTCTTATGTAGATACTCTTAAGCCTCTACCTCTACTCCTCCCTTAAATGTCTACTCAGTCCCCTTTTCACTCCTAATACATTACAAAGCACACTGCTTTACGTATTCCCACTACAAGCACATTCTGGTTTCCTTCGGTTACACTCACTTAAATATCCTACTACTTGTTCCAGCCCATCCCAATGCCCACGTACTTGGCCTCCTCGAGCTCCTCCGTGCGCTGAATCGCGTCCGTCTCGTATTTGGTTCTCCACTGGGCCACTTCGCTGTTGGCCTTGGACAGGGCGCGCTGCAGCTCCCCCTTGGCTTCCTGCTCCTCCTCATATTGTTCCCGGAGCAAGTCACAGTCATGGCGAGCCGACTGCAGGGCGTGGGCCAGGGCGTTCTTGGCCTTGGTAGTTAAAATGATACAAATTTTCAAAACACTAACAATTTGTGACTGCATTTTTTTACTGCAGTTTGATCAAAGCTTCATATCTCCCTGCTAGAGTTGCTAGAGCAACAGAAGGAACAAAATGAATAGCATTAGGAACTCTATGTTTCAAACTTGATGTTGTTAAACAAGGTCAGGTGCTTGTCCATCTTTTCTGAGATAGCATCTGTCAAACAGATCGGCACCAAATGCTTCAGGAAAAGACAGAATAAATCCAGTGACAGACAAGGTACAAGCACTCCTGCTCTAATTCCTTTTTTTGGCTGTTGCTGTTTGCTTTGCCTCAAGGATTTCCAATAGCAGTAAGGTATGCATACAGAGCTGATTTTATTCACTTTTCTCATGTTTGTGAACTTCAGAAGTCTTGATGAGAAGGACTTAAACTTTCTTCCTTATTTAATTTCTGATGTCTCTTCTATGTATTATACGCTAAGGCAAAGTTCAAAATTTTCACTGTTCTGATGTCACCACCTTGCTCTGAGGAGAAATCTAATTTATTTTTTAGTGCATTTATTTATTTTATAATTTGTTGGTCCAAATGACAGCAAGTCACCTTATTTTCTTCCTCTAGTTGCCTCTTCAGCTCTTCAGTCTGCTGAGTGAAAGCATGTTTGCCTCGAGTCAACTGGGAAATCAAGGACTCCTTCTCCTCCAGCTGCCGAGTGAGTTCACCTAATGAGAAAAAGTTGATTTTTTTAGACAGAGATATGAGACATAAAACAAATGAATGAGAACAGCTAGCCATGTGGAAAGTGATTACAAGATATAATGTGGTAAATTGAAGGGTTAGAAGCAATATCATTCCCACCAATAGGAAAACTGTCAAAGAGAAATGCTGTGCTGGCATCAAAGGAAAGGAGATGAGCTGATCACAAACTCACACATTGATTTTGATTCACAGTTCTTCTTCTGGTTTGGTTTTATATTTCCATGGGTGGCATCAGGAGGAAATTCTACTTTGTGAGTTTTGTTCAGATCACTGAGTAATGAACATGTTACAAAATACAAAATACATAGGTATTCAGGCATTTAAGTACTTGACATAGGAGTATTACATCTCATCAAGGGACATACACATACCATTCTCAGTCTGCAGACGTGTTTTTTGTGTGTTCAGATCATTAATTAGTCGCATATGTTCATCATCTTTCGTTCTGACTTCACTGAACTGGTCTTCAAGAGCTCGGCACATCTTTTCCAGATTGCTCTGTAAAGAGATAGAAAGCATCTCCTTCAGCTCATCCAATTGTTCAGAACAACAATGGTAATGATGAGGAACGTTTCTTCCTGTAGAGCAACCTTGGCTTTGGAGACAGACTCCATGTTACTGGCCAAGTCATCAATCTCCATCTTGAGCTCGCTCTTCTCCTTCTCCAGCTTCTGCTTCACACGTTGCAGGTTGTCGATCTGCTCCCCGAGCTCAGCTGTGCTGTCCGCGTGCTTCTTGCGCAGGGCGGCAGCCGTGGCTTCGTGCTGCAGCGTGGCCTCCTCCAGGTCACGGCGCATCTTCTGGAATTCTGCCTCCCGCTTCTTGTTCATCTCCACCTGAGCTGCCGTCGCCCCTCCTGCTTCTTCCAGGCGCTCGCTGATCTCCTCCAGCTCCCTCGACAGGTCAGCCCGATGCTTCTCTGCTTTAGCACGAGAGGTTCGCTCTGCCTCGATTTCCTCCTCCAGTTCCTCAATACGGGCCTGTGAGAGTTAATTGGTTAAAAGAAGACTTCTGAATAAACAGATTTGAAATTATCATTAAGGAATAAAGAGCAAACATTCACATCCATTTATATAAGCATAGAAAGAAAAGCAGCATTAGAAACTTCACTGAACTGGGTCCTAGGACATGCAATATTCAGCTTTCGAACAACAGTGAATGTAAAATCTGATACTTCATTTTTTGTTATAGCTCAGAATGGATTTATTATTTTGTGAAGAATTTAGAATTGCACTTTTCTGAAAAAATAGAGGCAGTGTCATTGGAAAATGTAAAACAATACGAGTTTCTTGAAAATTTTGCAAAGGTCAAGCCAAAAAAAAGCAGTGTCCCTTCTCCATCAGCACAGAGGATGGAAGAAACTTTGAGATGAACAGTCATGGTATAAAAGCACTGATGAGAGCTGTCTTCATAGCTTTGCATTTAGAAGGTGATCTTTGTTCTGATCATGACACTTTATGTCACATTCTGTTGTTTCCTTAGAAAAGCCATTCTCAGTGGCATTTTTAAAGCCTACCACAATCTTCACCTGAAAAATTTCCTACATAGGAATGATTAGAGGCTGGAGTCACTGTGAAAGTGCCCTGAGATGGGAACAGCACACAGAGTCCATATTAATGGTTATTCATTTGAGAGAAAATATTTTTGTAGAATGGTGTAAGAATAAATATCAATTAATTCTAAGAAACTTGTTCTTGCTACTAAAAATGTTATTAACTCTTTAGACTTTACCTGAAGCTCCTTAATTTTCTTTTGCAGCTGAGAACTTTGAGCCTGCTCATCTTCAATTTTACTTTGCAACTGGCTAATTTCAAAATCCTTTCTGTTAAAGAACAAGAGGGCAAATGCAATACAGTTAAGATAAAACCTGAATTTCAGAATTCAGAGCATAAGAAATCAGTCCAATACTTTTTTAGTCTGTCATCCATCTGTTGTTTGTCATTTTCCAGATCCATGATGGAATCCTGAGACATTTTCAGATCACCTTCCAGTTTTCTCTTTACTCTCTCAAGGTCCATTCGCAGTTTCTTCTCTTGTTCCAGAGATGCTTCAAGCTAAAACACATAAAACATCCTTTGAAACACATAAATTTTACTTTGAAAGTAACTATTCTTGTTTTAATAATCTAACTAAGTTGGAAATAGAGGCATAGGAAAAACAATCAGATCATCTCACTGAGAGATCAGAGCTGCCATGGTTATTTGGTTTCAGTCATTGAGCTGCCCACACCTTGGCTGTGCACAGTAGAAACAAAAGGTTTTAAAAAAACCCAGAAATTAAAATTTTCCAGTGGCTGCAGTCTCTAGCATATAGGCTGCTAAATATGGACAAATTCCCAGTGTTCATAACTTCTTGGAGTATGTACACACACAAATAACTGTGCGGTAAGTTTCAAACTGTCACAAGTGTCCTGCTCAAGCTAATGGTTTAAATCGGGTCACAGAAGTCTACAGTGCTGAAATGCCCAGTGATGAACATGAGAAATGTACTGGATTCCACAATTCCCTGTCGGTGATTTATTAGCTGAAATTATTAGAGCTGGCTAGATTGCTTTAGGTGTGGCTGACACTCCCAACTACAGATTTCTAGTCTCTTCTAATCTGTCAGTGCATCTGTATACAGAAGTCAAAACCTTTTACTTACATCATCTACTTGCTGCTCCAGTTTGGTCTTGCCTTTGGTGAGTGTGCTGACCTTGTCTTCCTCAACTTGCAAGTCATCCAGCGTCTGCTGGTGGGCTTCCTGCAGGGCCTTTTTCTCCTTAGTGAGTTTAGAAATATTTTCATCCAGACCTGCCATCTCTTCAGTAAGATTCTTAACCTGACAGACAGCCAACATTCATATTATGGGGGGTTGCCTTGAGAAATGGCAGACTAAGAACACAGTGAGTGCATCTTTGCAAACTCTTGCGTAAATGTAGTCAAAATGCTCTCCATAAAATGTTTATATTGATTGTGATGAGGGCAGCAGCAAATGTCATGCCTGAGAGTCTGACCTCTCTGGTCCTGCTTGTAGGAATTTAGTTACTTTTGACCCCCAGTCCTATTCTACAGAATTCTGTAGTGGAACATGTTCTAGATCTTCACTTGCCTCTGAAGGGAAACAAGGCCCCTAGTAAAATTTTAGCAGACCCTTAATAAAATTATTAAGAGGCCTTGCTTTTAGTTAGCCTCACTTTTAGCTTCACTTTTAGCTGAAGATGATACCATGTATCACAAGAATGCTTACACACCTAGATAAAGGCACATAAAGTAAGTTACACCCAGAGATAAGGGGGAAAAGCCAGGTTTTGGTCCAAGAGCTTGCAAAATACAAGTTAGAGTCAGCAAGAATCGAGAAAGTTGGCACCAGAGTGAAGAAAGGTGAAAAGTTCAGAAATGAGTCGGGGTCTGTTACTCCTCTTCCTCCGATGAAGAAGACAGGAAGTACCCTCGAAAATCTCCCCAAAATGAAGACTCCGCCCTGGACTCCGCCTTAACTCCACCTGTTATGAATATTATAACTAGATGTTGCAATTTTATGAATATGTATGAAAAATGTTGTAATCACACACAGAAATTGTATATATATTCTTTGATTTGTGCCAAGAACTTTGAAGCTCTTTTTCCAGGACCACCTGGGGGGGCTTCCCAACGCGTTGTCAATAAATAAATACCTCCTGTTTAAAGGCATAAAACTCTGTCTCTAAACAGTTTTATTGTGCCTTTTGGGGCAAATTCGGCATCACCTCTGCAAGCATTTCCCACTTGGATTTACAAAAGCCCTCTGAATTGCTCTTGCTCAAAGAATGTCTTTCCTGCATGTCATATATTTGCTATGAAAACAACTGTAAATTCTCGGCAAGTCAGGTTCTTTAAAAATATATGACCAAGTGCCAAGCATAGACAAAGATATGTTAAGTTTTCCATAAAAATGAAAGAAGCACAATAATATGACAAAAATCCTTATGCCTGTGGAACAAGCAATCACATGCTTAGGGGAGGGGCTTCTAACTGGGTGCTGCTAGCTTTATCTTTGGAAACTTATTTCTTGTTCTTCAATAGAGCATTGCATATCAGCAACCTTATCTCAAAAGCATCAGGCCTATGCATTAACCTGCCTAACCCTTGTTTCCCATTTGTCACATTTGAATGGGAAAGACTGACAGCAGGGATGAGGAAAGTCCATGCTGCTAAGTATGTAAATGACCCTGATATCCTATAGGTCTCCCTCATCCTAATACCCACCACTAGCTAGATTTCCTCTAGGCATTAGTGTAGCAATGTCCAACACATCTGTAATTGCAAACAAGATCTGGTATTGAGCTCAGTGATGGCAGAGGAGGGAATTCAACATTGTAGTTACAGCTCTGCCAGCATTGTTTCTACAGCAGGACCGAACACTGTCCCCACACCTATGGACTTTCGCATTCTAACACATATAACTCAATTCTGTACATGTGCATTTCCTGGGAGATAAATGAGTTATTGACCACTTGATATAGACCCTCCTTGCTACACTGACAGTATGAACACTACAAATCAGGAAGGACTCTCATTGTATCATCAAGTCAATGGAAGGGAAGGATATCCTAGCTGAAACCTGGTCTTCTTAAATACATCATAAGAAAACATTTAACATCTGCAAAATCAGTTCTCACGCATATGAGAAAGAACCAGCATAGCTGTTCTGTGCTGAGTTGCTCACAAGCATCATAGCCCTCCATTATCCAGAGGAGATACAAATGTACTGATTCTTTAAAACTGCAAATAGGCAAATATGAAAATTCTCTATGAAGCACCATAACAACCTCTTAAGTCTTTTTGAACTGTCACAGAAAATATATTGTTCCTAAGAAAAAGTTAAAATTTTAACAGAAAAAATTCTGGCAGCTGATTAAGTGAGAATACCTCTCTCCTATGCCTTGGGCACATCTCACTTCTGTTCAGAGCACATAAGAATGACTGCAACTTTCCACAAAACTGAAAACTGTCTGTGAAAACGGTATGGGAAAGAATAATTCCCCAGTTCCTCTGTTACCTTATTCTCTGTTGCATGCTTCTCCTTTTCCACTTTGGCTAGAGTCATTTCAAGATCATCAATATCTTTCTTCAGCTCAGAGCACTCATCTTCAAGTTTCCTCTTCTTTGCTGTAAGTTCAGCGTTTGTCTCCTCTTCGTCTTCCAATCTTTCATTCAGTTCTTTAATTTTAGCTTCCAGCTGGATTTTACTTTTAATGAGTCCTTCACATCTCTCTTCAGCATCAGCTAGATTTTCACTTTCCTGTAAGAACATATTGAAGGCTCGTTATATTTATCATAAAAATAACAAAAGGCAACAAGCTCAAGTGCCATATCCACAAAATTGATTTCACAAGTCAGGGCAGTAATGCCCGTGATTCAATCATGAGGAAATTACCCTGTTCAGCCATGGCTGGGAAAGTGGACTATAATCCCATCGTAGAGACACTTTCTTTTAGCTGGTCAGATGGTTTGACTACAGTACCATCCAATAGACTCTCAGGGTTCAGTCACAACAAGGAGTTTGCAAGGAATCAGTGAGATAAATAGGTGGGCAAAAAACTGGAATACTACCATCATGGAAGCATGATCTTAGATGTGTATTTGTAAAACATACAGTATTCAAAGTCATCTCTCATAGAACAATAGATGAGTCTGTCTTTAATAAGCTCCTATAATTCTAATGATATAGGTCACACTGTCTTTCCCCAGTTTATTCACATGATCCTAATCTGGTTCCCATTATTCTTTAATCTCTCAGCCAAGACAGAGTAAAGCTCGAAGCAACTTTCAGTATAGCTAACCTTTTGTGACACATGATTAACAGATAAATTCTTTTCTAAATTAATGCTACTTTGATGTATTCTAGGTAGAATACCAGAACAGGTATCTGCTGTCTCCTAGGACAACAGAGGGCACCTTCAGCAAGGTCACAGATGATATCAAGTTGTGTGGGAGTGTTGAGCTACCGGAGGGCAGGAAGGCTCTGCAGAGGGATCTTGGCAGGCTAGATCAATGGATCAAGGCCAACAGGTTCAACATGGCTGAGTTCCAAGTCCTGTTGTTGGGTCACAGCAACCCATGGAGTGCTCCAGGACGGGAGCAGAGGGGCTGGAAAGCTGGAAAAGGACCTGGGGGTGTTGGTGACAGGAACTTAACATGAAACCAGGTGTGCTCAAATGGGTATGAAGGCCAAGAGCATCTGGCTTGTGTCAGCAATAGTGTGGCCAACAGGACCAGGGCAGTGATTGACCTCTGTGCTGGCACTGCTGAGGCATCTCAGATCCTGGGATCAGTTTTGGGCCGCTCATAACAAGAAAGGCATTAAGGGGTTGGAGCATATCCAGAGAAGAGAACGGAGCTGGGAAGGGGCTGGAGCAGCAGGAGCAGCTGAGGGAGCTGAGGGGGCTCAGCCTGGAGAAAAGGAAGCTCATGGGGGACCTTCTGGCTCTGCAACTCCCTGACAGGAGAGGGCAGGCGGGGGGGGGGGCGGGGGTCAGGTTCTGCTCCTAAGTGACAGGACAAGAGGAAACAAGCCTCAAGTTGCACCAGGGAAGGTTCAGATTGGTTCTTAGGAAGAATTTCTTCAATGAAAGGGTGGTCAGGCACTGGGACAGACTACCCAGGGAAGTGGTAGAGTCACCATTTCTGGAGGTGTTCAAAACTTGTGTGGATGTGACACTTAGGGACATGGTTTAGGATTGAACATTGCAGTGCTGGACTACCAGTTGATGGACTTACTTGATGATCTTACAGGTCTTTTCCAACCTCAACAATTCTATGAATTAAGGTGGTAAATTGAAGTCCCAAATGCTTGTAAACTGGGTGGATTTGGAAGAACAGAGCATTAAGTACCAAGAAAGGTACAAAGAAACTCAGAAAACTAGGTGAGGTTAAGTTCTGAAGAAGGATTCAGATAATGAATCTGATGTTTAGCAGACACAGATAAAAGTTTTGGCGTGTGGAACAATACAGGACTCTTATTGAAACTCAACTGATTCAAAAGCACATGGCAACAAATGACAGGTCCACTTGCACCAGGTTGCCTTTGGCCTTGTTATTACCTGTTAGAACCTGACATGAGCAATTTCAGTCTCTGTTAAGCAGTATTCCAGAGAAAAGCAGTTTCCATAGTTTCAGTCCTGCCTCTGACAGAAAAGCACCCCTGTCCTGGCTCCATATTTAATGATCAGCAGATGTGGAAACAGCCTATATTTCATCCAGAATCAGACACCAATGTGAGGAGCACATGGTGTATACTGTGGGACGTCTGATTATTCCACTGCTGATTACTTAATGGTAAAGTGGGTTTATCTGGGAGTCCAGTTGGAGCTTCCTGTATTCCTACTGGTGTGCTTTGTACTCACTTTGCTTAGGTGTAAGTGAATGGACCAGATACAAAGCAGTGTTCCTGTTACATGCCTGTTTATGAAGGACAATGGGAAAGGAAAGAGAAAGAGCAGCAGAGTAAG
Source organism: Pachyramphus minor (assembly GCA_013397135.1). Taxonomy (NCBI): domain Eukaryota; kingdom Metazoa; phylum Chordata; class Aves; order Passeriformes; family Tyrannidae; genus Pachyramphus; species Pachyramphus minor. Next base: position 28,159 of record VYXB01003339.1, on the reverse strand, counting down.
AGGAAATGGGGTGAATCTGAAAATGGAGGTTACTCACAGACTGAACCTGAAGCTGCAAGTCATTTTTCTCTTGCAACAGGGTCACCATTTTTTCCTCTAGTTCTTTCCTTTTTGCCTCAGACTTCGCAAGCTCTTCCTTGGTTTTCTCAAACTCCTCCTTCATGTTGGCCATCTCCTTCTCAGACTCTGCACTCTTCAGCAAGGGCTTGATCTTGAAGAACAGCTTCATCCAGGGCCAGTGTTTGACATTCATGAATGCACGAATGTTGTACTGGATGATATAAATGGATTCTCTGAAAACACATGAAAACAGTTTATGAGAGTGTGCAACTTTAGATGGAAACATACTCCCATTATTTGCCACACAACATCAGCATTTACCCCAAAGAACTTTTGCCTAAGACTTTTTTTTGTCACCTCCCTTGCTTTTATTAAAGAGTCATTTCTAGGCCCTTATTGCAGAATGGCTGGTTTGGTAACTTGAATGACAACTATGTCATGATACATGAGGAAGAAATGCTCCAAAACAGACAGACTTCTCTGGCATATTGGCTGGGAATCTCTGAGACTTTCCTCAGTCTCAAGGAAAATGCAGGTGCTCGGGTATAACCAGAGTGAAAACTGAATCCTTGAAGTACTCCTGCTGAGATTACAAATCTGGCAGTTTCTGTCAATTGTAGAAACAGCAGCTTGATACTTTTGGCGTCACTCAAAATAGCAAATATCATATTAGAAATTGTTAACAGAAACTTAAAAAAAGAAAGAAACTTTTTTATGGTATTGAATGCAAAAGCATGTTGTTGATCTTCAGAGTTCAAAGGGAGATTATACAATGCCTTGCAGAGAAATTCAGTAAGAGTTATTGAATTCTTAGAAACTATGTGTGGCTCAAGAAGCTAATTTAGCTCCCCTGAGCTAAATATATGCTGCACAGTATTAAAGCAGCTGGTTGGTAGAGTGTCCTGTACATTTATGCAAGCCTTGCTGCCCCTAAAGCTTTCACTTGTCAACAACATTTGAGAAAGTTTGATTGTTTTGCCTAGTGCTGTCACTCCTGCACTCTAAATTTTGCACATGGAATAGCTGAAAGTACGGAGTTGAAAGTATGGAGCACCTTCTCTGTACAAGGTAGAATTGTTTATCTTAGATGATGGAGCCCGGAAAGGAAATAAAAGAAAAGGAGAGCAGAGAGAGTCGTTGTATGTCATTCCTTACAAAACCGATGTGATCCAACGAAATGCTGAGACAACATGTTCAAACCAGACCAACCTTAGCCCTTGTTCAGTTATCTCTGTCACAGGGTTCTTTAAAGGTTGAAAACAGTAAGTGCATTTCTGGAGAAAAGGTTGCTTGTTAAATGCTAAGTATCGTGGTCCAGCTGCGTGGTCCAATTACTAAAAGCCACTACCAGAATTTGTGAGGCTGTTGTGAGGAAGCTGTTAGTTTATATTTGCTTTGTTCCCACTTTCTAAGGTTCTTCCCCAACTATAGTTTTTTGTCTGAGACCACACACTGCATTGATGGACCTTTGGTCTGACACAGTTCAATCATTAGCTTTTTCTTATATTACCTTCTTGCATTCATCTTTTTAAATTCAGTTCTCATGAGGTACCCTCTGCACATAGCTTGTGTGTGAGTGATGAGGCTGACAAGCTTCTCATCTCTCATCTCTTCTAGGAGTCCCAGGAGACCTGCCTTGAAGAACACCTATAACAAAAAGAGGGTCAAATAGTTTGAGGCTTAGGCAGGTATGTGGCCATTGACAGCTGATGTAGGGTACAAGTCAGTTTTGCAAAAATGCCTGCAGAGTAAAGGTTTAACAGCTGGAGAAATTTTGTGTCAGTATTCAAATACTCAGTGTTCCTGTTATTCATGACAAGTCACTCTGTATGATCTAATCACATTATTGCAGTGTTATTTGGTGCCTACTCCAGTGTAGTCATGAAGATCTAGCTCATCAATAGTTATCAAATTAAAGAGTTAACTTTCAACTTAGTAATATATCCTACTCTGTCTCCTCTCTGTACTCTACCCTTCTATGTCAGGCTCAAGATTTGGTCTGTAACTTCCTTAGAACTGGCTTGAGAAGCATACATGGTGACACCATTTAGATGGATCTGGACATGTTCAAGCCTATGGGAATTTCATGCAGTCTAACAAGACCACCTGCTGGTGCTGCACCTGGGTTGGAGCAACCCCCGGGATCAATCCAGGCTGGGGGATGAACAGATCAAGAGCAGCCCTGGGAGAAGGACTTGTGGGTGCTGGTGCAAGAGAGGCTGCACATGGCCCAACCCAGAACCTCCCGTGTCCTGGGCTGATCCCCCAGAGTGGGCAGCAGGGCAGGGGGGGATTCTGCCCCTGTGCCCCTCAAGTGAGACTCCCCTGCAGAGCTGCTCCAGCCCTGGGGAATGAGTTTCTCACCTTACACTGCTTTGGATATGGAAGATAGACTTTGTGTGCCTAAATCCCCTGAAAAGCAGGACTGTCCAAACTTGTCTGAGTGTGTCTAACATGCACTGATATAAATGTGTTCAACTGGCAGAGGAAAATCTAGTTGCAGCCATGCTGGATCATTCTGGTAGTGTGGTTCTCAGGGCTGCAGTACAGCCTCTCACACAGGAACCAGACAAGTTTTCTGTACTCCTTCTTGTTAGTGGTGTACTTCTGTTATAATCATCACGAAGGCTGGTTTTGTATGCAAGAAGTACTTTCAACAGACAAAATATTTTACCATTAGTTATACCTACTCTTCCACAAGGGCTTTACCTTGGTGTGGCCAAATTTATATTGGTTGTGGTCAACATCAATGGAGGAAAGAAGCTTTTCTGAAGCCTTTTTGCTGTCAATGAATTGGCCTTCTGGAATGGCTGAGGCATTAAGGATCTTGTACCTATAATGAGAAAGGTTGCAAACAGGGTGAGGAAAAGAGAATCCACTGCATATCATGAAATATATGGAAACTGAGCTATCTCAAAGTAGCTGAATATGTCATCTGAAATCTAGACCATGTTGGCTGGCTAAACAGAATGTGATGAAAAGGGGACACATCTACAGAGGAATCTGTTGGGTGTGTATGCTGTTACATACAAAATTAAATTGCACACTTAAGAGTGTATACAGATTCAATTAAGAAGAAATTAGTGAGAAATTGTAAACATCTTCTTAACTTGTTTTATTGATCAGAGGAACGCTAGTCAAATTAGAGTTGAAGATGAATTAAAATTACTGACAAAAATCAGCTATATTCCAAAGGGAATGCAGATCTTACACAGCTCACAGCCTCTACAAGTTGTGCCAATGAATCCTTGAGTGGACTGAAAATGACACAGTACTGTTTTCTAAATGCTAACAGCAGTCTCAGCATTTTGCAAGGTAACTTAATGATTAAGGCAGGACCACCTAATCCTTCTAAAGGGGTTTCTTAGATACGTCAATGTGGATTTGTGACTGTACATGGGAGAACTTCTTATTCTCAATTCTACCTTGAAAAAAATATGTAAAATCACAACAAGGATAATAGTGCGGTGAGTTTATTCTCCATTTGAGGCTTCTATTGTAATTCCTAAAGTACTTTGTGATTCTGGACCATGGCCATTATGGAAAATTCCTTCATCTATCACATCAAATTAAGATTTGACAGTTGAGACCAGCTAATCCCTTACTAAACATCAGGGTGAGGGCATTTTCAGAGAGATCTTGGGTCCTTTTCATACCAGTGCAGTATAGAAGATTCTACTGTTACATTTAACTATAATAGCAGTCAGTTCTGATTTAGCACTTTATAGCAACTGAACCTGTTCAGTTGTCTCCATTTTAAAGACGAGGAAAACAAGGTACAGGATGCAGGCCAGGGACACAGCACTGGCAAAGCCTCGGGTTTGTGAATACTCAGTCAGTGGGATGTGAGAAGGCTCCACTGACACATATTGATATTTTATCTGCACTCTGTGAGACTTCAAAGAGTAGTCTATAATGACACTTTATTCATTACACCGCAACTGTTTTGTATCTCTTTGAATCATGGGGCATTGACTTCAGTTTAGAAATTATACTGGTTCTGACATATCAAGAAATCTCTAGTCTGGTCAGAGAGGGAAACTCTGGACTGACCTCTGACAGCATTAACAACTCGGTTCCCTCCAATGTCACTGATCTAGTCTGATTCAGAGGGTGTCTTTCCCATCAAATCACCTGAGCTGTGTGTTTACTGAGGCCTTATCTTAACAGGCAGTAATAACTGAAGACTTACCGTTGCTTAAAGTCCGCATAAAGGATTCTGCTTGGAAAACCTTTCCTGCAAATTCGGATGCCTTCTAGAACCCCATTGCACCGCAGCTGATGCATCACCAGGTAATGGTCCATTTCACCTTAAACAAAATATATACATCATGATTCCCTTTTGCTTCCAAAGAATCTTGATATGTATTAGCATTCCAGAATGACCTTTTTTTTTTCCTCATAAAATTCAAGCAGCTCTTGGTTGAAGATGCAGGAAGTGCAGAGAGAACATGCCTTCAATTCATATAAGTTGCAGAGAGTTGCTTCACTGAGCTTTACTAAGAATGTGAGGGCTACCAGTTCTTGTGTAAAAGCGTAAGGCCACATTTTTTAAAAGTGGTACAATAGTGCTTTAGGAGACCAGCTGAAAAATCTTCAACAGCATCAGCCTTCTTACTGGATGTGGCCAAAGACGGCACTGTGTAGTGTAGTGCCCTTCAGACAATAGGCTCTTCATGTTCTTTAAGATTTTACAGCTAGATTCCCATACAGGAGTGGAGAACCAGGTTACTTAAAGCTCTTAGTCCTTCTGTGGAAGGACAGTTGATTAAAAATGGAACAAAGCTCCTCCTGCTAAAAGATCTATTGAATATAATAATCAGGTGTATGACTTATACCCAAATATTACTAAGTACAACTGGCAGAATAAACTCTCAAAATCACTTTGTTATGTAGGAATTCCCATCAGCTTCATTAATACAGAATGTCCATACACTCACCTTTATCTTTTCTGTGTAATCAATAAAGTTTTACCCAAAGAAGCTGTTAGAGAAGTCAATCATAAGCAGACTAAAACCAGCTAAAAATCAGATGTCCAGTTTTCGTTCTTTCATGTCACCATCCCTAATTTGAATCAAACAGTACTACTTTTCTTTTAAAAGGCAAAAGTCAAGATTCCCTTTGAGTCACATCTGGCAAAACAACCAACCCAACATTAAAATGACAGCCGTATCTGGCACCATCATCCATTCAAATATGCTTTTCTTTTGTAGCTGGTTTTCTCAATTATCTCCTTGCACCTTCTTAACTGTCAAGACCCCAGTGGAATTTCTCTTTCTTCACTTTTGGATATGAAGTGTGGACATTTCCATTAGGGCTTCATGTCTAGTCAGTGGAGTGAAACAGTTTCATCTAGAATGTGATTCATCTCATCCTATGATAGACATATATAAGTGGCCAGATGAGTCATACATTAAAATGCCAATTTAAAAGGCCAGCTTCTCTCCACTGAGTAGAGAAGGAGTTTGTATGAATATCTGAAATGTGAATGTTACACATATATGTTGCTTAAACCCTGCTTGTGGTCTTCAGGGTTACAAAGAGAGACATAAACAAGAAAGGTAGATATTCTCAAATTAATTTTTCATTTCCTGAGAAGATGCTAAGATTCTAATTCCTGCTACTCCTGTTGCATCCACTACATTCTAACAGTATCTACCTTATCATTCTACCCCATCGGGTCTCATTAGACTCCTAGAACCCACCCTGGCAAAGTCTTTGCAAGTACTTCAATTTATTAACCACATGACAATACTCCCAAACTTGACAGTTCTCAGAGACTAAACTCTTTGTGAGTTAAAAAAAAAAAAAAAAAAGTAACTTTATATCAAAATGCTTTTCAAGTGCTAGCAGCACACAGCAGCTTGTACATGGAATTCTACAAATAACATACGATTTCTCTGACAGTTCTCCAGTTCAGTGAAGCAGATCCTAACACTGAATAATTAGGAACTGGTAAGTGGTCTTGGGCTGAACTCAGCAGTTCTGAATGATACGGTGGTCCCTTAAACTAGGCATTTGATACTGATTTTCTAATGCTGTTACCCACAATAGACAATTTTATCAGCTGTAATCAGGCCCATCTTTATCAGCTTCAGTTCTGTACACATGTGGGGGGCCCCAGCTGGTCTGGGGTCTCTGTGAGAACTGGGAAAGCTGAAGATGGAACCATTGCACATAGCAAGGTGGCAAGCACGGACAGAAAGGATGTAACACAGAATGGGTTTCCTGTCTGTAGTGCTGAGTCACTGTTGACATGCATGGTTTGTATGTCCAATTGTAAATTATTTATGTTAACAAGAAACCAATTGTGGCCTGACATGTATGGTCAGTAAAGTGTATAAAAGCCACGGCAGGTGTTCAATAAAAGGTCCCTTCTTCAGAAGAAATTTTGTCGTTTGACCACCCCAACCACGACATACACACACTAAGCAAAGATGGGTAAGTGTTGTGAACCAAAATTTTACAGTCACAGTGGACAACACAAGAAAGTTCCATTGGTTACTGTCCTGCAGGCCAACCCCCACAAGGACTTCACATGCAAAGGAAAGTGTTCAGAAGTTGGTTTGGAAGTTAAGCAGGCTATTTCCCATCAGTCCCATGTTTCAGAGTATAATGATGGTCTTACCAGGTGTCTTGGTCTCATTAGGAATCAGGCAACGCACAAAATGAGGATGGGTGCTCCTCAGGTTAGTCATCAACTTGTTTAGATTTTCCTGTGATAGAACAAAACAAGGGTTTCGGCTTCAAGCTACAAAGCTTTTGGATTCTTATTCAAATGTTGAGGAGTTATAGAATCACAGAATGGTTTGGATTGAAGGGGCCTTTGGAGGTCATCAAGATCAACATCACTGTCGTAGACAGGGACATTATGCACTATCTGAGGTTGTTTTCCAAACCCCATCCAACCTGGCCCTGGACACTTCCAGGGATGGGGCAGCCACAGCTTCTCTGGGTAACCTGTGCCAGGGCCTCACCACCCTGACAGTAAAAAAAATATCTTCCTTCTATCCAATTTAAACCTATCCCTTTCCAGTTTAAAATCATTGCCTTTTGTCCTGTCACTACAGGCCCTGGTAAAAAAGTCTTTGTTATTCAGAGAAGCTCCATTATATGTTGAAAATCCAGAATAAGGTGTCCCTGGAATCTTCTCTTTCCCAGGCTGAGCAACCCCAACTCTCTCAGCTTTCTTTATAGGACAGGTGTTCCAGCCCTCAGGTCATTTTGTGGACCCATAGCTCATATGAAAGGAAATTCACATACTCTGAACACAGCAGACACTGTCTGGAAAGAACCTCCCTTCTTCTTAGCACCTTTCTTGGCACCACCAGCGCTATCACCTTGGAAGAAGTAGATGGGAGGTGAACAGTTAGAATGGGCAGTACGTTTTGTAGGCCTTACCTTTCTTCCTTTGGTCATGGGCCAATAAAATGCTTAATTTTAAATACTGACATAGCGCTACATGAGAGTTTAGCGAACCAGTGCTAGCTAGTTGTTGATCAGTGTATGGTGTATTTGATCTCAAATGTAGGATTTGTGTTGAATCACAGTGTATATGGCTTTGCTGGTATGGAACAGTGTGGCCTGACATAAGTTTCCTAACATTGTTCTCTGTGCTACTAGTCACATTGCTTTAACTATTACCCATAGCCCCATTTTTAATTTTTTTTTTGATTAAGTGAAAGACCACAAGAATGTGACTAAGCAGTGGACATTCATTTATTAGTGCAGCAAAGTCTTCTTTAGAAAAATCTGCTAATTCAATGTTCCAGGCAAAGAATACAGTTCTATTCTGAGCTATGGCAGACCCGAGACAGGAAGCAAAATATAGTCTCAGCAATAAAAGTCCAAGCATCTCACTGTCTTTCCATATTTGCTACAGCCTTGAAGCCAATTAAATTGAGACTTTAAATGGAGTCTTTCTGCTCTGAATTTCACACCTTATCCAAAATTTTATCTGTACAACCTATGTTCTTGTCTTCCTGATACTGATGGTACCTGCAAGGTTCACAGCTGCCTTGTCCTCAGTATCTCCTAGGGGCTTGCTCAGGCACACCATATGTCAGCCAAGCTGTCCCCAGGAAAGCCCCCATGCACTATTGTCTTGAGTCTCAAACCCTGCTGTACCTGTGCCTGACTTTTTGCCTGGCATCCAGACTGCCAGAATATTGAGGGGTTTTTGTAGATCTGGATGGCCGTTTTTGGTAATGCCTACTGACTCTCTGACTTGATAGTCTTCTAAACAAAAAAAAAAAAGGCAAGAGATTGGACTGCCTTCTTATGGCCATAGAGACCTTCTAAATTATATTCCCCGTCTCTCTTTTCCCCTTGTAAAACCAGGACTGACAGCTGGGTATGAAATAGTTCCATGGTCTCCTTTTAGTTCTTCCAGTTCACCTCAAGAAACAAAACTCTGCCTCCAAAGACTATAAAGTGCTTGCACTCTTCATATGTATTTGGCCCCTGTCTAGTGGCTGGGTAAACATGATGTGATTCACAACACAATAGGCAAACATTGGGTTTGGACTTGCTGCACTTTACTTCTCTGCACCACAGCTGGTGACTTAGTGTTGGCATATTTGGATAGACACCAGAACACAGTCACATTAGGGGATGGTAGCCTACAGTATATCAAGAGAGGAGACTTTAGTTGATCCTTGCCTAATTGGTCATCACTGAAAAATCACTTACCTGTTTCTGCACCAGCATAGTTAGAAAAAAGGAAGGACAGCAGTTTCAAGGATGATTTCTGGTACAGCCCCACAACAGTTTCATTCAGTGGGTCCTTGTTCTTGTCAAGCCACCCAGAGATGTTGTAGTCCACTGTGCCAGCGTAGTGCACCAGGGAGAAGTGGGCCTCAGCCTTGCCTTTAACGGGCTTGGGCTTCTGGAAGTTGCTGGATTTGCCCAGGTGCTGGTCATAGAGCTTGTTCTTGAAAGAGGTGTCAGTTGCCTTGGGGAACATGCACTCCTCTTCCAGGATGGAGAAGATGCCCATGGGCTGGGAGAAACATGAATACATGAAGAAAATAAGGGTTGGGGAGGGGAGCCGTTACTGCAAGGAGAAAGAGTTGAGGTTCACCTTACTGTTAAAGGCAGTCATTAAAGGCTCAAAATTAACATTGTATAGCCCCTCTCTCTTCCACCCCAGCCGTGCTCTTCAGGAAATCATTGTTTGTGCAGAGGCAGTTTGTTACTCCAAAAGCTCTGGTTTATAAGCCGCCTCTTCTGATGTGAGAGTGTAGTTCAATAGTAATTTGTCAATTGATCAAGAATTACTGGACTAAAATAAATGATCATAAAAGAAATTTGCTCTCCTACAATGAAAACATTACTTCTACCTTCTCAATGAGCTCAATGCAGGCAGCCAGGTCCATCCCAAAGTCAATGAACTCCCACTCAATTCCCTCCTTCTTGTACTCCTCCTGCTCCAGCACGAACATGTGGTGGTTGAAGAACTGTTGCAGTTTCTCATTGGTAAAGTTAATGCACAGCTGCTCCAGGCTGTTGAACTGCAAATTCAAAATATAAAAAAATGCCAGTTAGTTTCAAGTAGTCCTCAATAGGCAAGTGCACCTATGGTAACTCACATCAAAAATTTCAAAGCCAGCGATGTCCAGCACACCAATGAAATGCTGTCTGGGCTGCTTTGTGTCCAGCTGTTGGTTGATGCGAACAACCATCCACAGGAACATCTTCTCATAGACTGATTTAGCCAATGCACCCACTGAGTTGTACACCTGTAAGAAGCACAGCCATGGCAGTTACAAATGTTGAATTAGCTTTAAAGTTGAAAGAACTGTGTGAAGAAATTGAAAATCTGATCAAGTGTTTATGTACCTGTTGGACATTTTGCCCTTTAGTTACATATTCATTCCCGACTTTCACCCTGGGATAGCATAAAGCCTTGAGCAAATCAGCAGAATTCAGACCCATCAGATAGGCAGCTTTGTCAGCCACTAGGATTAAAGACAGCAAACACGTTCAAAAGAGACAAAGAAAGGTGTTGTGGTCTGCTGGGATGTTTCTGTAACAAGAAGTCTACTTTTGGAACTACTCAAATGCACCTATTGTCGAGAGAAGCTCCTCTCCGGTCCCCTGGAGAATACTCTCCCTGCTCCAAAGGCAGTGTATTAGCTGCAGCTCACTCCTGTTCCATGCCTGGAGGCCTGCAGCAATGCTTAAGCTTTATGTCTCTTTGTTTCATTGTAGAGCATAAATTAAATCATTGACTTTGTGAAACTTGCAATAAACCTAAATAAATTAGTTTCTGGAAGGGAAAATATCTTTCAAAGTGTTAGGCACTTTATGGGACTGTGTTACTAGCTATCTCCTGGAGCAGGTCACAAGCAAACTCTGCAATCAGCTCTACCTTCTGTGCTGTCTGGCTCCGCCTGCTCCTCCCGCTGCTTCTGCTTGAATTTCATGTTCCCGTAGTGCATGACAGCCCCTGTCAGCTTGTACATCCCCACCTTCTCATCGGGGCTGAAGCCCAGGATGTCCACAGCACTCTGCAGAGGCAATGGGCAAATTGGGAAAGCACAAAGGCTGACACACAGGTGGGGTTTGTCTCCCTACCTGCACTGAACGTCCAGCACCGTCCCAGTCCTACAGCACTGGGATGTAGGCACTGGACCCCAGCTAGCCAGGCCTCCCCGGCTGCTGGACTGGTGAAGGGTGCTTGGCTGAACTCACATCTGTCGCCAGCAGCTCCTCACTGTCGTCAATACTGGCAACTGTGACTTCTCCTTGGCTCACGTAGGGGAAGTCATAGGGGTTGGTGGAGATAAGGAGGAGATCTGCAGGTACATGGGACACCTTTAGTGGTACTGCAGCAGGTCACCGTAGAAAGAGAAGGCACTCATTGAGCCAAGTCCAGCACTGCTGGCACTCACCAATGAGCTCTGGCTTCTTGTTGGACATTATCTGATAAAAAATATGGTAGCTCCTTTCACTGGCCAGCTGAAAAGTCACTCTGGATTTCTCCAGGAGATCTAAATAAAAGAGAGGTTCCATTGGTCTCCTGATAAATTTGAGATTGTAAGTGTACAAATTCTGCTTGCACTGACTTGATCCAACTCACAGGTTTCAATATCTGCAGAGGCCAGCTTGCCAGTTGCTCCAAAGTGAATCCGGATGAATTTTCCCTATGAAGCAGTGCAGATCAACCCATTGGTCATGACAGTCAATGAATGAGACTTGTATTAAATATCTGTATTCCAACAAATCTGAAATGAACTCACAAAGCGTGAGGAGTTGTCATTCCTCACAGTCTTGGCATTGCCAAAAGCCTCCAACAGTGGGTTGGCCTGGATGATCTGATCCTCCAGAGTTCCCTAGTTACAGAAGAAAATGCTTCTTACCAACTTTACTACTGGTTATATATAACTAGTTATATATAACAAATATTGCAAAAGAGATATTACAAACAGATAACTTTTACACATCACATGTGATTTTAATCTAAAAATTACCAGTTTTTAAGCACTCATCAGCCAACACTCATGGATATTGCCATTGGTTTCAAAGTGAAGAGTGCTGAAAGAAAGATCTGGGTTTCATTTGTTTCTTGTAGCTGGCCTCACATGTTGGATATCACATACAGAGTCACTGCAGTGCAGCTCAGGGAATTTGAAATCTGTATGAGAGGTGTTTCCACATTTCTTCTCACAAAGGCCACGACAGCTAAAGAAAATGTGAAGATTCTGGAATTTTTTTTTAGGGTTATTTGAGACCAGGACACACAGGAAGAGGTACATCCTTTGGTAGGAAGCATCTGCCAAGGAGAATGTAAAGTTTTGCAATTGCATTTAAACAATAGCAGCCTTACAGGATGCAGCAATACATCTCTCAGCATGCTTTGGAAACAGTGGGACATGGACAAAGCCTGACACTCAAATACCAAACAAGAATAAGCAGAGAACAGGGACTCTTTGATTTATTTTTTTTCCTGTGTTACTGCAGAAGGAATGTTCAACATGTAAAGTTTTGATACTATATTGTATCTCTCTTTGATAACTGCAAAAATATGGGTGGAAAAAAAAGCTTCTGTGACATTATGTCTCTCCTTTTCTGTGAGATACAGTCCAGAAAGCAGAGTCACTGGTGTGCTGAGTCAAACTAGTGCTACAGGCATTGGGGATGGAGTGCCGTTCCCAGCACTGGCTGCAGATGGCACAGCAGGTTTAAGTTAGTTTTTGTTAGTCCACCGTGAAGATAGACCCTATAGAAGTAAGGAAACACAGTAGAATATGAAGCTCTGTATATATTTTTTTTATATATAAAAAAATCCCTAGAATAAATGCCCTCTCGCAGGCATCTTTCAACTTTCTAAGTGAACTTTTTCAGAGGAGAGGAGAGGAG
>VYXB01003339.1:0-15599 GCA_013397135.1 Pachyramphus minor | reverse complement strand
GGGGAGAGGGGAGGGAAGAGGAGAGGAGAGGAGGGGAGAGGGGAGGGAAGGAGCACATACTATTGTCACAGAGATTGGAATACTAAAAAAAAGTAGAGTATTCTGTGAATTAACTCAGAAGAGGGCAAGACAGGTTGCTGTCACTCTGAGAGCCACGTGATTTCCTTATATCACACATGGTCTCACATTTCTCAGCTATCTCAAAGCTTATCTGAGATCAGTCATGGCATAGTGAGCAGCTGATGAAAACTGAGCCCAGGAGATTCTAACGTGCTGCTGATGGAAAGACTGCTTGTGATGAACTTGCCTTGGCCATAACAACCCATCAATCACAGACACCTGCCTCTGAGTGTGAAAAGAACATTCAGCCTTGGAATCTCCTTAAGTTCCGCTATGCCCTTGGGGACTCAAATAATGTGCTGACACGTGTCACCCCCTTTGATGCACATACCATCTCACAGGCTGTGGGGTCACACACTTGTGCCACAAGGGTGTTTGTTTCTTGCTTGATGCAGCAGAATGAAGCCTGTGCCTTGCAAATGCACCAGTGGGCTCAGATTGCAGCAGCTGTGCTGCTCAGCAAAGGGACATTGGAGCAAGTGTTTTTCCTTGCAAGGGTCCTTTCTGAGGTTATTTTCTGACTGTCAGGCAAGTAGTCTCAGCTGTCCCAAATCTGTCCCTTTTCTTATGCTGCCCTTCAAGGCTGTTCCATTGAGCACAGGCAGGAAAACAAGCCAGTGGAAACCACCACCTGATGCAACTGAAATGGTTCTTAACTTCAGCACAATCATCCTGGAGTCCAGAGTTCCTGTACTTCCCTTGTCAATAGGAATGAACCAAGGCCCAGGAATGGCACAACCATGTGTCAGTGGGAACTGACTGCTCTCTTTACACCTGCAGCCACTCAGGTGCTGTGGATGTGGCTGATCTCAAAGGATACTGATGCGTAGGTACATAGATGGACAGCACAGAGAAAGTTGTTATCTAACATTGTCTTTCTCTCCCTGGCAAAGACTCCTATGTGTAAATGGAGACTGGAGAGAAACTGAGGCTTGGGCCTTTCCTGCATTGACAAAATAGTATTATAAGTAGAGTTCAGAGGGATGGAGGCTGGGTAGCAGGGGTAAACAAGTGTAGGTACGCTCGGGCTGTGCATCTTGACTGCCTTCTCAGCTGCACACACTTTCTGGCTTTTGACAGTCCTGCCACCCCAAAATACGCATTGGTACATTTTGCTCTGCAGGCACAGTGTGGGCAAGTACTAGAAGGGGAGATAATGTCATACCTGCATTTTTCCCGGCTGTGGATCTTTCTTCTTCTCACCAGTAACTGCAATTGTTGCAAAGTACTGGATGACACGCTTTGTGTTCACAGTCTTCCCTGCCCCAGATTCTCCGCTGTTGAAATAAAAATATTAATTATTACAGGAAATATTTTCACTTCTCTGTCAACTTTTTCACTCATACCAAAATATACTCACGTGATAAGGATTGACTGGTTGTGACGATCTGAAATCAAAATCACAGAAAGAGCTGTTCAACTGAGATGTGAAGGGCTTCTGTTCCTCGGATACAACTAACTGACTTCAAGGGAAAGAACTATATTTTATCTGGATTTATCACAATGTTACATGACAAGGTAAATTCTGATTTAGTGTGCCTCTGGATTATTTTTTGGTTCAGAAAGGGTGAAGCAGCTCAACATTTAACTTCAAGCAATATTTACTTGAAATCAAATTGTTTGCTGTGTTTCTTCTTTACCATTTCTTTATGTTCCTTACAAGGAGAGGGGGCACAAAGCCATACCACCAGCTACTGCTTTTCCTTCATTATCTGACAGCCCAGAGGTCATTAAGATGTCACAGGCAGTCTGATATTGAGTTGTGCTATAGGACTATGGGACCACTGAGTAGACTCTAAGACGCCTAAAATATCAAGTGTTTCTTGACCAAATGCATATCAGGTTTTTCCACTCTTGCAAAAGGACTCACCAGTCAGCATGAACTGATAGGCGTTGTCAGAGATGGAGAAGATGTGTGGAGGGGCCTCCTGGCGCTTCTTGCCTCGGTAGCCAGTCACCACCTCCGGGTTGTACACGGGCAGCCACTTGTAGGGGTTGACAGTGACGCAGAAGAGACCCGAGTAGGTCTGTGAGGAAGGGACACAGCACGTTGGCTTCCCCTGGGCCTGGCAGAGCAGTTCCTCCAGCTGCCCCAAGGAAGCTGCTGCTGCCACTTACGTAGATCATCCAGGCTGCGTAACGCTCTTTGAGGTTGTACAGCACAGCGGGTTCGTGGAGGTGGGTCATCATGGCCATGTCCTCGATCTTATCAAATTTGGGAGGGTTCATGGGAAAGACTTCATCATCCTTTACAGTCACAGTCTGACGAAAATAGAAGGAAACAAGAGGAGGAGAAATCTGAAACAGGGAACTGCCTCAACTGAATGATCACATGTGAGTTACAGTTGGTATCACTTACTGTGTTGTCACATGTTTTAACTGTGACTTTGCCACCTTCTCTGCTCTGTATGGTACCTTTCACATACATTTGCTTATCATCCACTACAAAACAGGCTGCCTTAGCATCAAATGGGCGATTCTGGGCTTCAATTCTTTCCTTCTCTGACTTCCGTAAATAGGGAGCAGCTTCTCCAAAGATTGCCATCTCTGCATCCGAGCTCATGGCTTTAGTTGCTCTGGAGAAATACAGAAAAGCATCAGAAAGTCTGTGCATTTGTAATTTATATTTATCCAGACAACAGTCATGCTCAACGACTAATAGGCAGAGGAGGGCTAATCAGGCACTTAACTTCTGCCTCAGTTTTAAGTATCTGCTGAAGAAGTGCTAATAAAGAAAGTTCCTTTCATAGACAGAGGTGTATTGTCTTTGGAGACATGCCCCTTAGATGGGATGCCTGTATGCCCAAGTGAGGGCAGAGAGAATATCAAGCTAGAAGTCTTCAAAAGCTGGCCTGCTCTATCTTCATTAGCTACTCAGAGAGCTGCACAGCCACATCCTTCTCAAAGCCACACACACAGGGCCACTGAGATTGTTTCTTTAGACATCTAAAAATTTAAATGCAACTAAGATCTGTGAGATTGTGCAGATTGGCTCTCACACGAGATTTCCAAGCAGAGATATTCCTAACACCCCTCCATATCCCATGTTGTAATACCACTCAGGGGAAATTCAACTGGTTTCTGTCTATACCAAGCAGGAACAACTCATGAGGATCAGTCATTCCCTATCTAGAAAGTCAAACCTCTTTATCATATGTACCAAATATAAAACATCTTTTCAGACCAGTTGCAAAATTAGCCAATAAAGGAACATAATATATTGCAATAATAATTAGTTATAATTAACAATAATAATAACATAGTATTAGGTAAATAACATAATATCTAGGTAAATAAATATATAATACGACATTTCAAAGAATTTCAATTACAAACTACCTTTTAGCTTTAACATATGATATAGACTAATATTCGTTATGAATCACTAAAAGATAATTAATGTGTACCAATATGTAGCAGATATTATCATGGATTTGTCTAGCAGAAATATTTAAAAAACTGCTTTATGCTTAGTTTTATTTTACATTTTTTTTAAATACCTAGTAAAAAACTAGAAATAGCAATAATGTGGGCTGGAACTATCATAAGCAGAAGCATAAACAGTCTAATATACAGGCTAGAAAAAAAATAATACAAAAATTCCAAACTCCTGCTACTTTATGTGCTGTCTGATACACTGTGAGACTAAAGAAGAAAAAGCACAGAATTGAACAACTCTGATGTGTACACCCAAGGCATTATGGTACTGAATCTGTCAACATGGAGTGGTTTAATGTGCAGTAAAGTGATGAAAGAGATATAAAGGCATTTGTAGTGCTACTTCTGAACGTGTTGTAGCAGTGCTGATCTCTCTCAGCAAAAGCTATCTGCTATGGATCTACACACTGCAATGACTTTGAGGGACTGCTTCTTGCAAGAGCTTTTAGCATCCAGGAATTCCAAAGCACAAAATCCAGAACCTTTAGCCTACTTTGGATGCAAAGTACTGGATGACAAGAGACCAGAGTCTTTGCCTATTTGAGGCAAATAGGCAAATTTGCATCTGAGGGGCTCAAGGGAAGCAACATGGAAGAAAGAGAGAAGTCATTTCACAATGTCCATGAAAAGGTAAAGCAGAGCATCAAAAACTGCCAATACATTATCAGAAAATTCCTCAAGGGGCACAGTCTGTTAAACTACTGAATGTCTTTGACACACAATGGTGTAAAATTTAGTCTTTCTCCTGAACAGAGAAGGTGGCATTCTCTGAGAGAATAATGCATATTCCACCCCTTTCAGCTCACATTTCAGTGAACACTTTTTGATTTTATGATAGAAGGCACACGTGTGGAGTGTTCCTTCTGTGCTCTGCTGAACTCTCCCAGTTACTAATCTTCCCCAGAAAACCTAGAAGGAAATGGGCATACTAAGTTCCCTGTAAAGGTTACTCTTTAGACATCTGTCTATCAGGCAGGAGACAATTCTGAACTTGTTCTGGTTTCGTGCCTGTGTGATAAGTCAAAATCAGTAAATAAGGTTCTAGATATTACCCCAGAGGGAACTAACACTTGAATTGTACTTTGAGCCTCCTCCTTGAACATAGCCCCAGTTTCAGGCTTCCAGCTGTTGTGTACATGTCAGGGGATGAATTTTAATCTATAAATCCCAGAATGCAAAAAGATATTTCTGCCTCTGTCTCCCATCCCTCTTGGCTAAGCTTGAGCATCTGTAACTTTTCTTTCCCAATAAATGGAGTATTCCTAGCTAGAACTGTGAATATGCTCATGATGATTAAAATAGCATATATCTTTTCAGTGACTCTGGTTCTCTGTCAGACTTTTGCACCTGCCCTTGCTGTTGTCTGTGTGAGCTTCACTCATTGCTCAGGATCAATTAGCAAAGGTACGTGTTATTTGTTAAACCCTTACCTTCAGAGAGCCCACGAGGAAATACGCCTCAGTACCTGTATGGAGTGGTTAAAGAAAGCATAGCTAGAGTTACTATCAAAAGTAGTCCATGGTCTTAAGCATATGCTGTATCAAACATTTCTACACCCTATGTAGTCTCTCCAGACAGCTGAACTGCACACAGAACCCTTTAACTCATGAGCTAGAGCAAAATCCCACAGAAAATCTTGTGTTCCTCCCCACATTACTGTGAGCAGCTAAAATCTACATCTAATTTAATCTAATTTAATGTCAGGAAAAGATCAACTACTTTACAAGTATAATCCCAGTCGATTTTATCTGCCTTCAGAGTTAGTTTTCCTGTGCCTTTCACAGGACTTGGAGGTTGCAAAGTTTGTCTAGAAGGCCCTTCCAAGGAATGGCATGCTATGTTCTGCTTCTGCTTGTGCCACCACACTGGAGTGGTTTGGGTTTTATAATCTTGACATGGCATGTAAAGCATGATCTGGAATGTTAGAGATGAAGAATGAGAAGAAAATCTCCCTGCATATTCCATCTCTTTGTGGAGCTGTGAAGATGTCATGGCCAGAGTATGAAGCAAGTGGATGGGACTTACCCTGAAATGCTGAGGTAACAAATGATAAAGTTGCCTTCAGCTGTGGCTCTTTATATGTAACCTCCTGCCCACACAGCATTAGAGTGCTCTATTTTTGGTCAATAATAATTTACTCTTTAGTTGTAAACGTGTTGAAGCTCTGATCTCTCTGCTAATTACTCAGAGACAGGATTGGTTTTAGGTTGTATTGAGTCAGCTGCATGACCTGTTCTTTTCACATTGCTCTGTGCCAGGATGGAGGATGGAGGCACCAAAGACAGCTCTGATAATGCCAAATAAGGCAACACTTGGCTCCACAGTGCCAGAGGTTGCTTTAGCCAGCAGAATGGTTTTTTCTAATTGTACACCATTATTTTTTTACAGATATAATTTTTACGGATCCCATCCTATCCTCTGTGTCTGTCTACACTGATAGAGAAGGAGGAAGATTTAGTGAGGGAAAATTTTTCTCTCATTACATTTTTACACCAATGACAAGCCTGAAGCCAGCCTTGAATTTGGAACAAAGTGAGACAACTGCCAGCTTATGAACCACAAGACAGACTTGCAGTTCTGTCCTGCAGGTTTGCAATATCTGGGGCCTGCAGACATGCTCAAGGTCTCAGCCTTCAGGAAAGAGCCTGACTTTTGTGCCACTCCACCATCCTGCAGAGGATGTCATGGAGCAGGCTGAATGTCAAACCACAGTAACTTCCTCTGTAAGGGGATATGGAAGGAGAGTGTCTGGTGAAGGACTGGTGTTTGACACCACAAAGGACAGTAAGAAAGGGAGGAAGCCATAACTGAGAACATACTGGAATACAAGCCTGCCTCACAAATGGTAAAGGATGACGTGATGTGGACCAAACCTAGTCCATCTAGTGCTTAATGAAAGCATGTGGGAGTGTAAAAATGTTTATTTCAGCAAGCTTGTCAGATCAGAGACCTTGTCTGTTGGGAAACTAAGGTAAAAGTATAAACACAGAATAGGTCTGGCAAAATAAATATGGAGACAACAAGAAGAAACAAACTTCACCAGTAACACTAACCAATAGCCTATCAGGAAACTACAGATGCCACTTCCAGAAAGATCAATTGGATTCCACCACTGATAAAACTGAACAAGAAGAGGTCCCAGACAGGGTTGGTGTGGGTACAGGAACTGACAGAGCTGTACAAACCCATGAGGGGAAGTGCAGGGCAAGGGGGAGCAGAAAGGAAGGAAGAGAGGAGTTAACGGGGGGTGTAAATAGGAGCCACTCAGTGTGCTTGTCTGAGCACTGTACCTGATCACCATGGTCTGCCCTGTCTTCTTACATATCAATGAATCTTTTCTTAACTATCTCTTTGTGTGATCTCACTCTCTGTCCTGCATGTGCATGCATCAGCTAAGTGCCAGCTGCTGGTGAGGCCTCTATGTACTGTGAGTAAAAACTGGTGCTATCTGCTGGAGCCAGGCTGGGGACCTCCATGGCCAGGTGGTATCAACTGCTGGAGCCAGAGAGGGCTCAGCATTAGCTACTAGATCAAGTGGGGGTCTTTAGCCTCTAGGCAGTTGTGTGGGTATGTTACTAAAACCAGTTTACTGGGTAACAATGAGGTTTAATGCCAGAGCCTGGAGTAGGACCAGAATTAACAGCTCCAAGTGCCTGGTGCTGGCTGCTGGGAACGGGTGGTGAGAATCTCTTCTTCCTGAGTCCTGGTGTGTATGTGTGCACTCATCAGCAAACCTTAAGCTGGAACATCTGGTCAGTAGGGAGCCTTGGGCCCAAGCTGGGATATCGGGCAGGTGGGTAACCTGTGCTGGTGTGTCCAGGGGGATCTGTGAATAGGAGCTGCCTGTGGGATGAGTGCTGGTGCTGTATGTGTAAGCACCAAGCTGGACCAGCAGTAGCAAATAGGTAACTGGGAGGTGGGTTAGAGGGCTGAGGTCTGAGCCAGGACAGAGGTGCTGTGCTGGACCCAAAGGAGCTGCAAATGTGCATGTGGTTGGGACCCTGGTGAGTAGATCTATGTGACTGTACTGGTGATTCCTGTGTCTGCCAGTCCCTGTGGAAGAGGGGATGTGCCTGTGCCCGTGTCAATGTGGGTGCTGTTGATGGCACCCTAAGTGGCTGCTGTTGGCAGCATCTGACTGTGACAGTCTCTATGGTCACTTGTGTCAGTGTCCTCTGTGTGTGTGTCTCTATGTCTGTGTGTGCCTCTGGGGCACTTGCTCAGCTTTGCTACCAATTGAACCCACCGAAGTGACAGCTGTGTCCCTCAGCCTGGGCAGAATTACTGGGTCCATGGCCACCAGTGGCCAGGCAGGTTTACTGGGCTGGAGTGGCTGGAGGATGTGGCTATGTGTTCTAACACCACTTGGCATCCCCCATCACAGAGGTGCAATGGTTTTGGGAGCAAGTGTGGGAGACTTATGTTTTTGACAAGCATTTACTGGAGCCCAGCTATGTAGCAGCTTCCTGGATTAGTAGTGTTCAGGTGGAGACCTCATTCACATAAATGCACTTGTTAGATACGGTGATGGCTTTTGAATTAGGATGTGCTGCCTGACAAGTCGTAAGTGTTGAGGAGGAAATTCCATTGTCAGGAATGGAGGAATCTCCCCAGACAATCACTACTTGGCTTAATATTTTGAGAGGAAGAGCTATTTTATCTGTGTGATTTCTTCTAACCAGTGGTAGTCAAGTTAGACCCCATTTCTGTGTGTGAAATCTGTGTGGGATTAATTTTTTTTTCATGGGCATAATTTCATACTTATTATTATTAATTTAGCCTGAAGCTTTAATTAAAAGATAATTACATTGAGGAAAGCAAAGGATGAACTTCTCCTCATTTTCTCTTGAAGCTGCTTTGATATGAAGAAAAAGATTTCATAGTGTTCTGAGTTAGAACAAACATGAGAAAGCCAGAGATAACCATTGCTCTCTAGGATCATCACCAAGGAGGTCCATTTCTGATATTTAATCAGCAGCTGTTTGCTATAAAATATAATAGAAACCTTTGAATAAGGTTTAGGATGTAGAGCTGAACAGTAGGTTGCCAAGTCATCCTGTGTCCTAGCACTCCTGGAGACTTTTTTTTTTCCTCTTGGAGATTAGAAATTCAGCAGCAATGTTGAGAATGTTCATCTGTTCCCACCTGGGCCCATGCAGAGGATGAGAGCCCTACGGCTATGGGAATGAGCACTTGGGATCTGCATCCCTCAAGCAACATTAAGAGTTGATTTCAGGTCACTCACAGCTTGGGAAAATACTCTTACCATTAGATCGTTTTTTATAGGAGATGAGGTTGCAAAGTAGAGTTGTCATCATTACCTCTTCTTTTCTTTATTTTAAAGGCAGAGGAAACATTTGTCAGAAAATTATTTAAACTTTAGAGGCCATGAATTCTAACCACCACTTTCTGTAATGACCCAGGTCCCTTTCTGGAAAGAGAACGGATTGTCAGACGCATTGTTGTCATCGCTTCATGTTGACTGGGTCTGGGGAATGCCCTTGGTGCATTTACACAGTTCTTATTGACTGTTAGTTTTAGAAATGGTCATGATGCCTATGTTTAGCTACACTGTATTGGAAGCAAAGACATCTATATTGGATTCTGCTATAAAAAACAGATTCCTGGAATGTTGAGAAGCATCTTATTTAGGTCTTTTCTCTTGCTTCTTGAGTCTTTTTTAGTGTGTTTTCCCATGCTTTTATTACTTTTTCTTTTTAAAACAGAGTTGTTTTCAGTCTCTCACAGTCTGACCTTAAGTGTGAGCACAGATGCTGTCTGAAATGACAATGACACCACTCAGATGTGGAGAAAATATGAAAGACTTCTCTTGTGGTCAAGTAAAAATTTCACTTCAGTTAGATAAGCTGAACCTGCAAAGTTTAAGATGAAAAAAACCATCAACCAAACCTGCTGCATGCAAAGACTTGGAAAACATTAGTATCAGGAAGATTGTGGAAAGCACATTTTAAGTCAATTCAGGTAAACACACAAGGTAAGTTCTAGTAGTAGTGGATATACAGATAAGATATTGATGTGACTGGTCTACTGTCTGTCTTGTTTAATGTGTTGTTGATACTACTTACTTCATAGATATGTATAACAGAATCACAGAATATGCTGAGTTGGATGGGACCCTCAAGTATCACGGAGTCCAACCCCTGGCTCTGCACAGGTCCATCCCCAAGAGTCACCCCCTGTGCCCCAGAGGATCAGCCAAACCCTCCTGGAGCTCTGGCAGCCTTGGGGCTGTGCCCACTGCCCTGGGGAGCCTGGGCAGTGCCAACCACCCTCTGGGGGAAGAACCTTCTCCTAAGATCCAACCTGACCCTGCCCTGACACAGCTCCAGCCCTTCCCTGGGTGCTGTCCCTGGTCCCCCCAGAGCAGAGCTCAGTCCTGCCCCTGCTTTACCCCTGCCCAGGGAGTTGGAACTGCACTGAGATCTCCCCTCAGTCTCCTCTTCTCCAGTTGAACACACCAAGTGCCCTCAGTGTCCTCACACGCCTTCAAATCAAGGCCCTTCCCCATCCTCGTTCCCTCCTTTGGACACTCTCCAATGGCTCAATCTCTCCCTTCCATTGTGTCCCCCCAAACTGCCCCAATATTGAGGTGAGGCCGCCCCAGGGCAGAGCAGAGTGGGACAATCCCCTCCCTGATGCCCCAGGACAGGGATGTCCCTCCTGGCTGCCAGGGCACTGCTGACTCAGGGACAACTGCCCCACCAGGACCCCCAGGGCCCTTTCTGGCACTGCTTTCCAGCATCTCATTCCCAGTCTGTCTGTACATCTGGGGTTGCCCCATCCCAGGGGCAGGATTCAGCACTTTCCTTTGTTGAACTTCATATGGTATGTAGATGTGAATTTATCAAAAGCATGAGTATGGATTTTTTTACAGAAATTTCTCTGTCGAGGAAAGGGCAACATTTATTGTGGCAGTCCATCTTCAGGGTTTCTGTAAATTCTGCTATTTGGAAAATTCCGTAAATTCTGCTATATGCAAAGGTTGGCCAATCACAAACATCTTGAGGAGTTCTCATAAGTCTGGCTTTGTCAAACAATATATGATACATAAATGTCAGCCTGTTTCGAGAGCTGAAAGGTTAGATAGCATGTCAAGCACAACCTCACAAATTTGTGCATTTGATTATCTTAGGAATTCTTTGCTCTTTGTGGATAGAAGAGTGTTTGTTTTCTTTATCCCATGTGTCTGGCAGGAATCCTCATTTCCTTGCAGTTAGTGCAGGATGCACACCACAGCTGTTCATAGCAATAAATAGCTTTGATCCCACGGGTGTTACTCAGGATCTTTTCCACTGGATGCTCAGGAAGAGATGATTTTCCCAGTACAAGTGGCCAGGGAAGCCAGCCTGCCATACCAAGTCCCTGAACCACTAACTGATAACTTCTGTGTCTCCAACTGTCTGACACTTTGGGGACAGATGGACATTTAAGTCTAAACTAGTGTACCTGTTGTCATGTTTCATACCCACCACCCTTTCCCTGGGCCTTTAGGCAGATAACATATTTGTTCTCAATAGCATCACCTTTCAGACCTTTTGTCACTCCATCTTAACATTCTGTTGCTTTTATTGCAGTACACCAGGAAGACTGTCCACCATCAATTTACAAAGCTTCTGAAAATGTAATTTTTGTTGTGGCTTTAGCCTTCATGTAGGAGTCTTCTGTCACATCCTCTGTGATGCAAAGTTGCCTGGCCTTCAAAATCATTAATCTGCATTAGTAATTCTGTCATTTTGGACTGTATCCTTCACTGTTCATATTGGTCTCTGAAAGCCACAAAGATACTCTATCATACACATTATTAATGTTCATTATGGGATAAAACCTGTTCTGTGTGCTTTAAATTATGTGTTTGCAAAGTTGTAGGGGACTGGTTCTGGAGAAGAGGAGGAAAAGACACACCATTCACAAGACACTAAACTGTGATGTGACTCACTGTGATTTATTGCCGTGGTAATCCCACAGATTAATTGGGTAATATCCTGTTTTATTGAAAGCTTTTTGGTCTTCAGTCTCCTATTCCATGGACAAAAGAGCAAGAATTCCTCTATAGCTCTTCTCAGGTTAGACAGTGTGATTTTTAGACTCAAATGATCAGTGTTGCCAGAAAACCTGCCTATGTATGGAGAGATGCATCTTCAAACAGGTTTTTGATCTCAGCAGGGTTCCTGAATTTAATAGAAACAAATGTTTTGAGCTTTGAAAATATATATTAACAAAATTCATATTTTGAGCCTGACTTTAAATGATACTCTTTTCTAATGAAAGTACAAAAATAATTTATGTAGAGGGAACAGAAAGATAACCTAAACTTTTGTCATAGGTTTGAAAAGAGATGTTGGAATTTCTTCCTAGGGTCCTGTGTCCCCCCCATCTGTTCCTGCTGGGCTGGGGGGACTCGGGGAGGGGGGGAGCACTGGAGTGGGGGAATAGGGAGGTTCCTGGAAGCACAGTTGCTGGGGGTACGGCTGGGGTGTCTTTTGTTGGGAGGTTTTCGGTTTTGTCCGCTGACCGGACAGAGCGGGGAGCACGGTTTTGGCCACCTCCTTTTCTTTCTCTGAGAGGAAGGTTTTCTTTCCCACTGGACAGAGGACCACCTCACAGAGGATGACTGGGAGAGAGAGACCGACCCATCTGAGAGCCAGGTGTTCTGCCCAACCCCTCTCAGAGTGAGGTGTTCTGCCCGACCCATCCCACAGTGAGGTGTTCTGCCCGACCCATCTCAGAGCGNTGCCTGACCCATCTTAGAGCGAGGTGTTCTGCCTGACCCATCTCAGAGTGAGGTGTTCTGCCTGACCCATCTCAGAGCAAGGTGTTCTGCCTTCAAACTGCCTGTGGTAGTCACTGTCTGTGACGCCATCGGCGGCTGCAAGCAGCTCTGGAGCTCCTGGGACATTTTGCCATCAGTTTCCCCCCCTTCCCCTTCGCCCTGCCCCGGGTTGCCGCAGGTTTCTTTCCTGCCCTGCCTCCTGGGGAATTGGGACTTTGTTTTGTTTCTTCTGAAAGTTTTTGATTGCACCATTTGTTGTTTATTCAGATTTTGTTAATAACAAGCTGTTCTTTTCCTTTCCACACTTCCACCTGAAGTTTCTTAATTTCTAAGTTTTAATCTTGTTAAACTAAGACAGCTTGTCAAAAGTGTCTGGTTTTCTGTATCACTGAACACGAGTTTGACACTGCACCAAGGCCAAATAGAATTAATGATAATCTTCGAGGCATTCCTTTCTAAAAATATATTTGCAAGTTTTTTTCACATCTGTCACCTACCCACAGCCTAGGAAAGCTTCTCTTGTAATACTGGAATATGGGCATTAAAGATGCCTTTCAGCTACTACTGTAAAATGGTCAATGTTATATACTGTCTTTCTGGGCAGAAAGGAGATCTCTATCCTAAATTAATTTTGCTGTCGTTTTTTTTTTCCCCAGCAAAAGCAGGGACTTGATTATATCTTCAGGTTGTTTCAGCAGTTGCAAAGTTGGCAGCAATCTACATTCTATGCAAGTTCCTGGCAAGAACTATTTATTAGCCTGTGAACTGTGGGGCTATTTCCCCTTAAATGTCAGACCTTCTACTTCCTTATGCCCTTTCTGAGGCAACCAAATCAAAAAGCAATTCATTTCCAGGTCATCATTTGTACCTTGCCACAGTGAAGTCAAGAAAACACTTCCCCCCGCCCCCTCCCCCCTCCAGGCCATTCTGGCAGCAAAAACAGAAGTAGAGGTAGGAGCAAATGAAATAATACAGATTGTTCACTCCCACTTACAGCTGGTCTTATACCTGTACTTTCTCCTTGTACAAGACCAAGTTATATTTCATATTTGGGATGTTTTGTAGTAATAATAATAATAATGGCCAGACTTCGCGAACGAAGATCTGAGGAAGGTCTTTGTACACCTTCCAGCCTGCGCATTGGATTTATTTTAGGTGGGACACAGTGTGCGCAGAACTGAGCCCACCCTTTAATCCTGAGGTTCATCTGCCGGGGCCAAGCGAGCTTGGACAGTGGCAGCGAGGTCCTCAGGACGTAGGTGGATTGCCTTACAGGGCTAACGGGCTCCACCTGCCCGGGGAGTTTCCCCGACCGGGAATCGAACCCGGGCCTCGGCAGTTACAGTGCCGTATCCTTAACCACTAGACCACCAGGGGCTCCCTGTTTTGTAGTAGCAGCAGAAAAAACCCAACCAATGTTGACATAAAAATAGCTTGACTTCCATACCAGAATTTTTCAGGTAATTGAATGATGAGGATTGTACATTCTTGCCTGTTGCCAAATAAACAACATGAACAGTTACAAGTGGCCAAGACCAGAGGGTATTTACATAAGATTTCCAAAAATGCATGGGAATGTGAGCTATTGACTGTGGTGTGTGAGCTTTTACTGAAGCTGCCTTGCTTTTGGAGATCTGGAAGTTGTGTGGTAGAGTGCTAATTTTTAAAAAGTATTTTAGAGAACTGTGGCCCAGTAAACCTGGTGCCAGTACTGGAAAAAGAGTAGAAGCTAATAATGAATAGAATTTCAAGACACAGTGATAAATATAACATACTGAGAAAAATAGCATTTGTAAAGGGGAGTTATATTCCACAAACCTAGTAGAGAATCCAAATATGAGGGTAGGTGGGAAAACCAGCTGGTACTGTGATATGAGAAGATATATCACCTTTCTTAAAGAAGCTAAGTTTGTGTCTGTGTTGTTATATTAGATAGTTTTGAGCAGTGATCCTGGACAAGGACAGGACGATAATCCTGCTGCAGACAGTGTCCCTGGCAATCATCTCTGAGTGTCCAAAGTGGCTTGACCTGAAGCAAATCCCATGACCAGCTCTGGGGGAAGCTTGGTCCAGCAACTCTATTTATACATATATTGCATTAGGGCCCAGCACCACCCTCCTGTACTGCCCTCAACAGGCTTGGTGTTCTCACCCTCCTTAATTAACCTCACAGCCCTCTCAAGTACTGTCCCCTACACCCTTGCTGTCCGTCTCTGTAGGACCTGCAAGTGAGTTTTGGAAACAGATATCGCTGTGTCCTCAGTAAGGATTACCAGGGTGTCAGAAGGAGCTTGCCTGATGTTAAAGACTCCTCTGTTTTTTGTAAAATATATTTTACGTCTGGGACATCAATGTAGATGTCAAGCTTTTCCTGAGCTGTTTCAAAGCAGGCCGTAAAGGCAGTGTAGAGAAATGACCTTCTGACACAGCAGGATTGCTTCTCCCTGTTGCTCTCGCACTGCCCACACCTGACTCACCTTTCCCTGCAATCTGGCAGCAGCCAGTGCACAGCCGCTGAGACCAAGGCCCTGCCCTTCTCATGACCACTTGGCACTAGCTGGACAACCATCCAGTCCAAAGCTGTTCTCCAAGGCATCTCTGTGGAGCCAGGCTGAAGCCAGCTCCCTCTGGGACTGCTATTCTCCTTGCTATGAAAATATACGGGAGGATGGGTATCAAAAAGAGTGGCATTTGTGAAATGTGCTATATTTTTCTACTTTTTAAAACAAACAGAAAACTACATAATGTCCTTTTCTTCCACATTTAATGGGGAAGACCCTGCACCAACTCTTTTTAAAATCCCTTCCTGGTCTTCCCAGTTGAAGTGTTTTGAAGGAACTCTTGGATACTCTTGTAACAACAATTCCGCAAGCTCAGGATTTTGGAGGAAGACATGCTCATGCAAAATATAACATGACTCTCAGCCTGAGTGACACACTTGCTGCAGCTCCATTCCCTCGGGTCCTGCAGATGTCTTCCCAGATCATGTGTATGCCCCATGGGGCAATTGCAAAGCTTCACTCCATGCTGTTGACAGTGTTCAGAGGCACTATCCCCATATTTGCGGTACTTACAGGTACAAGTTTAATTATAAAGAAAATTTAAAAGGCAGGGTGCAGACACAAGGTAGGTGGGAAAAGGGCAAACCCCACAAAATACTTTATAGGTTAGCTAATTATGACATTTTCACCTTTTGTACCTCCTATAGGGTCCCTATGTGACTGAAGCTCTCATCATCATGGCTTGGCTT
>VYXB01003338.1:30237-53220 GCA_013397135.1 Pachyramphus minor | reverse complement strand
GAAAGAAAGAAAGAAAGAAAGAAAGAAAGAAAGAAAGAAAGAAAGAAAGAAAGAAAGAAAGAAAGAAAGTCAACAGGTTTTTTCTATTAGGTTGGGTTACTATGTAGAGGAATTTAAATTAGCTTCAAGCAAAACCTAAAATCTAGGATCAGTTTCATTATTATACTAAGAATCCTTATATTTTGTAATATTACCAAAGATCTAAGAAGCAATTTAACATTCAAGATATTTAACTTTTGACCTAATACTTTTATATTTCATTCCTGTAATCACTTAAGTGCCTCAGATTCTCAGTTTAAATAAATAAGGGCAAGTCTGAATTTTCTCAGATATGCTTGGGAACTTATTACGGGCATTTAACTGTAGTACTCGATCTTAATATTTCTTTTACTTCAACAGAGGGTCTCAATTTTTCTTTGATACCTTTCCTGCTATGAGAAGGGAGTTTGATTGAATTCAGGTCATTATAACTTATATACTGATATGCAGCTGAAAGGAAATGGTTTTACTTTTTCTTATGTTTATATCTCTAATAATATCAGCATATTAACTTTCATATAATGTATTGAATGTTATGGAACAAAGTACTGTGGTGACTTTTTTTTCCATTTTTACCTCACTCAACCGAATGGGAACTAAGCTCTCTTGACAGAAAAAACAAACAAACAAACAAACAAACAAACAAAAAATTTGAATATTGTAGGTTAAGATAACATTTATTAAATAATTTTTATGGAAGCTAGTTTTGCTTAAAATTTTCAAACATTAATCTATGCCTGAGTGATCAAACTTGGATAGCATAGTTTTAGATTTCAGTTCTGAGTTTGGGGGTTTAGGGTTAATTTAAACAGATTTCAGAAGGGACCAAACCATACCAAAAGGGAAGACAAACTGATCCCAAAGGGGGACCCACCCATCCCAGACGTGGAAGAGCAAACTGACCTGACAGTGGGCCCAAAGAAAGACCAATAAGATAACTAATTGGCTAATAAGATAACCAATAAGATAGCAAACTTTTGACTCAGGGGTGATCCATGCAAAAGTCAAGCTAGTCACGTGACTCCAATGGTCTCATGCAGCAGTTTTGCAGGATTCAGCCTGCATAGGAAAAGAAAAGTACAAGAGAGAGAGGTTCCATTTTGGAAAAAAATTAAGTCCATCTTATAACATGAATACAGAAGAAGATGTAGGACATCCTACTTCGAGCAGCCTACTTTGATGCTGTTAATTCCTGTTTTTCACCTGTAACAGTCAATAGTCAATTATTTCCTGCACTTTCAAATCTATTCTGTTTTCCTAGACTTTTTTCCAACAATAAGTTGCCACTACAGTGTCTTGTGTTTGCACTTCACAGTGATATCTCAGGATGTCTCTGGCTTCTAGGCAAGCTAGTAGCACTTCAGAGGCCAGCTGAAAGTGTCAAAGGTGCTTCCGGCTGCAGGGCCTGGTTATCAGGCTCACAGTTCCCAGGGTGGCAACCACTGTCTCTGTAAGTACTTTCAGAAGACATTTTCTTCTACTCTCTTCTAATTTTCCCCTTCTTGACAGGTCAACCTTACAGCTGCCCACATCAATGTTCTCCAGCTGTTCTCCAGCAGCGTTCCTTCAGGGTATACACTGCCCTGTCATGGAGAACTTCCTTCAATTCCCGCCTTGCCACTACTTTTTCCCAGTGTTTACCACATTTTTTCAAACATATTTTCCCAGATGTGATCCCACCTCTGCTGTGGGCTCAGCTATGCTCTCTGGTGGGTGCATTGGAGCTGTCTGAAATCAGCCGTGACTAACCCAGGGCATCCCCCAGCTCCAAGAAACCTACATACATACGTGCGTACATATATACATGCATACATAGGCACATAGACATACATATATACTCAGTGTCTTGGTCTGTCAGCTTTTGATTACTGAAACTGCTAGAGAAACTGTATTCCTACAGAACATAAGGATCTAATTCAGTGTATTCGCAACAGGAAAGCTAGTTTATTACCAATATCATTGAAAAAATAGAAACACCCATATAACAATCAGGACAGTTTTTGTCTACTTGGTGGTTGGTTCTGGCAAGATATTCTGCTCAGGTTTTCCTTACCACATGGTGCAATGTAAAAATTCCAATCCTTACAACAATTTTTTTAATTTATGCTATGCATCTTACATTTTTTTTTTTTTAGCTTCTTAGCCTACCACCAGAAAAGGGTACTTTCATTATATTTTTTAAAAGCATTTTGGTTTAGGATCAAATCCAGAAGGAACATCTAGACAAAAAAACCTTTTTGCCATGCATGACTATGTCTGCAAGGGGCTGCTAGCTTGTTAAATTATGAATGACACTGAAGATACAACATACCCTATTAATATATTATCACTTTAAACTAAAATTAATTGTTCATTTGAACAAGACTTGACATTACATTGCTGACTTCATAGTGTACCAAGTCCCATTTTAAATATTATTCTGCTGATAATTGCATGCTTCCAAACTATGTTCCTCTGACATTGTGACCCCATTTTAGAGTAAAGATTTCATAGCTTTTTAAGAAAGTAAAGGTCCTTTTTTAAAAGTGACATCATTGAACAAAAAGTTTCAGATCGTGTGAACTACTTAATGTCACATGTAGTTCAAATTAAATATAAACAGTGTTCTTTTCAATTGATATAATATCTTGTTGCAGAAAGCCAAGAGAGATTAAACAGTTCAACATTTTCCTGTCTTCCATTTCTACCTTCCCATTCCCTTTTTTTGTAAAAAGTTAAATGTAGCTGTGAATAGTTTTCTGTTTAAATGTAAACTGTCCTTTTTAACTTTAATCTATCTCTTGGGAAAAAAAATAAAAAAATAAAAAAGATCTCCTGACAGTTATTTAATGTAGGAAATGTATGAGAAGTCAGTTAATGAGCCGAACCATTTGTTATTTGCTCAAGCATACGTGCTTTCAAGTTTTTTTCTTTAAGTATTTTTTCTTTTTTTTTTGTTGAACAAAATAAGATTTTGTTTAAATACTATGAAATATTAAAAATCTGAATGGATAGATATATTCTGCACAGAAAAATAAGAAATTTTTCCTGTCAATTGACTCTACAATGCAGACACTTAACAGCTATTTAGAAATAGTAATTTGTTCCCTGTCATAGTATGGTATAATTATGCTGTGCAGGTCAATTGTCAGTCTGTTGCTGTAGTCAAGGAATAAGATAAGCTGAAAGAAAAGGATGCATTACAAGTCAAAGCAAGGCAAAAGTCCTGTGTTTCGTTCTGCTGTTAACTGTCTCAGCCTGGCTTAAAATATATCTGTATTTTATACAGCAATGAGAAAGCTCTATCTAAGCAACTAATTCCATACATGCTCTGAATATCCTGTTGTCTAGACTATTCCTGAAAGTGATTTAAATTTCTCTGTTTTATTTTGCTGTAAAATGTCTAGTTTCTTTGGACAGTTACAGTATCCCCACCATGTTAACCATCACTGCCAGTTGAACACAGTAAGTTCACACTCCTCACTGCTTACACAGTGCACTTACCTCTCCCTTGATTCTCTCAGTATCTCAGATACAGGGACGGAAAGAGTAGAAAAAGGTGTCTTGTCTCCCATCACTTTCTCACGTTTATATGCTGCCTATGTGTAAGTGGCCCAGTGTGACGTGATGGTTTTCATTCAACTGGGACACGTTTTCTCCAAAGTGAAATTAAGGAACACTAAGAACAAGTGTTCATCCTTTATTGGACGAGTAATTATTCCAAAGATAAAGTTCAGTTGGCCAAGGGATCGTATGAAAAACAGCAACAACTTTTACACAACCAAAAGAGTAGGTGTATAATGCATTCACGTCAACAGGACATCTAAATTCTTTAAAATTCTCCCATTCTCTCATTAGCACTAAGGATAATCTATTAAGAAAAGGAACACACTCTTTACTAAAACCTAGTAATCTGATGATACACAAAAATAGAAGATTGAGAAAACACTTGTGACATATTTCACTACAGTTTATACACTACAATGTAGTAGATGAACAAATAAGCATTCTGACTAAATATCTAAATAGACTCTGAAAAAACACTCTGAAAACCAGAATATTACTTTTGAAATTGAAAAGATTTTTATGCCAATTTCAACCATACAAAATTATGAGTCAAGCCTTAGACAATCATAGAATCTGCCTAAAAATAGAAACACACACACAAAAAAAAAATAGCTTGTGTTTCTTTTTACTCTCCCTTTGCTTTCTGACATCATACAGATTGTTTGTTTAATTTTGTCAAGGTTTATAAACAAGCATTTAAACTTGAAGCTTATTTTCTAAAATAAAAATCTCCTGCTAACATGATTTAACCTAAGACAGCATTTAAGTACCATGCAGCTGCTCAGTCACTCCTCCCATGCCCCTGGTGACCTATTCAGTGGCTGTCTGTAGAGTCAAATGATTGAGAGACAGCAGGAGTAAGTTTATCAAGTTTGTTTAGTTGGGATTAGGCAGAGTCAGCCGCACAGAAAATCTTTTCAGAAGTGCTTAACTTCCTTTTCTGCCTAGTCTAGTGCCCCAGATATTACCCCTTCACCAACCTTGAAAAAAATCCATAATTGAAAATATAGTGCCATTGATATACTTTTCACGAGGGTTCGAAGACATGGCACCTACTTCTTATTTCAGTGCTTTGTAATGGAAACTACTAGATCCCAGAGGGCACCAAAAGGCCCTCTGTGTGTGTGCTGAACAACCTCACTTGGGACCTGCCTGTGGATTTGTGAGTTCCATTTAAGTGAAGTCTCAACAGCCTGACCTTCTCAAATGATGCTATAAGTATACATGTTCTTCTACCTACTGTTCTGCCCTCCTGAGTGGACTTGTTGAATGGGACTTGGATTTGACTTATGTGTGTAGCCTTATCTCTGTTCCTGTCTCTAGCCTAGTCTCCTGCAATTTTTGAAGGGTCTTCCTAGATGGGCTGAGTCGTTGCCCTGTCTTGTTTGGATCAGTCACTTGGACCTCTTGATACCGCCACCCCTGATAAGGCACCATGGGACTGCAGCCTGTGGGAGCATCACTGCCCAGCCCGGAGTGCTGAGGTAATCATGGTTCCTGGTTCATCTCCATCTGACAACAACCCCACTGCTGCTGTTCCCTGACAGCCGGAATAGTTTTTCTGAAAAAAATTATTTTAAAATTAAATGTATATAAATTAAATACACAAGCATACTTTTTTTTAAAAATAACCTGTTAATGCTAGTAACAATTTCACTGAAATATTTAGGATAAGAAGTGCTTAGATATTAAAAGAACTAATTAGTGGTTATGTATTGTGGGATTTCAGTTTTTTATGTTATTGAAATACTCTGATGACAATTGAACTAAAAGCAGCTGTTTTAACAAAGAACTTCTTCTTTATCTGTAATGAAGCTTTAAAGCAGCCAGCCAGATTGCTTGCGTAAGTGTTTTGAATAAAATCATCAGTACCTGCTAGGATAAGCCTCAGATTAAGTTTCTCCTAACATCTGGTCAAGAAACAGTACAATATCATTTAGAAAGAAAGTACTAATCAAGTGCAATATTTACTTTCACATAGCATCTGTTGCATAGTTTTGTCATCAAGAAAAATGGTATTAAAATCAGAATTCAGTTACAACTCAGTCAGGTTTATTTAATCTTCAGGTTGATTAGCATGTGAATGTGAAAATGGGATATGCAAAATGACTGAAACAGTGGGTCCCATGACAACTTTTTCCGCAGGAGCCGAATTGTTTTCCAATAGCTGGAAGAATATAATCCTTAATAAGAAAGGTGAATAAAGTTTCGATATTCTTCTGTTTTACTTTCAGGGGAACTAAGATGAAACTGACACTGGGTCTCATTTCTGTGATGATTAACTGTTAGTTACAGATTCACCAACTCAGATGTCCCACTGTCTGTATCAGACCAAATTGTTTGATTGTGATCTAAATCTACTATGTAGGTTAGAAATGAGTATTTTACATATTATGTGTCTGAGAAAACAAAGTGTCACATGATCTGGGACCTGAGTGACAGCGATACCCATGTTAAGAACAGAATCTTACTGGTATCTCAGATTAACAGGTAAATATTTGAACATCTAGTTTATATTTACTGCTTGCCATGGTCTTGATTTTGACTTTCTCCTTTCCCTTCCTCCTCATTTTCCAACTGTCTCTGCTTGGCTAGGATGGGAAGCAGAAGTGCTGAAATATCTAACCTTGTAAATCTTCTAACCCAGCTGTGGAGAATCAAGTGGCTTTAGACAGTTGGAATACGGTTCAAAAGAGCATCCACAGTTTTTGGTGTTTTTCCAAGTGTTGAGAAATTTTGTGGTTTACCCATGACTCTTTGTAATGTATTAGAAAGTAAACACACTCTGTCAATGCATAAAAATTATATGAAAGTAAATCTACTCCTGACCTGTTGTCCACTTATAGGCGTGACTCTGACTGGCTTCAGTGGGAGTTTCATGTAGGGACTGCCTTCGTGATTAGACATCTGCACTGCAAATGACAGAATATGTATTAATGTGTATGCTTTCTCTCTGGAATCAATTACAAGTGAGAAAAGAAAACTGTGAATATAACAACTTTCCCATGGACTGAAATTGTGCAGCTACTTTGTTCATCTATGCAGTGTTATTCTACACGAAAGCATAGCAGAAGAAATGAAAACTTAAAAGGTATGGACAAATGAAGTTTGCCCTTTGACATATGATATTTGAAACCAGAGGAAGGAACAAGGGGCACAAAAAGCTGCTGCTTCCTTCAGTCACAGGAGCTGTTCGAGAATCTGAGAACAATACTCTTAGACTGCCCTAGAAATAACCTGCAAGAATAACTGTTGCATTTGTGAATAACAGTGAGGCAGACTTTCCCTGTCTGGTGCAGTGGAAGAAAAATTACTTCTTTCATCCTGATGCTATGCATATAATGAAAACTTAACACTAAGAAAGGTGATTATAATGGCTGCTATGGTTCTATGATGTTGTGCAAAAGTGAGTTGTGCATATGTTTTCTCTGATTTCACATATAATATCTCATCTTAATCACGACATCTTGCCTCATTTTTGTGTTCTGACAGTAGATTTGAACCTCTGCACTCCATGAGTCGCCTGCACATGGAAATTGAAGAGGGAATTGCAAATAGCTTGTAGTGATTCGGAGTTTCTGTTCTTGAGTATTTCTGTTCAAAGCTAATTTCAAATTTCATCACCAAATCTTATTAAATACAAAAGTTGGACAAGTCATATCACTGACATTTTAATAATAGGTTTTAATATCAAATATAATTAAAATAACCAGTTTAAAATAGTTTAATCTGCTCAATAAGGTACAGCTTGATTCACATATGGAAACTTTTTTTCCTTAAACATAAAGTAGAATTCTAGAAATAGTATTTTATTGCTATTAAATTTAGTTCTCTTTCTTTTCAAAATATGTTCCTAATTGCTAGATTTCTCATCCATGAGGAGATTGAAAAAAACTTTTTCTTTACTGGAGCTGAAATGCGATTGGGGTCAGAATTTAAATTCAGATAACATAACTCTTCACAGTAGTTTATATTGAAACTTAATTCCAGTGCAGTAGCAAAGAGCACTTACTTCTCCTTAAAATGAAATCATATATGCACACTAGGTAGCTGATACTTGGATCAAAGGGTGGAAAAAGGGTTAATACTGTCCACAAAATTACTTCAATGTTATGAGCGCAAAGTTAGATGTTATTTCATTTTCTTTATCCTCAGGTACTTAGATTAGATTAGATCAGATTAGATTAGAGTTTATTTCTAAAGACATGTCAGTAGGTAAAAAGTAACAAAAAATATGTTTTACAAAGATGCTTGGGTTGCCAAGCTACTGAATTGAAACAAGATCATTAAACAGATCAGGAGCTAAGCCTGTGGGAAGGGAGAGATTTTATCACAGAGTGTTATTTTAATTTAATTCTGTTGAAGTATTTCTATAGCAACTACAAGTGACATTTATAACCAATGACAAATTTACAAACTGAAAGTTGTATTTTTGCATATACTGATTAACTTTTATTGAGTATATATGAAGTACTAACAGTCTGGATATGATACATGATCTGTTATCTGACATAAACATATGGACATTGGATAGTCAGTAATCGACTGCTCAGGATGCTGTCTGGAGATATGAAGAGAAATATCATCAACCTACATCTCTTGCACTCTGCATGTTCCTGCAGTTTCTACATTTTCCCATGATTGTTGTAATTCTAGGATGAGCTTTTATAAATGCATCTTATTGAAGCATTGTTGCTGACAGTAATAATTAAATGTTCAGTAGACCTGAGTGATTTTCATTGACTTTGGGTTGCAGTACTGAGTATTCTGTTATATGAATGAAGAATGCAAAAAAAAAAAACCTATAAGGCTCAGGAATATCTCCCTGACAGGGAGATGATTTCCCACATAGATTCAGAATTAGAGACATTTAAAATGATAAATAATTTATTGAAGTTCCTTTGTGTAATTTATTAAATTGTCTCTGTGTACATATTTATGAACTTATGTAAGAACAGATAAGATAGCAGTATTTCTCATATAAGAAATAACATAAGAAAATACAGTAAAATAAAATAAGAAATAATATAAGAAATAATAATATATTTTTCATATAAGAGAAATACTGCTGTGCATAATTTATCATATCTTTAGAGAATGTCTGGCTTTTTACCTCCTGACCTTTTCCTTACCTCTGGATTTGTCTGCACTTTTTTCTTTTCCATACGAATGAACATTTAGCTTTTTCTGCCTTTAAAGCATTTCTCTCAAACTTGCAAAGCAGGAGGTTAATCTCAGAGTGAGCTGATTTCAGCTTCTTTACACAAAGTAAGATTCAATTCTTTTTAACAGTCTTAGAGGATTAAAAGCACACAACTTTGGAAACTGCTCAGAAAGTGAGTTAAATGAGAAAACAGAACAAGGTAACTCAGTGGATTTGTCTAAACAGCTTTCCTCCTTTGAAAGGATTTAATTTTACTTCAAGTAGAAATGAGAAATGTTTGAGACATCCAAGGTCCCAGGAGAGCAAAAAAACTAAAGACTAAAACTAATATATCTTTTGATACTGTTGGCAATGATTTCAAGAACAGTGCCAGGAATGATTATTTTTGGAGGACTGAATCAACCTTTCACCACAGAAGGCTTGCAGTTTATTGGTATTATGCTTCTAGGGAGTCACAGCTAAAAACTATAACATCATGTCATACTTAGCCAAGGAATGAAGTAAAGACAATCAGTCTATTCCGTTTCACATGTTTTCATTTAAAACAAATGTCATTTAATAAAATTCAATTAATAAATTAAGTGATGGATTACTACCATATCTAATTATTTTCATTTCAAAACAGGACAGGTACACCTTACCCTACTCTTAAAAGTAAGAACTGTGTTGTATAATAAATCAATTTTCATCTATTTTTTCAAGTATCTTTTCAAGGTTAATGAAGCTGCCGCTGCATCCTCTCCCAGACAAGACTTACTGCTTTGCTTTTCAGAGTCTAATTTTCTTATAATCACAAACTAATTTAAGAAAGGTCGCTGTCAGAGGAAGCATCTGAAAACATTCATATATCTTGCTGTGAATTTTATCACACAGATTGTACATGTCTTAGGAAGCCCAAACTCAACAATATGATAGCATGTTTCTTAGCTCATGCGTTTGGCATGGTATTATCAGTGTCCATATTAAGCAGTCACCCAGCAGTCCACTTTTCAATAGAAAATGCAGAGAACTCTGATGTAGGGATAAGACACAGAAGTGTTCACGCTTTACAATTTGAAATTATTTTCTTTTGGAAGCCTGTGAAATAAGAGGCATAGTGTTACCTTTTGTTACAGTCAAAATCCTCCAAAATCTTCATTTTGAACTTTTTAGTGGTGTCTTTGATCCTTCTTACATGCAATAGAATGAGCGTCTCACAGAGCCCCGCTTTCATCCCAACAAACAATTCATTTCAGTAGCTCTACTTTTCCTCCCTGAAATTTATCATCTATAAAAAAGTTATAAATCAAAGATTCTGACAGGGAAATGGAATTATTTATTACAAATTTCTATGACCACAGAATAATACCTGACTGCC
This sequence comes from Pachyramphus minor, assembly GCA_013397135.1. Lineage (NCBI taxonomy): Eukaryota > Metazoa > Chordata > Aves > Passeriformes > Tyrannidae > Pachyramphus > Pachyramphus minor. The sequence continues at coordinate 43,114 of VYXB01003338.1, read as the reverse complement.
CAGAAATATTTTGCCCAAGTTCAAATGCAGACAAATATCCAAATAATTTAGAAAGTTTATTCCTAGATTATTTTTTTAGTAGTGGGATCAATGCAATCAAGACTAAGACCTATGACACAAGAGTATAATTTTATTTTTGTGATGACAGAAGACATATATGTTAGACAGAACAATTAAAAAATATTCATCTGAATAACCAAAGATTCAGTCTAATTTAAGACTTACAAATTCAAGCAAGTAGCACTTTGGGGTTTTTATCTTCAGACTTCAAGAAAATAAAGGAAGTTGTTTTTACTAACTCAACTGAATCAATTGTGTTGAGAATACTAGAGAATTAAATTAAGCTAGGGATTTATTTAAAACATTAGTGATAAAAGAATAATTAGAATTGGTATCTCAGACTAAGGGGACATACTGTAAGACAGGACTTCCAGCTCAGTTGGACAAACAGCTGCTACAGATATTATATAAGGAACCAGCAGAGTCTGTCTTAGAGGTCAGGAAGTTTAGAGGAAAAATGAAAATATCCAGAACTCAAGATGGGTCAGACCCTGCAAAAGAAATAAAAAGAAAAGCCTCTTTAGGTGTAGAAATTGATAAAAGAGCAAAGAAAACCAAAGAGAAACAGCAATGCATTACGGAAGAGGTAGATATAGCTGATAATGTGTCAGTACTCCTAGAAATAGATAAATATTTTGTAAAAGATTTGTATAGATATGTCAGTCGTTATTGCAGACAAAAGTGAAGAATTGAGAGCTACACAAAGCAGTGAAAACTCAAAGAGAATAGTGAACTCAGGCTAATAAAGTCAAGTAATCTACATTACAGAATTTCCAAGAACTGTGAGTGAAAGTTGCAAATATAGAATATCTGGAAAATTGACTTAAGCAGTGTCTTAATATAGCAGTCTTCTTCTCTGACTATAAAAGAGATAAGATGGGGAAAGTGGGTTGAAAGGAAGAGATTTGTCTGATCTCAATATGACAAAATATTCCTTAATAATGAAAAAAAATTAAGTAAATTGAAATAAAATGTAAGTTTGTTTAGAAAAGTAAACTAAGCTACAGAAAACATTTTTTATTGAAGATATAGCAAATGTAGTTGATTCTATTGTTGATATTGTCATGTAATGGTGGAAAAAGAACATAGTAGAAGAACTGAAGACTCATGACTTTCTTGATGGGATGAAAAAATAAAACAACAGATTAAGTAGAAGAAAGTCACTACTGTAGTAAATCTTTAAAAGCCAGTACTGAAGTTGATTTTGTTTTAGATTTCAGTGAGTACAAGGGTAAAAAAGGATATGCTTAAAGGATTTTCTTTTTGTAATAACTTGCACTAGTAAACTTTAGTGATGGCACAAAGTTTACAGACATCATCACAAAGAATCATGATAATAGGTAGGAAGAAATAAATTACTTTAATTTCTAGAGGAAGAGAGGTGGGATATAGCGTAGAAAAACAAAATGAAGAGTGATGTACCTGGTTGGTGACCCTAGTGGGTCAACATTTTAAATTTTTTGAAGAATTACCTCCTTTTACAAATATAACTGTATTCTTAGTATGGCATTGTAGAAAGAATTGGTGAGCCCCAACAGGCATAAATTAAGAGATCTCCAAAACAGTTAAGAGTGATGTTCCATACTAGTCTTCTAATAGGAATAGTAGGAACAAACTAGCTAACTGTGTTTATGATGGAGCTTAATTAATTCATAAATGAGGATGCTTGGGGGAAGTAGATGCAGTTCTTATCTCTCTTTGTACTATGTGAAAACATACAGCTTATAAACCACACCTGGATCATACCTGCCTAACACAAACATCTGATCTCTGCACCCAGATCTGTATGGGGTGTTATCTCAGTAACACCGTTATGCATCTGGTTGCTTGTTGGTTTTGGTGCCTGGCTTTTTTTGTTGTGGTTGGGTGGTTGGTTGGTTGGGTTTCATTGGTGGGGAGGGGTGGTGTTTTTGTTTTTTGTTTGTTTGTGGCCTTTTTTGTTTGGTTGATTGGTTGGCTGTGTTTCTTTTTAACTATTTAAGCTAGCAAGATTTGGGTGAAATTCATACAAAACTTTAAGTTCATAAGGGAGACTACTGGAAAGTACAAAATATGTTTAGAGATCCAGTTGAATGACCACTGGCTACAGCAGTCCAGATGGTACTAAGTTAACTATCCTTCATGTCTAGGAAATGTTTTGTAGCAATGTGCTAGTTATCTGTGATCAGGCACGCTCTTGGTGGTTGTTCTACTTCTCATGAAAATCTTTTGTTAATTTGATGCAGTCAGAAAGAATTGCAGATAGTAGCACAGTTGGACAGATTTTTAAAAACAGAAGATTTAAAATTGATTGCAGGCCATGTGTATGTTTGAGTCACAATTGTGAGAGCCAAAATCGGTGACATATTGGTTTCATGTTGCCTTTATCAACAACATAGAGAGTTTTAGTTGTGGAAAAGTTATTCCCCTCAAGGCTTCCGAGATTCATTTAAAAAAACAGGCTATTACAATTTCCCATATAATACCAAAATTGGTAGCTCTTGACTTCTACTTTGGACTAGAAAGATAGCTCTTGACTTCTATCTTTGGATAAAGAAAAAACCCCTGTCTCACTAATGCAGTTTTGGATGTTACAACCCTGGATCAAAAGCCATCAAAATCTATTTGTTTACGGTAGTTAGTTGAGAGTATATTCATAGTGCATGAAGTTTATGGGAAATGTTTTATCCATTTTTCCTTATCTCTGAAATGTACAGAATGTTAGAATTGGTGTGTAGTTTTGATTTGGAGTTAGGTTTTGGTGTGTATATTTTTCACAAGGTGTGGATGTCTGTATTAGTCTAAATAAAAAAGAAAAAAATGGTTTGGATTCTCAGATTGGACATAAAGGTGTAACCCAGAATTTATCAGTGACAATTCAACTTTCATAAATGTAATAATGGAATTATAATTTATTGTTTTCTTTGTGTGATAAATTGAATTCAGCTATCTAAATAACTTTCAGCTAAAGAAAGTATGGGTAAACCGTTTCATGTATCTAACTCAAAGAAACCTTCCTTGTGGCTTGGGCATATGCTGTTCAGGTAGATTGGATGGTCTCTCCCCATGCCTATACTATAATTTTAATCAGAAAATGTCAGTTCCAAGACAACAAATCATCTTAAGGAAACATTCTGAGGTCAGCTTGGCTTTTTTAGTTTCGCTTTTTTTTCATCCAAAAATGCCTTAAAACTATGATGTATTTATTTTAGTTTATTGTAGTTTTTAAGTGAGCAAGACATCAACAAATAAGTTTTTAGGTCCCTTACATAGAAGGCCAATATTTAAAGCTTCTCTTTATCCTGATTTGAACTTGACTTCTTTTTTGACGGGTTAAGGAGTAAGGATTAGACTGTTGGCTGTTGAAGCTTATTATACACCTTGCTCTATGTACAGATGCTGGAAATGGACTGAAACAACAGGTAAACCAAACATAGAAACTTAATGTTGCCTGTAAACAGCACAGAAAACAAATATCCAGGCTGGACTTATTATCAGATCTTACTATAATATTTTCTCTCCATTGTTTGCTCTTATTAAAGACTACAGTATGGCTCATTTTCTACATTCTTCTTTTAGTATAAGCTTACATCCTTCCTGAAGGACAGAATATGGTGTTTAGTTTTTTTATTCACACAATGTATGTGTCTAATAAAGACATACTCTCTCGGTCGCCTGGTCTGTTTAGATAGTGGTAGTTCATTAAACTGATATTGAGAAAATTCGTGCCACTGGGACTCTTTTATATTCCTGAGCAGGGATTTAGTGCCTGCTGACAATTTTTCTGTTAATTAAGATGCATATCTAAGCCCAAATGAATTGCTGGTAGAGAACTGCTTACTCAGTGTGAGGGGGGAAAACAGAAAGAAAAGAAAGAAAAAGAGAAAAATACTTTTGCATCAAAGTAAACTGTAAACATAAAAAAAAGGATATAAACAGATTTTTTTTAAATAAAAAAAAAGAAATAAGCAAATCATCTGGTGTTAAACTGGTTCTGACAGAAATATTTGCCTTCTAGAACCCAGCCAGGTAACTTTGAATGCTTAAAAGCTGACCTATTTTCTTTTTTCACATCTAATAGAAACTTGGTACTTTCGGATTAAAAAAATAGACAAATATTTGTTACCATTCCAGTGGACTGACATGCAACTAACCTATCTGGACCTTTCATCTGTTTCAGTGTAAAAATTCTCTTAATACCTCCATTTGAATATTTTTGTAATTAATTTATATGTGGGGCAGTTTTAAAAAATAAAATTAGGCTTTTTGATAAGATTTAAGAAAGTGCTGAGACTCTCAACTCCTCTTGGAACTCTCTGATTTGATTGTATGAAACAAAATAACTTCCATCTAATGTGTTCTAAAGATAATCTAGAAAAAGAGAACAAATGTCTCAAAGCAGTGATTTTTTTTTAATTAGCTATTAAGAAAACGCAGCAAAAATTTATTTTTCTTCTCCTTTCATTCATTCTGCCACACTGACAATTTTCTCTTGCAGAAAAGCTCTACTGGTATTATTTAGAGACTTTTACTCTCCATATTTTCATCCTGTAATGACCTTGTAGGATTATTTAAGGGTCTCATTATCATGAATATCACATTTCTTTTCTCTAGTTCCTGTTCTGATTACTTGTCTGCATATCCCCCTGTGTATGAAATTCTCAGATTACCTCAATTCTGTATCTTGCAATTTTTAAATTAGCTGATGGAAAGATTTCACTGACTGCACATGAACTGTTAAGTATTGGATGTAGTGATTGTTTTTTAGCACAGCCTCATGCAGGATATTTAGCAAATATATTTTCTCATCTGGAATAAAGCTAATGTGATTGCTAACATCTGTACTGGCTCAGGTGAGTGCCATACTTTATGTACTTTTTTTTTTTTAAATGAAGATGGATCTCTTTTCCAAATATCACATCAGCCCAAATCATGTCTTTTGGATCTTTTAAGCAGCTGTTAAGGTAATGAAAACTTGTTTTCTGTGCTGCCAGCTTTGTGCAGATGCTATGGACAACTACTTTGAGACTAGAAAAAAAAAGTCCTTCAAATTGCTAAAAAATCAAATCTGAAGTGCAGTGAGGAGTTAACACTTCACAGGATAACTGCTGAAATAATGTGTAAGAGGTTCAGGAAACACAGACAAATAGATTATTATAGTTTTCATTTCTATTGACTTCTACAATCTTTCTTCTCATTCCCTCTCTCTGAAGTATCCCACTAACTAACAGAACAACCAGATATTTTTAGTAGGCAACAAACTGAATTTCAAGTTACAAATCCGTACAAAGTTTGCATGTACTGCTAAATTGTTTTTTCCACCCGAGCCTGTGACTTACTCTAGAAAACAGCTTGTGAATTCATAGCCATTGATGTGTATAGCTGCCTGCTACTAAACTTCATTCCAGGTAACTAATTGCTTCTTGAACAAGGGCATTCCACTTCAGCAGCTGGAGCAGACTGCATTCTCTGCAGCCAGAGATAACTTACCACACTCAAGAGTCTCAAGAGCAAAGAAATATGAACCATAGACTTGTTATGTGTGACCAGCGTCCCACAAAATTGCTGACTGCAATACAAACTTATTTTGTTATAGCATTCTGCAGAGATGGTCACTTGAAGATTTGTCCTGGCAGTCTTAATAGTAATCAAAAGAATCCTTGTAGTCATGAAAATTATTTACTGTGTGAAACAGACCAAAAATTCTGAAAAAAAAAAAAAAGATGTAGTAGTAGGAGGCTCTAAACAGATCTAAATACCGTTTCACCCACTTTTTAGAGCAATGATTTACTGAAAGTTTATTTTGACCATAACTGTGTAATAATCTGGTAAGAATTATCCTATGCAATTCCAGTACTGTTGTATTTCACCTTCCATAAACTAGAATGTTACACATATGTTCCATACATATTGGAAGAAATTTGTCTAAAAAGAGACCAAGTAAAGAAGAATTTCTGCAGAAAACAGGGAAATTCAGAATCAAAAGAAGGGAAAAAAAATGACCAACACTGCACAGAAGGAAAGAAAGAGGATAGTTCAACTTCATAAGGATACATATTGAATTTTATAGATTTTAAAAATTATTTTTAGGGAAGAAAATGGATGAAAAGACAGTCAACACACATACACACAAAAATGTCCTAGGAAAAGATGTAATTTTTCTTAAACTGTTTGCAAAGGCCATATTGGCTCTACAAATTAGCATAATCTGTCAAGAGAGCTTGTAGGCTGTCCAGTAGCATAGACGCAGTTTTTGGCACAAGGTGTACACAGGGTGAATTCCTAATGACAACAGCCTTACATCAACCCAACTTGAGTAAAGTGTGACAGAAAAGGACAGCTCAGGGGCAGGATAAATCAGTGAACTGAAGTATAGGAGCACTTCAATAGGTACAGATCCAGACCACATTTTTTCAGAGTAACCTCTACTTCAGCTACAATGGTTCAAGTAGGGAACTCATACAACAGACATGTCTCCAGTATCAGGAGTGACATGTCACTCATAGACCAGTGGTAGCCAGCAAGGCTCCCTCTTATACAGCTAAGTACTAGAAATATATTTGAGCTGCAAGGTTCACAGGGGATGTGGTCCACTTCTTTGCCAGGCTGAATATAAACCAAACTACTCATCTTCACTTTTCCACTAAAAAGACAGGAGGTCTTTTAAAAATATAAATCTTCTATAATTCTATTTTTCCATGTTCTAATAACAGAGGTGATGTTTGTCTACAAAATATAGTGATTATTTTACTCAGAAATTCAATGACAGTACAAGTTTTTTCATCAGGTCAACATTATGGCATTCTTATACCAATAATTTGGTTTTATATATTATCCTTCCTGCTGCTCAGAGACAAAAGTTATGTTCTGAAGCAGTTAGAAATTGGAAACACTGCAAATTTTTTACCTTAATTCACGATTAACTCATTGACCTGCAGCCTAATCCGTTGCAAATTTCATGGCAGGAGGAAAAGGCAGGAAAAGGGAGGTCAGAACTGATAGTTTGGGTGGGTTTTGTTGTTGTTTTTTGTTTGTTTATATTTTTTTTTTAATGTCTGTGGTGACTGTGATCACACAAAAATATTGTTTCAAGTAATTATGTAAAAAAAATTAAACTCAGGCAAATGGAACATCCTTATCCCACTGCAGAGCACTTCAGTATACTTCTGTCAGAACATGGTTATGGATAGGCTTATTGCTGAACACAATCAGCTTTAAAATCATTTTACATTGAAAAAAAAAAAGTTCAAAATTTTCAGCTGCTGAAAATGTGAGTAGAAAATGTTAGCATTTTCTGTAGCCTCCTGTCTAACTGTAAGCACAGAGACTTGGTATAAACATTTCCATGACTGACAGTACTTTTGTATTCAAGGCTCTGTATCAAAATCCAGACGGGATAGCCTCCATAATGATGCCCAATTTGTGGTTGCAGTTCTTCCATGTGTTGAATCTGATACAGGCTCATTTGCACGGCCCTGGAATGGTGTGTATTCCAAATATGTATCGTGCTGGAAAAGTTTTCTTCTCTTGGCCATGGAGATTCTGCACTTGTTAGGACAGGACATATACTGCATACAGGGGTCCTCCCTTTTATTGAGTAAAAAAAAATGTATGCATTAACATTCTAACCAAGAGACATTCTTGCTTTTGCTCCAAACCTAAAGCAGACACATGTGAAGCATGACATTCCCTGCTCAGAATAATTTTGTTGAAGCCTCATCAGGAATAATGTTGGGTACTTGAATATATTATACTTGGAGATCCGTCATCCTAAGATTACAGTAAAGAGCAAGTAATGCATGTCTAGATAGCCACTGGAGATAATCTATTCCACATTTGAAATTTTTGTTATGATTTTAAAAACAAGGTTTTCAGGTCAAGATTGAGACAAAAAAATCCTAGGAATTTTTGTCAAGCTTGAAAAAATTTTATGACCCTGATTTTTAAAAGACACCAACTTGAAAGGTCTCTCGATATTTGTTTCACTCTGATTACAAAGTTAAAAAAAGATAAGCCTTCAGGGTCTAGTGATTGTCTTAATACTATTTCCTTGTTCAGATATTTCACAACCATTGATGCTTTTATTGATGCTTTTATTTTGTAAAATATCTCAGAAGATATTGTGAAAGATTCAATAACATTATAATCAACTTTAATACATATAAATTATATTTTAATATTAGTATTTTAATTTAGCTCCTTGTGTTCTTTTTTTCTCATAGAATATACTTTAATGCAGATTTTTGTCTTGCTTTCATGGGCCTTCGTAAATTTTCAAAGGGTAAAGAGGAAAAGGAAAAGAAGAATTATAGGAGGGAAAAAAAGGCAAATATGCAAACCTATTCCTGAAATACTAATAATAACTTAGAGACTTTCTGGAGGGACCTGGAAAAGAAGCCTTTAATACCAACTCAATAATAACATTATTGACACAATATTACAGAAACCCGTTTAAATCTCTATGACTCCTTCACATTTAGAATAAAATCATGTTTAATGTAATTTAATTTCTAGCACTCAGTTATATCCTGCTAATTGTAAAGGTCTTAGTCACAAGTAGAAGCCCGTCTATGGCTACTATTTTGAACAAAAATGTAGAAAAATAAATACTAATAAATACTTGTTGATCTTCATTAGAAGTTAATTGAGTTAAATTCCTTTTAAGTAACTTTAAAGGTGAATGAGACTATGATGTAATTAATTAACTGAATTTAAATAAACCACTCTGAAATTAATTAAATTTTTTGATTAATTTTGTTTAAAAAATCTTCATGAAAAGTGTCAGGATGCGACTAATGCTGTTTCTGAATTTTAGTAATTTCAGTAATTACATGGGGAAACATATAAATTGTTGTCAAGACAAAATTTGCAATGGATATCTCTGCAGTCATAAAACTGATTATACATACTGAAAGGTGAATAAAGTGTATTTTAGCTTTTAAGAATGCCATACATTCTTCATAATGTAATTTTTTTTTTTTTTTTAAATTTGAAGAGGATCAAATAAGCACTGTATCCAGCTAATGGAATACATGTATAGGGTCACAGTGATTTTTTTCAGAGAACTGAGGCTGACATCACTGGTGACAACACGTGATTCCCTAGGAATGTGATTTATGAGGCTGCGGTACATGAATTCTAAGGACGGTTGATTCAGCTGTTGTCTGGAAAGATTTACTCCCACAGAAGGACAGGTGGCATCTGAACTCCCACCCTGTAACAGCTTGTGCTTGAAAAGGATATTTTTCAAGTGCACCTGCATATAGGCCCTGATTCAAAAGTCATACTGAGCTGCTGTATTACTTGATAGATGATGTTCATGTTCCTTTCTTTGTTCCTTTTGACTTAACAGGGGTTTGGTGCTGCAGCTATTGGCAGATGCTTTTTGCTGATTACTTTCTTCCTTCAAGAGGAAGTGTCTTTCTACAATGACCAGACATAGAGCACATAATCTTCACAGCAGCCTGACCTATACTATAACAACAGGTAATACACCCAGGGGAAACCACAGAAGGGATTACATATTTTACTGAAACTGTAGGAAAAGGAGATTTCCCCCCACAAAATCAAATAAAGTCAAACATCATTGCTCCAAGCAATTCCAAAACGGGGGCAGGGCAGGGGAGGAGGGCAGAGCACTTCTCCCAACCCTAGAGCTGACTGACCCTGAAGAATGCTCTAATGCATGTGACATTGGGCTGCAAGTAATATCCTTGTGCCAGGTTCCTCTGTGACCAGTCTAGTTCAGAGCTATAGGTAGGACTCATCTCTGTCTGAGAGAGACATGTTAAAATGACAGTTGAATATGATGAAGTTTTTTTTCTAGCTGGAAAACAGGGAAAACATAACAACTATACCACTAAGGAAGAACGTGGAGGGGAAAAGCAAAATAGGGGAGACAAAATATGTAAAGCAAGGTCTTCTACTCTATGCCCGCCTCTAATGAATTCTTTCATTTACAGAACAGCTGAGCTTTCTGTTAGATGAACTAAATATGAAATGTCTAATGTTATATATACAGATTTTCTTTCTGTTTTCTTGCCTATCAAGCTCAAAAAGTCACAACAAACTCATATCATTTTAAAACATTATATATTAATTCAAAATGTATTATAGGGGATGGGGAGTAAAGAGTGAATTAATACATTTTTTTTTCTTTTTCCAAACCAACACAAAAGTATAAAAAAGACCTGACAGTTTTTAAGTAGAATGGGTCTTCCTTGTTGACTCCTAAAATCCATAAACAGAAAGAAATGGGTAGTTATATTAAAACAGGATATCTTTGGCTCATTTCCAGAAAAAAAAAAGTTACATAATAAGATTATGTATTGAGTTCTGTAAACGTGTGATGAACAGAACCAAGCTCCTGTCCAGATTTCCCCATATTTAGATATTTTCTGCTTTTTCTTCAATGACTTTGTGTCTTTAACAACTAAAATTTCAGTTTATTTTTTAAGCAGATGCTCTCTACAGAGGTGAAAAAACTGATTAATCTAAACAGAGAGAAGACATTACCGGAATTAATATGTTTAACAAGGTGAGCGTCCATGAAAACGACTCAGCATGTAGTGGCCAAAAATAAAATGCTTCTATTTGCCCAGATTTATTGCACATGATAGAAAAGTGATGGCATTTAATTGATGAAGATACATTTTGTGCACAATGAAGTATTGAAAAAAGGGTCAGAAAGGATGTCACCTTGGACAATGAGTCCATGTCTGCACTAACAGGCACCAGGTGTGCCCAGGAATGCTCACTAGTGCTCAGGTCAGTTGACCTGGAGTAGCCCATCATGTTACTAATAAACTTGGCCTTTACAACACTATGAGTGCGTTCAAGCTGCCTGCTGGGAATGCCCTTCGCAATGTTATAGCTGCATTCTGCAACTGCTGGGAGAATAATGGCTGACATGGGCCAGAAGTCTGCTAAGGACCACAGCTATTAATTTAAAACTGTATGTGATCATATTCCAGTGCTAGATGATATTTCTAGTCACTATTTAATTTATTAGTACAAGTGCAGCCTCTAGGTCCCTACCCATAATCCACTACCCATAATATGAGAACCTTCCATGAGGCTAGCTATACAGAAAAGATGCTTGGGTTCACAAAGCTATTTCAATAAAACAATATGTTAGTATTGGAAAAGAACATGCAGATGTCAACAACTCAAAATCTAATTTTCAGTAAAGAGTATATGTGGATATCCCACTGTATCTGCAAAGATTATTATATATTTGTTTTACCAGTTAATACTTCTCTTCTAAAAATTCAAATTACTTTTTTTCCCTTCAAATTTTCTACACTAAAAGGTAAAAATCTTTGTAAAACATAGATATGTAAAATATTCAAGGCAGACACACATACATCAGCCCATACACACTCGCACACATATGTATACTTATTCTCTAAGGGAAAAGTATATTTTACTATTAACAAGAATGTTGAGAGATTTTGTATTTCTGTGTTGGGTTGTTTGAGTTTTTGTTTTGTTTTGTTTTTAAGTTGGAACTGTGCCAAAACTTTTAATGTTCTGGGTTTTTTGATGCCACAATTTCAGTAGTTTGTTGAACATCTTGAGAAATTTTTTCAACAATATTTAGTTTTGTCATTTAGAGCAATGCCTTAAAATAGACTGCACTTTAAAAAATTTATTCTATTTCTTTAGTGCCAAATTCAAAAAGGTAAAAAAAAGTCTACTTCTGTTTTAGATCCAATAAAATTAATGTTAATTGTAGGAAATAAAATTTTAAAGTATTTTTTAAGAAGTCTATAAAACTATATCAGAAGAATAAGGAGAAATGTATTAGTATTGTTTTTATGAAATTATTTTACTTTAAAACTACTGAAATTATTTCCTTTCTTCATTCTTAAAAGTGGTTATGTTCTCACCTACTATCACAAGTACTATTAACATCTTCAAACCCTGAATTTTTATGATGTTCACGTGAATAGCAATGCTTGTTTCTCTTTGTGTCATGGATTTAAGGACAACAAAATTAATCAAGTTCCACCAACATAAAAATACAACAATGCCCTAGATCTTACTTGTGCACTTCAGTAAAGTGAGAACAGGATAATTTGGATAATTAACACAACTTTCTGTTTTTTCACCTACATAAATAATGTAATCCAGTGCTTCATGTACATTAGTATTTGAATGTTGTCTTAGCTACAAAATCTATCAGAGAATTCTGACTCTGTGATGTGTGTTGCCTTGGCCAATCCAATAATTCATAATTCAATAAACTCTGCACAGAGTTTTCAACAGTCTTAAATTGGCTTGTGTGAGAAAAACTAGTTATTTTTCAAATTTTATCATATGTTGCTTTTGCAAAATGTCTAAACATGCAAGCTGAAGTGTGACTGTATCATTCATATAAATCATTTAATATGATGTACTAATACTAAGGAATGAATAGTACATTATTCTGGATGTATCTAAAATAACACTCTGTGGTTCTGACATAGACCTACATGAAGGCAGTAGATAATTATCAGTGTGGCATTTCCATGTAATATTTCTGTTCTTTCTTTAACCTAAATTTAATTATATGCAAGAAGTGATTTTCTTCTTATTCTTCAAACAGTTAAAATACTTCGAAAAAAAGCCCCAGTATACTATTTTAGTAATTATTTACTCTTTTACTCTGGTTGTCATCATAGTTCTATTGTTAGAATTTTACACAATGGAAATACATCAGAATAAAGCAACAGAGGGTCAGAGTACCAAAGCACTATGTAAAATAAGCAAGCTCCAAGTTAAATATCTCTTGATAGTTAGTGTAGAATTTCTTAACCTTCAGAGCCTGAAATTATGACAGTTAACATTTGGCGGG
>VYXB01003338.1:0-25432 GCA_013397135.1 Pachyramphus minor | reverse complement strand
GAGAGGGAGAGGAGAGGGAGAGGAGAGGGAGAGGACAAGCAATGACCATGTAGTCTAACTGTCTGACTGCTTCAGGGCTGACCAAAAGTTAAAGCATGTTATTAAGGGCATTGTCCAAATGCCTCTTGAACACTGACTGCCTTGGGCATTGACCACTTCTCTAGAAAGCCTGTTCCAGTGTTTCACTCTCCTCTCGGTAAAGAAATGCTTCCTTATAAATCACAACATATCATTTCATTTGTGAAAAAGCAGAGGGAAGGCAAGAGTAATTTTGCTATATTTGCCCACAAAATGCTTTTGCTAAATTTTTTACCATCCCACTATATTTGAAAGGGAAATTAGGCTTTTTTTTTTACATTTCTTTTCTTTAGATTGAGTTGTAAGCTTTCTCATGGAATGTTTTTGTCCCGGAAAATGACCTTGTGTGAATTTTGTGGTACTTTGTTTTCTCCTTGTGAAATAGAGTTTTTCTACTTCTTGTTATTAAAATATTTTGATCAATTTAGAATGCCTTATTTCTGTTTTCATTAAAAGAAACATAAGCATATAATTGCAGAATATTCATTGATGTAAGGATTTCAGTCTTGTCTCACACAAAACTGAAAAGGTAATCTTAGAATTCCTAGCTGATGAGTCAGTTTTTCAACCACACTTGCAAGTTGGTGGTTTTTGTACAGATGATATTTCTCAGCCTATTTTTGCAACATATACCAATATACAATATCTATTATTTTGTTGTTAATTTTATATGATAAATCTTTATTTCGCATGTGGTAAGAACTTTCGGTGACACCAACCCAAATTTTCATCTGTGAATTAAATAGCTGTTAATGTTTTGAGTAAGCTGTGAATCAGCCATTTTATTTTTATTGCTGTTTTTTGTTATAAAAAATTTTTATCATTACAAATATTTATTGTAGACTTGAAATCCTTAATCAAATATTTCATTAAGTCAAAATAAATTGATCCAACTAACTCATCTCCGACTATTAATCTGACAGTAAAAAACAGATACTTTTCTTTGCTCCAGATATTGTATTGGTTCAGAACTCTACCTAGGTCTTCTGAAAAACTCTTTATGATTACTATTTCTCTGCCTGAACACAAACTATTTTCCTTCTATTCTCTTATGACAAATTTCTGTATAGAAAAAACAAGGAGTAGAATAAACTGATGCCTTAAGCCCCTAAGGTTTTTTTATTTTTCTAATATTTGTAAGACTTGTAAGTTTTATAAGTAGTGGAAGTAGATTTTAAAAGCAGCAACCTCCCCTGCCTCTTGTCCTCTTGTCCATCTTAGCCTTGGAAAATAAACCCTTTCTTATCTCACCCCTAATTAACTGCTCTGGAGAATTTTTCAGCACCTAAGCATAACGGCAACAAAACACTGAAAAACATGTTACAGTTATTGACTTTTAAATGTGTGTATTCTTTCTGTATCTCTTTGTGAAGTTCTTACAAATGAATTTACTGTTGTTAAGAGATATGATAATAGTATGGAAATTATCTCTACAGGCTCTTTTGTCTTTTAAAGCACAGATTTTTTTTTAAACTAAATAAAATGTTTAGGATGAACAGTTTGCTGACATAAAATGTTATTGGCAAGTTTCAACTTCCCAAAAATATACCCTTCTGATTTACAATAGACTCAAAGTTTTGATCTGGCAAAAAATGGAAATTTAAAAAGACAAACCCAATAGTCTAATATTTAGTCTAACATAAAACATATTTTTTCTCAGCTGTCACAAAGAAGGTGGAGTGAGTTAGAGCAGCTGGCAGGTAAGAAAAATGTTCAGCTGGGACAATTCTAACAAGTAAATTAAGTTGTAGTAGAGACCCCTAAGCATCAGCCAGTTTGAATAAATATGTTTAGAAATTATGGAGCATATTAAAATTTTGATTCCAACTGAAAAGACCATTATTATGTAAATGATGTCCACTTATACTGCTTACTGCTTTCTATTGATAATCCTGGATATTCTGTATTTGTACAAGGATGGCTCCTTCCACATGCTTCTGAGCTCTGTCCTGGCTGACACAATTTCCTTTTTTTCTGTGTTAAATATTAATAATTTGAGATATCTATGGAAAAGAGAACTATTCTATGGAAAAGAGAAGTATTCTCTTATGTCTTTCTGCAGCTTAGATGGAACTTACACCCTTTAGGCCTTTTGCATATCCATCCCTATCTTCTCCAACTTTGGACCTAGAAACTCAAAACTGTGATATATAAAATTTGGCTGTGAGTTGGAGTGGCAATGAGCTTGTAATTAGAAAGCTTGTGGTTTGGGAGATGGGCAGAAAAACACAAAGGACTTCAAGACATGAAGAAGGAATTATCTAAAAGACCAGGATGAAGGCAAAAGGTTCCGAGCGGGGAATGGCAGCCTTGTGTGAAGATTCACTGGAAATGGACTTTTTTGTTAAACTTTACAACATTTACTGTTCTGTTAATGCATGCTGCAAGATTCTGTACCCCAGTTCTTACAAGTCCCAACATGTTTCTTGCCCTGATGTTAATAAGCCCTCACTCCTATTGGTTATCATCTGCTGCTGTGCAGATGTCCCATATAAGGTTGTCTCCACCCCTTGTTCTTCCTATATGGCCGATGTCCCTCATACCTGTTTCCCAGTTTGGCAATTGCCCGCCTACCTTTCCCTTAATTGTGTTATCCACACCCTGTTTCCAGTCATTTCCAGAGCCATTTTGAATAAAATTAGATCTACAATTGCTCTCGAACCCTGTAGGTCTCTGTGTTGTGCTTTCCTGAATTGCGGCATGTGGCCAAATAACTGCAGATAGAGCTCTTGACTTAATGGAATCTCTGATAATGAAAACTAAAGTATCTGAAGACTTCTAGAGAATGCTAGTTGTAGCAATTCCCTCTTTTAGATCCTAAATGTTTCCATGCTTGGAATCTAAGCAAGCAAATATCAGGCATCTACGGAAATTTTTCAATATTCATTTTAGATGAAATATATTACCCAATCCAGTCTTACGCTGTTGCTGAAAAAAAGACACATCTTTTCTGTAATGCACTCTTGTGCAGATAACTCAAGGCTCATCAGGTGCCTAAATTTGCCCTAGAGGACTACCTTTTAAGTAGATGAATTATCATTTGTGTGTCCAGGCCTTACATATAGATTAAGTCAAATGTAGCCACGTTTGAAGATATCAGTTTGCTTCCTTGGATTTTAAAATGTCCCTGGGCTACTACCCTTGATGTAGGCATGTATACTGAAACCTTGTACTGATGTCCTTTAGCAAATCAAGGTCTTATATCTTATATATCATTCCAAAGAGATACAGTTTTACTGACCATTCAAAAACTCCTGTAGGGTATTGCAGTGTATATCTAATTAGGATGTTATATTTTGAGTCTTCTGAAAGATTCATTGTGGGTCCTATGAAAGATTTCTTGTGTTTTATGCATTTGTAAAAGTGGGAGATGGAAGGGGCAGAGAGCTCAGACAGAAGTCTCCTCCTTCCGATTCAATACCCCTGGTTTCTCCAATGAGAGAGAGAGACCAAATATACCCAGATTTAAGAGAAAAGAGCTCTGGGTTAAACCAACTGATGAGGAGAAACTTTGCAAACCCCACCCACCAGACCAAATCGAGATGGCAGCTGGTCTCCCCCACCCAGAAGAAAACACATGTGGCCACAGGACAGAGACAAAAGGGGCTGCCCTTCCATGTGGTTCACCTCCCCCATGCTCAGAAAACCTGGCACAAAAGGTTGGAGATTCAGCACTATCAGGAAATGGCAGATAGCTGAAATTAGATAAAGGCAGACACTTGAGTGGCGCTGGAGTGGTGCTGCAGTGCTGGTACAGGCAGATGGAGCCCGGCTGCGGATCCCCCAGGTGACTGGAAGGACCCACAAGGCACCCACTGGATCCAGCAATGAGACTTTCTTGTTGCAATTTTGATGTTCGTTGGTTGAAGTGGTGGTCACAGTCCAGATCCATCGAGGTGGTGGTGGAAGTCCCAGGTTCTATGTTTTGCGGGACCATCACGACTGAGAAGAGGACCCATGGGACACTTCTGGGTTCCACAGAGTGGTGATACATTTTCTATTTAGTCTCTCTCTGTCACTCTCTTTCTTCACCCCCTCTGCCTTTTCCCTATTCTTTCTATCTCTCTCTTACTGCCTCACATTTACTGTTAAATAAAATACATACTATTGACCAGCACCTTAATTTGGGCAGGGGCATATTTCTAATAATTGTAATAACTGGAACATAACAACAAGGAATGTGAAAAGTTACTCCTTTCTTTTTTTAATTAAGTAAAGTACTTTTACTGTTAATGTGTCTGAATCAGGTATAGCATACATACATAATTTATTACAAGCTAATTAGTTAAACCATTGAAGTATTCAGAGCAGACCTAGAATTTACTCTAAGTCAACAGCTGATACACTTCTTGACATTTAATGTAATTGTTAAATTGATCTTGGTTGAACTAATGACAAAGAGGCATGTACAAGTTTTTCATAAAAAATGAGGTCTTCAGGTCTTAGCATTAGAATACATTTATGATCTATAGTCTACTTGAGGTTTGGGAGATTTTAAATCTCTTTTTTTCTTTCTGCAATACACTACTTCTTTCATCTTAGGCTGAGCCAAAGGTAGACAGGAAACTTTGCCAGCCTGTTGAGCAGCTATTGCTGAAACAACACAGGCAGAGGAGAAAGACAGTCTTTCAGCAACCTACTAAGATAAATAAGAAAAAAATTCACCCAAACAGTTATATGGGGACCCTGTAGTAATGCTTGCAGCTATAGCTTGGGTGTAAAACCCTTTACTATGTGTGTAAATATAAATTCTAAGAGAAGCCAAGAATAGTCTTCTGTACTGGCTTCTTCAGTAAATGGAAAAGAATATAGGTTTGCAGAGTTAAAACTTTTCTAGACACAAGAAACAGGGGCAGGTATTTGTCAGGGCCTTGAGTGAACAGAGAGTCTTTAATTGGTCTGAGCACTCCTATCCCTGCTCATGAGCCCAGGAATCCCATTTCAGATCAGGTCTGAGCAGAGGCATCCTTGCCTCCAGCCCTGGGATTGATCTACATTGCATCTACTACAAGCCTGTCTGCAGCTCCTACTCACTGGGTTCCCAGTATGGACCCTGGAGAGATGATGGACTTTATTTACACCTTCACTCTTTCTGGGGCTGGCATTGAACTCTATCACAAGCCCCCAGATCTGCTACAGTGCTCAAACCCTGTGGGACTACATTTTGATATTGGAGACACAGCCTGTGCACCCTTATTTGCTGCCTCATTTCCCTGTTGAAACAGACCTGCAGATACTGGATCAGGAATATCTATAGAAGTAGTCTGAACATCCTAAACTATTCTTGTTTATTGCGAACACTTTGTTTTAATTTTTTTGTTGATGTGACATTTTGCTGATAATTTGCAACAAAATCAAGGGTGTCATAATATCTTTGTACCTTTTCTGCTGTGACTCTCAAGGATATAATTATGATTAGTGTAATAGGAAGAGGTCTGTACAGTAGTGGAACCAGAACCTTAAATGTACAAGCAATATCACAGAGGATGAAGCACAACGTGCAGACATCAGGTTTATGCATAGAATCATGAACCTAAATTTCAAAGAGAAGCAATCCTGCTGTGCCACTCAGAAGTAGGAACACACAAGTCACTCAACAGATTCAATCAAATAAGAAAACTTGGACAATAACCTCAGTTAAGTAAGCCAAAGTAGTGCATGAGTTTGTATTAGATCTGATGAAAACTTGCCTGTATAAGGTTTTTCACTGAGATTTTAGTTAACAGCATGTTGTTATTACATGCATAGACATTGAATTAAGTAAAAAAAGTAAAGTTGCCAAAAAGCAAAATTGCCAAAATGTCATAAGTTAGTGATGGGAACACAATTTCTACCGGTAAAAATATACATGACCAATTTAACATGGAGCACTGGAAACCTATTATCTTTTTAACTTGGTCAGTATGACCTGGTTCACATATTTCAGTCATATCCAGGTTTTTGCACTGTAACAAAACAGGACACTTTCAAAATGCGTGTGATTTGCTTATGCCTTTTTGATGGGAGTAAAGCCCAGATGTATAGTAGTGTGAGCAGTGGGAGGCATTTAGAAATTCATAGACTTACATGCAGCTTACAACTGAAATTTTTTCAGAATTAGGTTTTTATTATTGAATTTGAAAAATCTTATGAGCTATAGTTGTGACTGGGAGGTCCTCTCCATTTGCCGCTTGACACAATAGCAAAGATGCTGTTTTACATATGTCTACTTATCTTTGCAACTAATTCTTGTTGCATAAATTTAATAGCATTAGAGACAGGTAAATCCTATACACTGGTAAACATCCACTGGTAAATCCTATACATATCAATAGTAAATTAAGGAACACTTAACATTAAAGGTAACCTCTAAAGGTCATCTGATCTGAACATCCACCTCCCACCATCAATGTATTGGCTTTTATCCTCTTTCTAAACTTTAATTTAAATAAAGTTATCAAGGAGTATAGAATCTTCCACAGGGTTTACATGCAAACAGCCTTTTATGCATACAAAATCATAACCCTAGATAAGTTCTGTACCTCATGAGAGACTCCTAGTCTTAGTTGTATCTGGAGATATGCTTAGTTTTGAGGACCCTTTTAAAGCTGTTATCCTTAGACATTTCAACCCTAAAACTAAGGACAAAAGAAAAATGTTTGACAGTGCTTTGGGCCCAATCTTTGATTTTGATGATTTATACGTTACTCCTATTTTGGCAAGTGCTCTGAGCAGTAATGGAAAGACTGGGAATAACATGTAAATTTCAAATACCAAGAGACAGGCTTGGAAAAGATGCTTTGCTTAGGGTTCCTAAGCAGTTGCCAAAGATAATATGTTATGGGTTTCTCAAGCCAAAAAAAGAAAGAGGACAGCGGGAAGTGACATGTACAGAGGAAATTAGTGTGAGAGATGATTTTTGCTTGAGTGCTAGTTTCAGGGATACCTTGAATCCTGAACTCCTGGCACAGCATGACTGCATAAAAAAGTGAAATTGCTAAAAACCATTTTAGCAGAATTGTCGATTTCATGGAAAAATAACCCACATGGTTATAAAGAAAACAAGCTGACAATTTAACTTTTGGGCATTTTGCCTCACAGTACTTGTAATATATAAGCCAGATAACATTCTAGGAAAGAATCTGACATGTTATTTTGTTCTCATTTTTATTTAAAGAAAAAAGGAGGGGCCAGAACATTTCTAGTCTCATGTGTGTGCAACTGGTTGTTTTTCTTTAGCTATCCGTTGTACTTAAAATGATATTTGCACTTCCTCTATATATGAGAAATTGTGGCCCATTCTCCTTGCCACATTTCCATATGAATGAATTCAAAGCACTGTTAGAGCTAGTAGGATGATGATCCATGAACGTCCAGAGTGGTAACAGCCATAGCATCTACATCAGCTCCCAGGGGTGCTTACCTGTATCCAAGGGTGAATAAGTTCAGACTCAGAGACAGTAAATGTATATATAGACCTTACAGCATTAAACTAGAGCAGAATACTGTGCACATAAGGAAAAAAAAACCCACCTTTTTTATATCTAATTATACTGCACATATCTATCATGGAATCCTACTTTTATTCTAGAAAGTTTGTAGTATATGTATTGAACCAATGGACAGTTATTTTTTAATGAAAACTATCTTTTCTTTTGAATATACAGATAGTTTTATTTCAAGGGAATATTTTTATGGAGCAGTTTGGGAGACTGCTACAAAATTTAGTGGTATCAGTTAAAGTCCTTCCATTGATGATGACAGACTTCAAAACAGGTTTCTATCCTCTTAAGCCATAAAATGCAAAAAAATGCAAATGAAAAGAATATTCCTTTTGTAAAAACTGGACCAAAGGAAAGGATTTTTTGAAAGCTTTAAATTTCCAAATTTTCAGATTTTCCTTCCCCTCCCCCTGCCCTCCCTCCAGGAGTTAGGCTGGAGCAAAATCTGGAGCTTCTGAAATCTTGAATTCTACAGTGTTCACTGAAATATGTCATAGAATCAGATGGGTTTGAAAGGACCTCTGAGATCATCAAGTCCAACCCTTGATCCACTACCACCGTGATTACTAGACTATGGCACTAAGTGCCACATCCAGTCTCTTCTTGAACACCTCCATGATCGGGGAATCCATCACCTCCCTGGGCAGCCCATTTCAATGCCTGATACCTTCTCTGCAAAGAATTTCTTCCTAATATTTAACTAAACCTCCACTGGAGGAGCTTCAGACCATGCCCTCCTGGCTGCTTTAGCAGCAGTGAAACTGCAATATCTTTTTCAGTGAAGAGAATATTTTTTGCAGTGGAGAGAGAGGCAGATGTACAGCTGGCTTCTGGTCTTGAGAAGACGCACTGAAAACCCAAACACACTTATGATTCTTTAAACACCACAAAAGCTTCTTACCCCCATATACTGTCAAAACCAAATGACCCTTCAAATAAACCCAATCTACTGAATGATTTAAACAAAACATTTAGGCCCCAAACCTAACTCATTTTTCTGAAAGTTTTTCACTAGAATATTTTCATGCAACCCCACTCAGAATCAATCAGACTGTAATGTCAAGAAAATTGTCAGAAAATGAGAAGTGTATCCATGAGTAAATACAGCTATTATTTCTCAAAGACATCCATAATCCATAGGATTTTATGTCTTTTCCTCTCTACTGATTTTAACAGTCTTTAGAGACTATTTTTCAAAATGTAGCTGTAATTTTACTTGTAAAGATCACAAAAGCAGAGCATGCATTAGTTCTTAGATGGCATTTGGCTTTTTTGGCCAAAATAATTAGATCGTCAACATTAAAACCATCTGGATCAAAGTCTAGGAACATAGAAAAGTACTACATATTACTGACTGTTCAAGATCCTTTAATAAGCAACAGAAATTACATTGTGCTTCCTGAAATGCTATTAAAGTAAAATACAGAGTTAAATTTTCTGAATCAAACCTTCTAAATCAGAATTCTAAAATTGAAATTTCACTAGTCAGTCACAAGAGTAACAGGAGTAACTGAAACTCCTTTCTGTCTTCAGCCTTTTTTTATCTCACAGGCTGTCTCTTTGAAAAATATTGGTAAGAAAGATGCCTTTTAAATGAAAGAATTGGACAACTACTCCAATTTAAACTTTAACCAAATGTGTCCCTTTTATTATCTACTTTCAATACATTATTCATGTACTACTTATTGAAGTAATGTTTTTCAAAATAATTTTAAAGACATAGAATGTGCTAAATGCATTTTAACAAAGCAGTCTCTCATAGTAACAGACACGAATATCTGAAGCCTGCAAGTTTCATTTAATTCTATTTTATCCAGTTATCTTTTATCCTATCTTTAAAAGATAATTCATTAAAAGATTTAGTGGCATTATTCTGTTAAAATTGTAAACCTATCAACATCCATTAATTTTTTCTATCTTTTCTGACATAGTGATTTGTTGAGCTTCCAATTTTAACTTTGGTGTTTGTTTTAACCCTAAGGTTAAGTTTTACTTTGAAAAGTTCAATTGTTTTATGCAAAGAAAATAATCTCCAATGGGAAAAAAATAAGCAGTAGTGCAATGCAATGAAGACCTGGATTTTCATTCCAATAATTTAATTGCTTTTACAGGTTCAGCCAAAAGCAAACACTCAGTGGAGTTAACATATCTGTTTTTATATTAGACCTACTTACTTGATGTTTAGGGCTGGACATATTTTCATTGGACTTCTGATCTGAAGTCAGAAAGTGTTGAAAACATATGTAATGCCAGATATCAGGCTCAATCTATCAGCTTATTAATACAATATGGAAAACACTTTATAAAATTGGTATATCTTTATTTCTGGAGTACAGTGCCATTACTCTTATCAAATTGAATATCTCCTGTATAAAATGTGATCTAAAAAGTCTGCATTAATCTGATTGAATACAGACTAGGGGAACCTTCCCAGACTTAGCAAAATGGCTTTGATCCCAAACAACTCTGTGGCACAGACTGGGTTTTGTTGTTGTTGTTGTTGTTTGGTTTCTTGTTTGTTTGTTTGTTAGTGTTTTGTTTGGTTTTTTTATGTTTTAGTTTTCAGGTAACAGACATCAGTGAACAGCATGCCACAACCTGCAAAAGTAACTTACTCTAAATAAAAAAAGTACAACAACTTACTACTCAAGAATACATAAATGATTTGAACTTCATTTGATCACATAAAAGACCCTCATATAGGCAAATATCAACATACTTGTTTAATATGACTAAGGGAAACATATAGATAAAATGGTTACACTGATGAGAATTACATTGTCCTTCATCTTTAAGTGAAATGTATTTTCTTGATTTTTACACATGCCTGATACCTTCTCTGCAAATATTCAAGTAGCACTTGAAGTATTCAAGTAGCACTAGGCTACTTCCTATGTTTAAGAAAGGAATGCTACCTGAAGGCAGATTTCTAAATCTCTGTTTGTCTGATTGGTTGCTGTATGTTCAAAATAGCTTGTTACTTGACAGTGGAAGAGGCTGGTATGAAGCAGCTCTGTACGTTTTGCCTCAGGATGTACTTACACTGCTGGACAAAAGACTTGAGCTGGATCCAAGCTGCTCAGGGCCTGATATGCAGAAAGCATAAGTAAGCAATATAGTTCAGCACATTACTGGGAATCAGATAATTAGCAATGCCTTCAGGTGGGGTTAATTAGCTTGGCCACTAACTATCAGGCTAATCCAATTTTACTGTGATCCACAGTTATACACATATCTTGACTTCCCTGGGTAAATCTATCAGTTCACCAGGTAATCTTTCAATAACATTGAATTTGTGAACTGAAGACATGGCCTAAAGAGTGTTTTTAAAAAAAACACACTATAAACTATGATTTATAGCCAATAGTGAATTAAAGAGCTGATTAAACGTCCTGGGATTAGGGAACACAAATATTTCCTTTTCAGGAAAAAATTACTAGTAGAAGACAGCTTGTGCCAACAAAATCTAGGTAGTGGGACAGTTCAGGACAGTGAACTTCTTTAGAAATATAAAGCACCAGCGACTATATCAAATGCTTAGCTTCACTAAATTGAAGCAGAAAAAGCTGAGATATATTTGAGATAAAGAAGTAAACCTGTGCTGAGTTTACACTAAAACGCCTCCAATAATCACATAAAGTAAGGGAACTCAACTCATGCAGTAACATTATTCAGAAAAGAAGAGGATATTAATGTCCACGAGATGTGAGACCCCACATGGCGTACTGCATGAAGTTTTCGTGCCCCCACCATAAGAAGGACATGGAACTGTTGAAGTCCAAAAGATGGACACAAAGTCAATGAGAAAAGTGGAGCACTTTTCTTACAAAAACAGGTTGGGAAGTTTGGAGCTGTTCAGCCTGAAGAAGAGAAGGTTGTGTGCATACCTCATAGCAACCTTTTGGTATATGAAGGGGGAAAACAGGAAAGCCGGAGAGTGACTCTTCTCCAACAGGTATGAGGCTCTGGAACTAGAAGAACTGATGAAGTGGGCAAAGGTCCTTCTAGGGTAGTGGGACCCCCTAAAAGAACACCACCTGCACCTCACATGAAGACCTCCTCTGTTAAGAGGAAAAGAAGGGCAGTTGTAATAGGAGATGCTCTTCTAAGGAGAACGGAAGTCCTGATATGCAGATCAGACTCAATTCACAGGGAAGTCTGCTGTCTCCCAGGGGCTCGGGTAAGGGACTCCAGTCTAGTAAGGGCCTCTGATTACTGTCCACTACTGGTTGTTCAAAATGGCAGCAACAAAATAACAAAGAGAAGTGAGAGGGCAATCAAGAGACTTCAGGGCCCTGGGCTGATTGTTAGAGAGATCAGGAGCAAAGCTAGTGATTTCGTCGGCTCTTCCAGTAATGAGGAATAATATTGATAGGAATAGGCAGATCCCTTAGGTCAATGCATGGCTCTGAGGTTGGTGTGATCAGAAAAATTCTGGGTTTTTTGACCATGGGTGATCTACTCAATATCTGCTCTACTGACACCTGATGGGATGCGCTTGTCTCAGAGGAGAAAAAGAGTTCTAGCACAGGAGTTGGTGGGGCTTGTTGACAGAGCTTTAAACTAGCTTGGAAGGGGGAAAGGATAAAAAACAGACTCTCCAGTGACGAGCAAGGAGATGATATACCAACACTTGAGGAACCCAGCACTAATGAAATCCTTCAATATGCTTCACAAGGTATTGCCTACAATGCACTACACCTGAAATGTTTATACATCATCATGAGTTAAAAACAAGAGGAGCTTGAAACTTTGGCCCAGTCCCAGAGATTTGACATCACTGACATAAGTGAAACGTGGTGGGACAAGACCGTGACTGGAGTACTCTGTTGGATGGTTACAGGCTCTTCAGAAGGGGCAGGCAGAGCAGAAGAGGCAGAGGAGTGGCACTGTATCAATCAAGGGACAAAGAAATAACATGGATGTCATTGTGGGAGTCTACTATAGACCTCCTAGCCAGGATGATGATGCCAGTAAATTATTCTTTGAGGAACAAAGGGACGCTTCCAAGTCAACTGCCCGTGTCCTTATGGGGAACTTGCCAGAAATTAACTGGGAGCGTCACACAGCTGGTACAACCCAGGCCAGAGGATTCCTAAAAAAACTGGATGACAGCTTTATGGAACAGGTCCTAAGGGAGCCAAGTCAGAAAGATGCTTTCCTTCATCTGCTGCTAGTCAACAGAGTGGATCTTGTGAGAGAAGTGGAGACTGGTGGTCATTTTGGTCACAGCAACCATGAGGTGATTGATTTTAAAATCTCTGACACATGGAAAAGTGTCAGCAAACCCTCAACTCTGGTCATGAGGAGGGCTTCTTAGGGAGTTAGTGAGTAAGGTTTCCTGGGAGTGCAGATGTTGGGGTACCCATGGAAAGGGACTTGGAGGCCTGGTTGATGGCCAGTTGAATCTGAGTCAGCAGTATCCTGGCAGCCGGGAGGGCCAACCGTGTTCTGGGGAGCATCAGGCAAAGCATCACCAGCCAGTCAAGGGAGGGGATTGTCCAACTCTGCTCTGCACTGGTGCAGCCTCACCTGAAATATTGTGGCAGTTTTGGGCATCACAATATAAAAAATATATTAAGCTATTAAAAAGCATTCAGAAGAGGCTGATAAAGATGGTGAAGGGCCTTGAGGGGAAGCCATATGAAGAGTGGCTGAGGTCACTTGGTGTGTTCAGCCTGGAGAAGAGGAGACTGAGGGGAGATCTCATTGCTGTTGATGTCTTCCTTGTGAGAGGAAGAGAAGCGGCAGACACTGATATCTTCTCTGTGGTGAACAGTAATAGGACCTGACGGAATGGCCTGAAGTTGTGTCAGGGCTTTTTTAGATTAGATATTAGAAAAAGGTTCCTCACCCAGAGGGTGATTGGGCACTGCAGCAGGCTCCCCAAGGAAGTGGTCACAGCATCAAGCCTGACAGAGTTCAAGAAGTGTTTGGATGATGCTCTCAGGCACATGGTGTCACTCTTGGGATGGTCTTGTGCAGGGTTGTGGATTCCTTCCAACTGATCATATTCTGTGATTCTTCATCAAGAACTGTAGTGATAAGAAAAGGAGTAATAGAAATAGAGGGGGAATAGAAAGAGGAGGAATTTAGGTTAGATATTAGGAAGAAATTCCCTACTGTGAGAGTGGTAAGACACTGGAACAGGTTGCCCAGAGAGTCTGTAGGTAGCCCAGCCTACAGTGTTCAAAGCTGGTTGAATAAGGCCCTGAGCAACTGGTTCTAGGAAGAAGGTGGGATAAATGATCCTTAAGGACCATTCTAACCCTTAGATTCCATTTTTTTATGATCCTACAGATCTGTGCTCAGTTCTGTACAAAAGAATCACTATTGCTTAATTGTTTAAAACAACAGTGTAAAATGACTGTCACTGATTGTAAAGTCTCATCAGATTTTTAATGTTTTTTGTTTCATCTGGACACTTCTTTGTTTGGTTTTGATTGATGTGTCCTCTTTCCATATTAGAGCATTTTTCTCTTATCTGTCTTTTTCCGGGTGCTTTTATAATACCATAAACTAAAAAAAGAGAAAATTTTCAAAATCAGGAATCCTCCAAATCACTGTCAAACTCCATTTCTCTTGTGACCTCTAAGTATGTAAGCAAGAACAATGTTTTATCTCATTCACATGATGTATGCTCTAAGTCTGCATATTTCAGTAGACTGAATAGAAGTAGAATAAAGTCCATTTGGCATTTTTCTGCTTGTGATGTTACTTTGTAGACTACACTCATGAACCATAGCTAACTGTTTAGATCTTATGTCAACATATATTATTTGGCCAGTTACATTTTAAGCTGAAACCCCATAAGCAAAGCCTGTTTTCAAAAGACTCATTCCTGTAATCCACTTTGTTAACAGAGGTGGAGTTCGATAATTTGCACTCATTCTACTAAATAAAAATATGGAAGGTATTTGACCCACTTAAAGCTGCAGAAACACGGTATAGTCAACAAACTTGATTTTCATCATAAGTATGCCATGAGGAGTAGTCTTCAATCATCTTGTTAGACATCAATGACAATTCGAGAACATCCATTTTGCCAGTGTTAAAGACTAATAGTACTATTTGGATCCACGTGTAACTCACAGTAATTAAATGCTTCCAGGCTATTGCTCAAACAGAAACAAATGTCTCCTGGATACCTTTGCAGAACCTCTACAATATGTGGCTTTACAGGAGGAGAAACTGATCTGCAGAAAGACTGATTTGATCAGGATTAGAAGAATGTAACATTTTTTTGGTAGACTCAATTCACTCGATGTTTTCTGTGCCATCTTTAATCAACAAGATTCTTTTACATTACTGTGTAATGCAGGAAAAATCTTCTGCACAAGCATCTCAGCTTTTTTCTCCCACTGATTATTTTGTACTTCCATCTGTTGAGTGGATGTAAATATTACAATCCTATTTTTGCCTCAAAACCTAATAATGTTCTTCTACAACTCACTGGAATTTAAAAAAAAATTTGTGCTCTTCTGTTTGTTTAAAACCTGTGTTTCTACCAGTCCTCCATACATGTACCTTTGGAGGTAGATCTCTGGAGAAATCAATCAAATTAAGAGGGGAACAAGTTCTCTGCATATTGTACATTTTCAGTATTTAGGATATTGACTTTTGTAACATGTTTATGTTTGGTTTAATTTGTTTGCTGGTTTAATCTCTTGCTTTTTAAATGTAAATACATGCTTTTGAATTTGGGAAATTGTGATGAAACTGGGTCAGCTTTAAGAATTTTCCTACCTTTAAGAGGAGCTTGACACAAACACTTTTCTTTATCTGGGCTTCTAAAACTTTTTACGAAAAAACTATGGAAGGTCAAAGGGTTCCAGGCTATTGCTCAAACCATGAGTCTGAAAAGTAGTAAAGACATAAGTAAGGCAATGAATAAAATATTCCTGAATTCTCCTGTCTGCTTATTACCCATTTGCTGATGTGTAATATTTCACAAGTTTAAAAGTTCCAAATATTTGAAAAAATAAATGTAACAGACAATCCTTAACTCTTCAGAAGTACAGTAATAAATAACCACATGTTCAAGTAGCACAATTCATGCTCCAATTTGATTACCTGGTTTACCTTTTATTATGATTTTAAAGTGATTTGATTTTAATCAAATTAAAGCAAAGTTAATGATCACTATTAAATTGAAAAAAATCCATTCTTTGAAGCATGGGTGTGCTGATTTTGAAACTGTAGTTTGTAGTTTAGTAAGAGCGATTTTAAAAGAAAGCCTTTTTTTTTGTTGTCTTGGATTTGCTAGAGGAGGATCATAAAGAAATGGATAAATGTTTGGAGTTATATCTAAAGAAATTAGAGAATCACCTCAAAAAATGGTAGCATCCTCATTACAAAAAACTGAAACTAGTGGTCAAACATGGTAGTAATAGACAGTAGTGTCTATTCTGATGTTAATATTTAATCTGTTAAGTAGTGTCTGTCTCAGGTTTGCCTGCAGAAAATACCACTGCACACATCTGTAAGACAATGACAGCCTGTGTGAAATAATAGAAATTCTCCAAAGCCAAAATAAACAGTTAAACAGAGTTATGAAATTATCTGTTTAACTTGGGGTTCACTGTAATAAAAGATTGCTTAAAGGGCTGTTAGTAAGAAGAATATCTTTATGCACCCGGTGTCTAATACTTAGACATTGTGGGCACTAATATACTTGCCTATATTGATGAAGGCAATTACTCTGATTCTTTATCTGCCAGATTAAACTTCTGAGTCCAATGAAAATGAAAACACTGTTTCCTGTGTTTTATGGGTTTATGAAACAGATACCTTCCTGTGTGGAAATTCTGTCTAGTACATGATTGAAAGAAGATAAGTGCAGAGTGTATTTTTTGCTACTTTTCTTCTCAGTCATGCTGTGGTGAGGGACAAGAGACTTGATTGGTACAGACAAATATTGCAAAATATTATATTTTATAATATTGCAAATTTGCAATATTTTATAATATTGCAAAATGTTATTTGTTAATGTTATACTCAGTTATGTGGTCAGTTTAAAATGAACTGCTGGTTATGTATGGTCCCCAATTACATAGGGAGATTATTGATGGTGAAAGAGACTTATAAGCATATATATGTATACACACACATAAAATGTGATCAGAGTTTAAAATAACAATTTAGTTCTATTTTACAAATGAAAATTTTCTTAAACCTTAATTCTAAAGTAATGCCTGTTTAAATAATGAACTTATAACATAGTTTTAGAAATACAGACTATCACTAAATACAGTTTCTAAACGTGATTGATGTCAATGGTAATTGATAATTGTAAATCCAGTTCTCTATTTTAATTCTATCTGCTTAAAAATGGCAAAAGACAGGCCAAATTGGGATGGACTGAATAGATGCAGAATAGTATTTTAAGTAAGCTTATTAAACCACTGGTTCTGTAGGATGTTTTATTCACTTTTCTGCTCAGGAAAGGAAAGGCAGGGAATCTGTGTTAAAATGGTATAATCAGGTTCTAAGCAGGGCCTCCTAATGCAGTCTTTGGCTTTGAAAAATCTGCATCATATGCCACTGGGTGTTCTAAAGTGCAAGGCACACTCATCCAGAAAAATTTGAACTAGAGAGTTCTTGAAAGGGGAGAGAAGTCAATGTTCCCAGTGAAGTGCAGTTACCTTTCAAAATCAGAGAGTCTGTCTCTATCTCTACAATTCTGTCATTCTTCCAAGGATAAAATTTTGCCACTATTCTTGGATCCCTAGCATTGTCATCTAAACCAACTGTTGTAACTTCTATTGTATACATTCTTTGTATTGTATTCTGCACTATTGGCCATAGAACTGCTTCTTGGACCATCTTGAGGCCAGGTTAATGTTGTGCTGGTGAGACATCCTTCTGTCATCCTGAATGATTTTTTCTATCAAGTCACATTGTTGCCTGAGGAATTTTTACATGGTTTTATGTGGGCCTTATTTGGCTCAACAAATTTCGCTGTTGAGATAGCACACAGTTTTAAGTATAGATCTAATGTTTTACAGATAATCTATTTTGTTTGGTTTTTTCCCTCACGCTATGATACAATAACTAAACCCATGCAGTCAGCAAATAACATAGTTTCCCTCACGCACCCTAAGAATGTGGCAGATAAAGTTCTCTTTCTTCATATTTTTAAACAGACTTAGAATAGACAATATTGGCTTCCATAAAGGTAGCCAATGACTGACAGAAAGATTGTCTTTTTTCATCAAGAATTATATTGTCTCTCTACATAAACCTGTTTAAGACACAGAATCATAATTATACTTGAATTTTATATTCCAGTAGTACTGAGTTTATTTAATTTATTTTTTGTGAATTAATACATTGTTTATTTACACAGAACTCATCTTTTTAAACCACCTTTTTAAACAACATAGAATCATAGAAAATCTCAAGTCAGAAGGAACTCATAAAGGAACACTGAGTCCAACTCCCTGCTCCTTGCAGGATTAGTTAAAAGTAAACCTTATAGCTAAGAGTGTTATGAAGCATCAGTATGGTATTTACAGTTCACAGCAGACTGTCACTCCCGATCAACAGCATCATATTTCTTTTCATTCTTTTTCATTTCTTCCTTACTAAATAGTCTGTTAGTGTAAGTATTAATATTTAAAGATACATCTCACAAATAGTGTACTTTTTCTCATAAATTAGTCACTGAATTGTACTAATACAGTGTAGATAAGACTTCACAATACTTGTTTGTATGTGGTCTGACCATTAGACAGCCATGACAGTGTCTGAGGAGCAATTCTATAACCTGAGAATGAAATATATATAAAAACCACTTAGGCAGATTTAGCTTTCCTGAACAGTCTGTTTTGTTTTGGTAGTATAATGTAGCTACCAAACGGAAATACAGCTGAAGTGCCAAAAGAGTGATGCTCCACTAGAGCACAGCTAATGACATAAACACCCTGGGTTTTGTTCCAGCAGAGACATCTTTGAATCTTGCAGTAGAGCTTAGCTGAGGTATGCCCATGGGATTTGAGTACTTTACCTCTGGTATCATTCAATTCTGTCTTTGTAAATGTCTGCCTCTTAAGGGCTTTGCCTCTAGGATTAGACATTTAACTTCTGTATTGTATTGTATTGCATTGTATATTCCCAAGGAACTGAAGAAGTCACATACATTCTAGGAAATACTTACTGTAAGATAGTAAGGAAGATGCACTTTTATGCTCTTGCCTCCCTTTGCAAGTTTTTCTTTTCTATTTATTTTAAACACAAGTGTTTAAATTATAGCTTGAGTGGAAAGCATGTTTAGGTTTCCCTTCTAGGTTGAGGTCCGATCACCTTTTACAACACAGCAATATTAAGGGAGTGGAATTGGCACCTGGTAAAGGATTTACTCTGTTGTAAATAAACAAACAATGTAAGATACTGGAACATATACCAACAAAATCCAACCAACAAAACCAAACAAAAATACCCTCAAATCTTGTAAGCATTTCTTAAAAAAATATTTCCAACAGAAAGGGATATAGCTGAAGTCTGTGGATTACACATAATGAATATTTCAGTACTTTCCACATTACTGACCTTGATTGAAAGGTGAAAACACACTATGACAAAATTAACTGCTAGTGTTCCAACCTAAGGAGGAGTAATTGGACAAAGATGGATTTTCTTTTCTTATGTATGCATAGTAACTCACTCTAGAATTACACTGAGCTGACACAGAGTAAAGAGAAAGAATATTTGATATATGAAACAGAGAAAGAAAAACACAGTGGAGAGAATTGTACTTTGTGTGATATACTTCCAGAACATTTGGCACTATTTTTTGGCATTGAAATATGTCTTATAGTGTAAATATTTATATTTATTGACAATGTTTTCCATTGACAATATTAATTAAATTAAAACAACAGATGAAGCAGTTATTAAACTGTGGTCCAGAAAAAGTGTTTTGGCAATATGTAAGAATATGCTTCAAAGGACACAATTTCTGTACTTATCACACTAATTGCTTCCTATTTGGGCTGGCTGTTATAGATTTATATCCCAAATTATGTAACAATGAAAGATTATTGTATTAGCAATTCAATGTGCATGTGTAGTAGCAGCCTTTTTAATATTTTTTTTTCCCTGTTTAAAACTGTGTGAAATCATGGGTCAGGCAAAGTTTGAAGTGCTTGAAGTGCTACTACAAATTAAAATGATCTAACTTTCCAAAGTGTAGCTGGCTCTAAATCCTATATACATTCTGCTCCCTGATGTAGATTTTCCCTTGTTTCTACACTTTCTAGTTGTAAATAAAGAATGTATTAAATTATTATTTTTAATGGAAGCCATTTTAGTTCCGTAACTTAAGGAAGATTAAATGTATAACTTCACCTGTACAGATAGCAAATCATCTGTTTCCCTGAAAAAGCAGTTACAATTTATTACCAATTTATACAAAGTGAAGGAGCTACCTAATAAAAATGTTGATTTATGCTGTTTGTAAAAGCTAACAAAACATTTCAAGTTTACAGGGGCTATTATGGATCATTGTTGACTGTATGAAGTCAAGTCTTTAGTTTTAAATCTCTGGCACAATTCTTTCACAATCTGCAACCTAACTTTATTTACACAGGACCACACCCAACAGCTGCTGACACCATCCTCAACATGATGTAAATTAATCCAGTTTCTCAAAGATATATTTCTGAAACTAGCTGTAACAGAAGAAAAAAAAAAAGCCAAATCCCTTCTCAGAAGCCTATTCTGAAATTTTTGTTAGTTTCTTTGAAACAACCCTTTCATAACCACAAAAAAGAAAGAATAAAAAGAGAAAGAAATACTTTGTGCTCAACTTGACTAAGTAGGAAATAAAAATGAGACATAGAAATCTTATTTCAGATATGTTCTAAATTTGCAGAATGTGGCATTTGCTGATTATTTATCCATAGTGTATCTATCTATCTGTCTATCTATCTATCAGATAGATAGATAGATAGATATAGGTATAGATCCATATGTATACTTCCAGATTCTTTGATGAATCACATTAATTCAGATTAAAAAAAAAAGTAAAAAATAACAAAACCATTTCAATAGAGATATATCAGCCAAAGATATATATGCAAAAGTAGACTATAAGTGCTTCAGTCTGAACCCAGAACACAAGACTAGTTCTGTCTGTCTTATCCAAAATCTGCATTGCCTGTCTGTACTTATACCTATTTGACTCTGTAGTAACTTAGAACTGATAACAAGTGTTCGCAAAACTCATTAGGAGATACCAGCTATCTGTACCAGCCTTACTACACAGACACTCCAGGAGATTAATAAAAACAAAACCAAAACCAGGCATTCCAATTTAATGACATTCTTTGCCTAAAGATGAAGCTTCTGCACAGAAATTAATCTTTTAAATATTGCAGTCCACATGTTGAAGAGCCCTTGCAAAGTTTTCTCTAGGTGAATGGGATGAAACTCCCTGGAATTCTTTTCTGCTAAATTCATATAGCCAGCTTGCCCATGGTCCCACCCCCCCAGTTACACAGAATCACAGAATCAATTAGGCTGGAAAAGACCTCTGACATCGAGTCCAATCTAAGAGCTAAAACCGCCTCGTCGACACAACCATGCTACCAAGTTCCAAGTCCAGTCTTTCCTTAAACATCTCCAGGGACAGTGACTCTACCAACTCCCTGGGCAGTCCATTCCAATGTTCAATCACTCTTTCTCTGAAGAAATTCCTCCTTCAGGTAGTTGTAGAGAGTGATAAGGTATCCCCTGAGCCTCCTTTTCTCCAGGCTAAACAATCCCAGCTCTCTTAGTCACTCCTCATAGGATTGGTGCTCCAGAGCCTTCACCAGCTCCTCTGCCCTTCTCTGGACACACTCCAGCAGCTTGATGTCCCACTTAAAGTGAGGGGCCCAAAACTGGAAACAATACTCAAGGTGGAGCCTCACCAGTGCTGACTGCAGGGGAGAATCACTTCCCTGATCCTGCTGTCCACACTATTTCTGATACAAGCCCTGATGCCATTGACCTTCTTGGCCACCTGGGCACACTGCTGGCTCATGTTCAGCTGGCTGTCGACCAGCACCCCCACACACATACACTATGCCTGCTGCTACTGACTGTCTTAAGCTACATACAAACATCTGTGTGATCATTCCAGATTCCTACAGGGAACAGTTCTACTGACTATTTACAAGTACCTCATCTGACATTTTGGTCAATCTTACTACCTGAACCACTTGGGCTGGGACGGCCATGGTCTTCACTTTTCCCATACCGCTAATTTCCAGTTAAGCACAGGAAGATGATATCGCGTAGTCTCAGGCCAAGAAGGGTCTCTAGGTACGGCATCAGAAACCAGACTTTATACCATAACTGCAAGACCATGAAAAGCAATAGAGCACGGGTTCCAGACTAAGTAAACTGAGTTATATCACCTGAATGAAAAATTAATTTTTTGTTCAACAATTAGACACATAAATAACATAACATAAACACAAATCTCTTTCTGTTTTGTCTTTTGTTTCCCTCTGAATGCCTTATTTCTGTCATTTATTAAGTAACAATAACTGAAAATTAATTTATATCAGCATGCATTTGGATGGGAAAATCTTTATTGTCTTGTCCTAAATAAGCTTATTAAGGCATCAAATGAAGCAGGCTTTCTTCCTGTTTTTTAGTAAACAAATGCATAGAACAAGGGGAAAAAATGCATAAATTAAAACATTAGATGTGAATGCTTTTTTGTGGCCTAAAACTCTATAAGTAAGTGTTTAGTGCAAGCACTGGACTTTCAAAGGAGGAGAAGGTAGATTTTTTTTTTTTTGAGCCTAAATAATCGACTAATCATTCTTGCCAAGAAGAGAAAATGAAATATGAATTATGAGTAGATTGAATTTTAAGTAAATATTGATGACTAGATGAAGACCACCAAATCAGGAAATTTAAGCAAGGTTCTTCTCAGCCCAGTTCCTTAACTGTTACTCATGTTGAATAGTACAGACTCACAGCATGTTATATTGATTTCAATATGTAAAGGCAGTGAAATAAAACCATCATTGAAACCATCTTATATTTCAAATTATAATGTCTTTATCGAGGCTAAATTAAACGTTTTTGCCTGCCTCATAGTAATTAAAAAAAAATAATTCAGGATTTTCAATTCTGCTGAGCTTTATGTTCTTTATAATTCTCTGGTTTGAACGCAATATCTGCTGCAGCAACATTATATCACTGCTGTGGTTTAACCCCAGCTGGCAACTAAGCCCCACACAGCCACTCACTTGCTTCCCTGCATCAGGACATGGGAGAGAATCTGAAAAGTGAGAAAACTCATGGTTTTAGATAAAGCAAAAGCTGTGCAAATAATCAAAGCAAGGAATTCACTCACTATTTCTCATGGCCAGACAGGTGCTTAGCCATTTCCAAGAGAACAGGGCTCTATCATGTGTAATGGTTCCTTCTGAGAATTNCTTAGCCATTTCCAAGAGAACAGGACTCTATCATGTGTTCCTTGGGAAAAAATCATCATTCTGAGAATCTGCCCCTTCTTTCTTTTCCCCCCAGCTTTATGTACTGAGCATGATGCCATAGGGTATGGAATGTCCTTTTGGTTTGCTGAGGTCAACTGTCATGGCTGTGTCCCTTCCCAACTCCTTGTGCACCCACAGCCTCCTTCCTCATGGGGCAGCGTGAGGAGCAGAAAAGACCTCGATGCTATGTGAGGACTGCTCAGCAAAAATCAAAACATTCCTATGCCGTCTGTGATCACCACAAATCCCAAACATACTATGGAGACAATTAACTCTACCACAGCCAAAACCAGTATCAATTCACCCTACAGTGTGGTTGAATGCAGTCACTTTGCTGTGTATAGACATCCATGGCAGCTAATAAAAATACATAATGCCTTTAAAAAGTTCAGCATGATTTAAACACAGTTATGTAAAGAAAAAGTATCAATTCTAAAAAGTTATAATGCCTCTATGATGTTTGCAACATTTGGAACTATGTTATCCATAGAATAAATTAACAAATGTGCTACCAAATTAATTCTGATTTATAAAGCAAAGGAACTTTCTAAAATATTTCCTTGTATTTGATAAAACGGGAAACCCAGTCTCCATAGGGGACTACTTTTAGCACATTCTCATTGATATAAGTGAGGCTAGAAGTAGTAGAAGTAGAATATAATTCAATAGGATGAAGGCCAGGATCATACACTTGGGGACTAATAACAGTTTCTACTAGAAACTGAGAGCTTATTGTTTGGAAGACAAAAGCTTGTCAGATTATTTGTTGACCACGAGCAACCAACGTACTATGTCTGGAAAAAAGGCAAATTAAATCTTAAAGCATATGAATCTTGGGCATTTTTGAGCAATAATAAGATATTCATGTACACGACACTGGTGGTCAGAAGTGGACTAGTACTTTATCTCCTGTTTGTTGATGTTTTTCGCAAGTTACCTCTTCCTGTTTCCACTTGTACCAGAGCAAGCCCCTAAACAGGGAGCAGTTAAATCAATCTAGGGCCACTGACTGCAAAATTCTTAGACTGGAAAGACTTTGAAGCATGATACAGGGCTGATCAGAGGGCTAATAGAGAGGTAATAGAGAATGATTTTGTATAAAGTTGCTTAGGTTTTTGCCGTCCTAAGGGAAACATGAAAGAGTGGCAAGGTAGGATCTGAAAGTTTTTCCTGAGACGTTAGTGTCACACATCTAAATGGATCATGCAAGTGTGATCTTGGATGGAATGAGACTGCAGGGACACTGAATGTCTGCTACTGTGGTTGTCTTTATTTCTACCCAAAACTAAGAAGCAGAGAATCATGCAGAGATAGTATACCTGCATGACTTTGATATGACATAGGTTTCTTTATTCATGGCAGAATTTTATGTGGGAGTTATGAAAGTAACAGATGTTCTGAAGATTAACAAGGGCCACTGTTGAAGATTAACAAGGGCCACTGTAAACAATCACTTCCATTATAACTCCTATGACACAGCATGAACACAGACTTATCACTAAAAAACCCAGCAAACTATACATACTGACTCTCCAAAAACAAGACACTATTTTCTAGGAAATATATTATTAGTAGTATTATTTTTCCCATGGAAAAAACAATCTGGAAGGTAGAAAAAGAGATACAAATTTTTTTTCTAGGGCATTTTGGAAACTATAATGAAGAGGTGCCTGTGTGGAGTCAAAGTTCCATCTGTTAGATGCATAGTAGGTACTTTGAACAAGTTGTCTTTCAGAAAAGAGCACAGAAGACTGCAACAAAAGATGATTCAAAATTTTTTTCAACATTCTACATGTATCTAATGAAGAATATAATTAAAAAGATTGAACATAGAAACAATTCACACCTGTAGACTAGTAATGTCACCAGATATGAGTAAATGTCATATAATTAGGGAAGACTGTTTATTCAAATACAAATAGAGAGAAAGAAGAGTATAGGGGAGATGGAATGGAAAAATAAATAATATTTTTCTCCCAATTAAGTATAATTTTTTTGGTAACTTAATGTAATGCACTTATCCAAAATATGTCACTCTTTTTCTTTCAGTAAACCAGATTTTAAACCAACATTACCTTGTTTCCAGAGTTCTCAAATATCTTCTTTTAAAAAGACATCCTTTTTCCCTGCAATGTTCATGTAAGAAACTAGGGATGCATGTGGTTGATGCTCTGAGATGTGCCCAAATACAGAAGAGGAAATCAAGCTTTTGTTTCCTTTCCCACTTCCTGTAAATACAAAACTTGTGTGAAAAGAGTAGAACATCACTTGCTTCTTTGGTGAGAGAAAAATTACAGCTCACCACTTCTTCCCAGTGAAGTTGTGAATACCCCATCTGTGGAAGTGTTTGGGGTTGGGTTGGATGGAGCTCTGAGC
>VYXB01003337.1:11430-39751 GCA_013397135.1 Pachyramphus minor | reverse complement strand
CGTCGCCCCCCCCCCCCCGCCCCCGCCTCCGTCAGCGCCTCCTTAACACGCGCCCAGGGAAGCTGCCGCTGGAATCCATTCAGGTGGTGCTGGAGGAGCTCCGCAAGAACGGTGGGTGCCTCGTCCGTCTGTCCGTGCCCCCGAGCGCAGCCGGTGCCCTCCCCGCAGGGCAGCTCCATGCTGGTGCCGGGACTTGCCCATCCCGTAGGTTTGGGCTGTGCCACAGCCCGGGCTGGCTCCTACGGGTGTCCCTTCCTGCACCTCCACAGGACCCAACCCTGTCGTTGCAGGCACATTTAGCTAAGGGGGAACAGGGGTCTCAAAAGAGAAATAGATTTCTGTAGACATAGCGATATTTAGGAAGTTGGTGTGAGCAGCTGGGAGGAGGCTGGACTCTGAGGCTGCCTCTGGGTGCAATGTCTGGCATGTATCCTGAAATCTGCACATTTGATCCTTGCTGCTGATGTGTGCTCTGATTCAGTCCTTGTTCCCTGTTGTTTTTAGGGAACCTGGAATGGTTAGATAAGAACAAAACCAGCTTTCTGATCATGTGGAGGAGACCAGAAGAATGGGGAAAGCTCATCTATCAGTGGGTGAGAGAGCTGCACACCCAGACCAGGCTCAGTGTCTGATAGGACAGGGGGTCCTGGCTGCTATTTGGGAAAGACCACTGCAGTGTTCTCCTCTTGCTTCCTCATTGCTTTTACCTTTCTGCTTCCATTTCTCCCTGTTGCAGGGAGGAGGAGGGTTATCAGCAGCTTCTTGTTTGCTGTGAGCTGCAGTGTTAGTGGCAGGAGCCACTGTCTGCCCCCAGTGCTACTGGCTGTTCCCTGGTGAGGACAGGACAGTGTCAGTGTGTATGGCCTGAGTCCTCACTGCAGAATGAGGGCAGGAAGAACCGGGGGCAGGGAAGGAACCGTCTTCGTCCCCTCAGGCTGCACTTCTGACCTGTTGCCCCAGGCTGCTGCTGCTCCTCAAGTGCTGTGCACACTTTATGTCCCGTGCTCAGAGATGTACGAGGATGTTCAGCCTCGTGGATGAGATTTGCTGTGTTGCATTTCTGTTTCCAGGTGTTGAGGAATGGCCTGACCAACTCTGTGTTCACGCTGTACGAACTGGCCAGTGGGGATGATACCGAGAGTGAAGGTAATGTCGGGGCTCCTGGCGTAGAGCAGGTTTTCAGAGCATACTGCATTGGAGTGTGTAAACAGCTAATTGTCAGATTATAGTTTTGTAAATTAAATACTTTGAAATCTCACATGCAAACTCACCCCCTATACCACTGCCACATGCTGTTCCAAAGGATTTTAAAACTTTGCAGGAACATCTCCCTCTGTATTGCATTTTCACTTCCCAGCGCTTTCTCTGGTGAGGAGAGGGGTGTTTTGTTTTCATGTCGAGCTCCTGCACTGCCTTAGAGGCTGCTGTGACTCATCCCCGATGTCTGGTGACCTTCAGGCTCTGTTCCTGAAGCAGTGATGTAAGGATGAGCCTGTCAGTGTAGCCCTGACTCTCAACTTGCTATAGTGTTACAGTGCTCTTCAGAGCCCTCTGCTGCCCCCAGTCCCTGGACCTTGCAAGCCTGTTTATTTCCTGATGTGATTTTTTTTTTGTGTTGATGGGGATCTTGGTCCTTCCCTAGAGTTCCATGGCTTGGATGAGGCTATGCTGCTCCGTGGCCTGCAAGCCTTGCAGCAGGAGCACAAGGCTGAAATTATCACTCTGGATGATGGCCGAGGCGTCAAGTTCTTCTGACAGGAGCCCCCTTTCCTTCCCTGGCTGCAGTCTTCGGTCTCCCTGACAAGGGTCGCTCCCTGGGCCTGGCTTCACACCCTGACTGCAAGTAGCTGCATCCTCAGGATTTCTTGGGGCAAGGAGAGTCTGCGAACTCTTCCAAAGACATGACTTAGAAATATCCTCTGTTCTTCCTGTTGATGTGTTGGAGAGGCTAAAGCTGCTCTAGGCAGTTCTGAGAAGGACCACCCAGTAGAGAAACACCGAGGCTGCTGCTGGTCCCTCTTCCTGTTGCAGCCTTGGAGCAGTCCCAGCTGGCTGGTTGAGCTTGTCCTCAAAGGGCCCCCCATCCCCCTGCCAGCCACGTGCCTGGGTGCCCCGGTCCCACTGCAGTGCCTGGGGTGAGGCAGGAGCAGGGGACTGGCTGTGGCTGTTGCACGATGGAGGCCCTCAATGGCAGAAGGAAATGTGCTTACTGCCAAATGGGCTGGGGGCGCCAAGGAACTAATTTCAGGTGATTAAAATGAAATGTATTTATAGAGCAGCCTGGATGTTTTCATCTATCTTTATTTTTCCATCAGAAACAAAGTGTAGCAGATTCTTGCCCTTCAGTCCCGTTTCCTCACTGCCCTGGGGGAGTGCAGCAGTGCTGGTGAGGGCTGGGCCTCCCCCAGGTGGGAAACAGCAGCACAGGTGCTTTTCTCCACTTGGCAGGGCCATGGCCTGTGGGAGCCCTCACTGCCCATCTCAGGACAACATTTACTTTAATTTTGCACATGCAGCCTGTTGGAAGCCCCTGGGTTTGTGCAGAGGTGACAGGGCAAGTTCTGTACCACTGTGGCTGGTAAAGGGATGACTCAGCTTTAGACTCTTGGTGCTGATAACAAAGTCCCCAACTTGTCAGAAGCTGTGACCCAGTACAGTTGCTGACCCCATGAGTCCTGGGGAAGACAGATGGCTATGCTGGGGCAGGATCATGCTCACCTTTCCGTGGTGGAGGCTGGGGCCAGGGCTGGAGTGACCTTTGGTCAGACCAGTCTGGTCGTTCTGGTGGTCTGGCACTTGCCCTGGCCAGTGCTGACCAGCATGTCCAGCCTGCCCTGCCCTTGGGGACAACCCAGCACTGATGTCACTGCTGCTGACAGCCAATGTTAGTGTCAGGGAATCCTCAGTGTAGGTGAGATGCTGGAGTCCAGAGGCTGCAAAATTTAAAACTTTCAATTTTGTAGCAGGAGCCCATTGACTTGAACTTGGTGGAATGTGCTGCCCTGGTCTGGGCACATCTCTCTGGAGCTGCAGCTGAAGCTTAGGCTTCCCGTTTGTGCCCAGGGGCAGCAGTGCTGTGGAGGAATTCCTGAGTGGCAGCGCTTCTCTGCTGGAAAAGGCACTGTCAGAGCTCATGGTTAACCACTGACACACCACTGGGCTGGTGTGGTCTCCAATCCCTATGAGCTCTGCTGTGGTGCTGCCATGCACTGACAGCACTGAGCAAGGCCAGCAGAAGCAAAGGCTGTGCCACAGCGTGTGCCAGGAGCCCCAGAGCACATCTGTCCCCACACCTGGCTCAGGCTCTGCTCAGCCCAGGACTCATTGCCTCCCTTTGTTGTCGGCAACCACCGAAGTCTCTATGTAGGACCTGTCTGCTACGAGTGTCTGCCCTGGACCGGTTTTGATGTTCAAGACCTGCCTCTGCCTCCTTCTCCATGCCACTCACGTTGCCACTTCCCGCCCTGGTTGCTCTGCTTGCCTCTGTGGCCACAGTGCTGTGTCTGAAGTCATCTGCACTGGATCCCAAACAGCGAGCCTCCAGCAGTCAGGCTCAGGGTGTCTGTCCTTGCCATCTGTGTGCGTGAGGTAGACCTCCCAGCACTGTGTTCCAAATTGGGAGTGCTGGCTGTCCTTGAGGGAGTCTGTGTTCTTAATTAAATTCGCTCCCTTCTTAGGAAATGGCTGATGTGACATTAGATAAGCCTAAAACTAGCTTTTTCATTCCAAGGTACTCCTGGCAGCAATTCTCTTTTTCAGCTTCCTATTTAGTTGCTTACTCAGTAAAAGGAGGAGGAGGAAGAGTATGTCCCCTCTGCGGAATGGACACAGAGTAAAATTCCTTTTCCACACCCTCTGGGCCTGTTATGAGAGGCCACATCCAGCTGTGCCTGTGCAGACCCTGTGGGACTAGCTCCTGGCACCATGGTGGTGCTGCTGCAGCGAGGTGTCACTGCCAGGGCAGTGGGACAGGTCCTTGGAATGGCAGATGTGCTGCTGGCTGGTGCTGCCACCCTGGAGGGAGCAAGTGTCCCTCTGTGGAGGTGCTACCCAACCCAGCCCTGTGGAGGTGGTGTTTCGGGGGGGGCTGATGCAGCCCCCTGCTCTGGCTGATGGCCTCTCAGAGGCCCTTGCTGCATCTGGCCATGGTGATTAGGACTCACTGGCTGGGGCGAGGCACTGCTCAGGGGCTCTGGTGCTGAGATAAGGCACTATCAGGCTGGACACGCTCAGATCCCAGTGGTCAGGGAGGTAAGATGCCGAGAGGGGTTTTATTTAATGTGGCTGCTTGGGAACAAGAGTTGCTTCAGTGTGATAAATTTATATGTTGGGATAAACTTGCAGGCAAGTCCCATTTGTATCTCTGGGCTGAGGAAATCCTCCATCCACAGTGATCTACCCAGCATTACTGTCACAGCTGAGGATTGAGTACCATCTCCTTCTCCCTGAACTCACGTGGGTTAGGGCAAGGAGGGGCAAGGCAGCTCCTCTGGGCATGGGGTGGTGAAGCCAACTGTGAAACAAGCTCTGGGTGTTCCTGGAGCCCCAGACCCTTCCTGGGATGAGCATCTTGTGCCATGCAGCCCCAGCTATGCATCTCCATCTCTGTGGGGGACACACACCTTTGTCTGGCCCTTCTGTGATCCTGCCCTGAGCTCTGGAATCAGAACAGACAATTCCTGGCAGGGCTTGCTGGAGCCCAGAGCTGAGCAGGGCTTTGATTCATTATCTGATTCTAAGGAGAGTGATTACATAGTTCCCTGTTCTCTTCCTGGCAGCCAAATGCAGGTGAGAAATGGGTTATGTTCCCTGATTGCGGCAGTTCCTCAAAGCAAGGGCTGGCACTAGTATGCACAACCCAGAAATGTCACCCTGATAACACTAGCGAGCTGCAGCGGGCACCTGATTGTGGAGCAGGAGCCCTCTGTTTTCAGGCCAAGTTGTCTCCAGCTTGGTGTCCCTGGCCAGGTCAGGAGGGGAACTGTGCCCCTGCCTGCCCCCTGCCAAACTCTGGTGTGGGGTGGCATTTGGCCAGGGGTGACTAGGGAATTTCTCAGACCACTCATCAGGGAGATGCAGGAGGGCAGCAGTCAGAGCAAACGTCACCCCTAATTTCCTCTCTTGTCTGCAGGGGCCTCACTGGACTGGAATACTCCCCTGCTCCTCTGGGATCTTCCAAGGCATCTCGTTTCACGATGAAAAGCCTCGATAAGGGGACATGTCCCTGCCGGCAACCAAGCCAAGATCTTTGCCTGTCTCTGTGTGTCTCACTGGAGAGATGGGGCTTCCTGCCAGCCTGGGCCATGTTCCTGTGCCCGGAGAGTGCAGGGTCCCTGTCAGAGAACCCTGGGTGGGGGCAGCCACAGAGCTAGCCCACAGGGGCATGGGCAGCATGCCCCCCTTTCTGGAAGTGCTGAGAAGGGCTGGGTTGTTCTGGGCAGGGTTCACCCAAACAAAGTGCATTGTTTGACAGAGCTGAGTCAAACCATGTTGCATCTTACAACACAAGAGTCACCCATGGCAGAGCTAGCGGGAGTGCTGCACCCTCAGCCTGTTGGTCACAGCCTTTGGTCTCCGGTGGCCATGAGGGCCCGATGCCCCAGCAGCAGGCAATGCTCTGCAGGGGCCGGTGCTGGAAACTGTTTTGCCAGCAGTGTTTGTTCCTCCGGGACCGTGCCCCTCACACACTCCAAGGAGCGCAGGGCTGGCTGGGGATGTCGCTGCTCCCTACTCAGCAGCCCGTGCTGCACGAGCAGCTCTTGGCAGAGAGGCGACAGTCAAACCCCTTGTTGGGGAACATGCCAGTGCTGGAGAGCCAAGCTGGAATAGCTGGTCATGTGGCAATGTGGCACAGCTTGGCTATGGTTTCTGTAGGAACCACATTTCATTAAATGCTTCTCCCTCCTCCTGCCCCAGGGATTTGTGGGGAGCAGTCATATGGAATATGGCCACAGCCGAACTTCGGGTCAGCAGCCCGTTACCCGGCGTCACACTGTGGGTGCCAGGTTAGCGTTTAGGAGGAAATGGCAGTGCTCCCGTGTGGACCCACTCCATAATGTTTCCGGTATCGTTGAGTAGAAACAATCTGACCTCAGGGAAAAGAAATCAGCGGTGGCCTCAATTGCTTTGTGTTTTGTGTAAACAGCCTCACCGGCAGAACAACCCCCTCCTTCAGCCTGGAGAGACAACACGCTCTTGTCCGGCTGTTGGCTCCCGCGGGGCTGACACACACCTTCGACTCTTCTATTTGCGTTACCCTAATTTCAGGATTTCAGACGGTAGTGAACCCGATCAGGGCTGTCTGGGGTGGCGTGGGGGGACCCGTGACCGGGCAGCGGGACGTGGCTGCTCCCGGACACGCTACTCCGTGACCGGAGTCAGGAACTCCGAGGAAACGTCTAAACCAAGCACGTCCCGGCTTCAGCTGCGTCGGAGCCCTGTCACAGCAGCCTCGGAGCCCCGCAGGGACAGCAGCAGGCGAGGGGCTGCT
The DNA here is from genome assembly GCA_013397135.1 of Pachyramphus minor. Classification (NCBI taxonomy): domain Eukaryota; kingdom Metazoa; phylum Chordata; class Aves; order Passeriformes; family Tyrannidae; genus Pachyramphus; species Pachyramphus minor. Next base: position 33,261 of record VYXB01003337.1, on the reverse strand, counting down.
TTGCGGGGACGGAGGACGTGAGCTGCTCGGAGCAGCGCGGCCCCGGGTGGGCGCCAGGCAGTGACGCCCGGCCGGGAGGGGACATCTCGCATCCCGGGGGAATGCCCACCGTTCCGTTCCCCGGCGGGACGGCCGGGTGCGATGCCTGGGCGCTCGCCCGCTGCGCGCAGCCCGTGTCCGCAGCCGCAGCGCTGGGCGCCGTCCCGGGGCCGCTGCCCGGTGCGCTGTCGGNGGCTGGGACCGGTGCCCGGGCCGGGTCTCGGCGGTCTCTTCTGGCTGCGGGGTCGCGGCGGCAACGGGTGCGAAGCTGCGCGGGAGCGGTCGCCTCGGCCGGGCTGAGCCGATGCTGGCGGCCGAGCCCGCCACTGCCGGAACCATGTCCCAGCCCGAGGCGGAGCGGGCGGGCGACGGCTCCGCACCGGAGCCGGGGCCGGGGCTCCCCGGACGGGCCCCTCACCACAGCCAGCGGCCTTCGGGTCGCGACTCTCGGCGCACCTCCTCCCGCTTTAACCGGCGGAGCTCGGCCGAGCTAGAGCTTCTGGGGTACCCAGCGCCGGACGGGGTGCGCGGGGGGTCGCCGCCGCCGGGCGTCGCCGGGCTCCGGGAGCCGGAGGAGACGGAGAGCGAGGAGGTGGAGACGCGGGCAGTCGCCACCTCCCCCGACGGCCGGTTCCTCAAGTTCGACATCGAGATCGGCCGCGGCTCCTTCAAGACCGTCTACAAGGGGCTGGACACGGAGACCACCGTGGAGGTGGCTTGGTGCGAGCTGCAGGTACGGCCCCTGCCAGCACCTCCACCCCTGCCTACCCGCGCTCTATCCGCGCCCGCAGACCCCTGCCCCGGGGCAAGGGGCTCGAGAGGGGTACTTGGACCCTTCTCCGTCCAGTTTCCCTGGCATATGCAGGCCCACAGCCCTGAGCCTGCTGCCCCTGCTGCCTGCCTGAAAGCTGTGTGGTACCTGTGGGGCACCTTCCCGGGCTGGAGCCTGTTCTGGTGACGGCAGGGTCTCTTGAGCCTCCACTTCTGCCAGACACTACCAGCCAGTCGGGCCACAGCAGCTGGGCAGGGCAGGGACCTGTGTCTGGGCATGGGCTCCCCTCGCTGCCCTGCGCTGTGCCCATCACTGCCAACGTCTTGGTGCCTCCTGGGGCTGCTGGCCTGGGCCCAGACTCTTGCTTAGCACTGCTGCTCCTGGCCCTCCTGCCCGTCACGTGCTGTTTTCCATTTGCCTTTTTGCTGCCTGTGCTTTGGAGCATGCCACGGGACCCAACCTCTTGGTGCCAGTCCCTGCTCTGGGGCTTTAAAAGTAGATCCAGGATGAGCTGCTGGGGCTGAACAACCCTTTGTCTTTTTGGTGCCCACCAGCTTGCAGATTTTCTCCTGGGAGGGCAACAAGGGCAGCAGTGCCCTCCCTGCCCACATCTGTGCCAGTGCTGGAAATGGCTCCAAGGTTTGATTTGACAGCCCTTGATTTGCTCTGGAGCACGTGCCTGCAGCAGGCAGGGGCTGGGTGTCAACTGGGAGCAGGGTACAACATGACCTTGATGTGCTCTGCCTGCTTGACCTTTGCTGAAGTAGAGTCTATGGGCACCTGTGTGTGGTTTCTGTGGTGCTGCCAGGGGCTCTCTGCTGGGAGCAGCTACCTGTGATTTTCCAGGTCTCTGAGGAGGGTTCCTCTCTGCTGACATATTCCTTCATCCCCTTTGCTGCCCTATAGCCTGACAGCAGGATGCAGGCAATGGGATGCTGAGGGCAGTGGTGAAGGTGTTGCTTCTGCAACGCCTTCACCCACTTATTGTTTTTGATGGGGCTGATCTTGCCCGAAGAGATGCACAAGGAGAGCTGTGCCATGCTCCCTTTTGTCCTTGAAGCCCCTGGGGAAGAGCTTTGGTGAAGTCCAAAGTCTCCCACAGTCTCCTGGCCCTGGGATGGCTGCTGTGGTGGGAAGGTCCAAGTCCTTGTTGACACAGAAAAACATGTCTTGCAAGTTTGTTGTGTTGTTCCTAAAAGCTCAGTGCAGTGGCAGGTGTCCGCCTGGGTTGGGTCCTTGGGGTGGCTGCAGCCCAGCAGAGCAAGAAGAGATCCTGAGAGAGATGGGTGGTTTCTGGATGACTGACTGTAGCTTCTTAGTGAGGGAGGTGAGGATTGGCCCCCCCTCATGTGTTGCACAGAATTGCTGAGAGTTCAGTCTGGAGCCGACTCAGTTCTCCCACCCTCACTCAGCCCTATGGCTCCGTCCAAATGCCCCTGACCTCTGCTGAGTCCTGTGTCACTTCGGGTGGCAGCAGCTGCTGGGGATGGGCTCTCCTTGGTGAGCCCAGGACCTTCGCTGGATGAGTCAGCCACGCCTGGTGCTTCTCACTCACAGCCTCTGTGTCCCTCCCTGTGGGTCTCAACCCTGTATCACAGCTGTGCCCCAGCTCCCCTGCGCTGGCTCCTGGCATGTGCAGTGGGACTGGCAGCACATCTCCTTCCCTGCCCTCCTGCTCATCCCTGCAGCTGTGCTTGGGCAGTGCTGGTCATTTGTGAGAGGCTGCCAGGGAGTTGAGGCTGCACCATCCAAGTGGGAAAAGGAAGTTGGGAAGCAAAATGCTCCCATGCCTCAGTCCAGCAGGCACATGCTGGCCCCACTGCTGGTCCTGCAAATCAGCCAGGCAGGAGTGGCAGGAGCCACTTGCTTGGTCTCAGGGGAGTTGGCAGGGGGGTGGTGCAGAGAGGCTGGGGTCTAAGCTGAGCTCCTGGCAGGGACTCTCCTGTGAGCATTCCATGGTATTGGGAGACCTGGCAGACCTGGCTCTCCTTGGCCTACACCTTGCCAGGGGAGCACAACCAGATCCCTGTGGGCAGGCCCAGCCCTGCTCCCTCCACATTGCTGCCCCCACACCTCCCCCACCACCCCTCTGCCCCAGCCCTCTCCCCTCCCCACCCACTGTTTGGCTTCGTCCCACTGAGCACTCTTTATCCAGTGTCTCTTGTCCCCAGATCCATGTCCCACAAGGGGCTGAGGGCACAGAAGCAGACTTTTAGAAGTTTGTTTTTTTCAGCAATCATGCAAAGAGTTGGGCAGTGTGACACAAATTTGGGATTTGGAACCACAAATAAAAGTGGTTGTGGTTCTGCCATTTTAAAAATAGCTTTGTCCTGTGCATTTTACAGTTCTCCTTCTATTGCCTTTCAATTCCAAATGAATACCTAACCTCAGGCCTGACATGTTCTGCACCAGCGAACCTTGTCCAGCTGCTGTGATGGATCCCAGTCCCAAATCCCAGCTCTCCTACTGTCCTTGCCCTGCCTTTCCCTCCTCAGAGCCTGGTGAACTGTAGGCTGGTTTTGCATGTCCAGTTTTCCTGTGAGACCCCTCTGGGGACCTGCCCAAACCCACCCCCTCGCAGCACTGCCCCCTACTCCTGAACGCAGTGTCTGTCTGTGCCTCCTGCCTGTGTCCACAGCCCTGCTGTTTGTGCTTTCCAGCTTTAGCCCAGGACTATTTCTGTGGTAGGTGCTGTGGGCAATAGGGAAGGAGGAAGCAGGGAGGAAACTGGAGGCCCAGAGTGGGGTTGGGCTGTAAATATCTGTCTGTGAGTGATTTTCTCGTAGAACCCCTTGGGGCTCCTCAGTGGGCAAGAGCATCCTGAGCAGCGGGTGCTGTTATGCCTCCCCTGGCTCCAGTACCCGATAGGACTGGTAACCTCAGCCAGCAGCCCCAGGGCTGTGGGGCACCTTGTGTGTGTGCTCACATGCCTGTGAGCACGCAGCAGCTCCCTGCTCGGCAGGGCAAACCTGTGGGCAGGGCAATGAGGCACTGGCACCCACTGCTACTGTAGAGTTGGCTCCTGTGCAGGGGGCTCTGGACCTCTCTGTGGCTGGAGGTGCTGTGGCCATGGCTGGGTGTTCTCCAGCAGCTGCTCTCTGCCCCACCATGGCGTTGCTGTGAATGTATGTTCCTCCAGAGTGCCACTGCCACTGTGGAGCCAGGGCCCTTGAGGGCTGTGGGAGCAGGACAACCAAGGGCTATGGGAACAGGAGAGCCCTCTGAGTGCTGCAGAGTGTGCCAAGCACCAACACTGCCAAGTGCTGGGGACAGGTCCTGCTGCAGAGGCAAGAGCCCTCCTCAGCCACCATGCCCAGCCCTCCCTCCTCCCTTACTGGCCTCAGCTCCTGCTGTTGGCTGTGCCAGGCTCCCTGGCAGCCAGCTCCTGGCTCACAGGATGGAGCTGGACTACTGCCACCAGCTTCTCACCGTCCCCACACCACCATCCCCAGTGTCCTCCTCCGCCCTGTGCGGGTGCTCTTAGGAGAGGACGTGGTGTGCCCATGCCATGCAGCATGTCCATGCTGGCAGCCCTGTCTGCCCTGCCCTCCCTGGTGCTCCTCCGGCCACAGATCCCCGTAATCAATGGAGAGAGCATCAGGATGCCTGGGACTGGGAGCAGCTGCCACTTTGGTCGTGCGGGATGAACGGTGCCAGGTGAGCCCAGCAGCCCTGGCACAGGCTCAAGGGACACACTCAGCTCACCCAGACTTTGCTCCAGACACCCTGGGTGAGGTGGCCTTGTGCTGGGGTCCTGCCTGGGGTTGGGGGTGGCCAACAGTGGGGGCCATGCTGGCACAACCAATCCAAGTGGGGTCTGCTCTCACTGAGCTGGGAGAGCCGTGGCCACCCACAACTGCCTCTCTGCCCCTGTTCACAGCCCATGACAGCTTCTTTGTACCCTTGCAGGTTTGCAGGGTGCAGTGAAGCCTCCAGATGCCTCTGTGGGCAGTGGGGAGCCAAAGGGCATGATGGTGGCTATGACACTGAGCAGGGCAGCCGGTGATTGCTGCTGGCCGTGCAGGGGTTCGGATGCTGTTTTCCTCCTTGCATATGAAAGGTCCCATTCATCGCATTGCAGCAGGCTCAGGTTCTCTTCTGGGCTGAGCCGGTCCCTGAGCGGTCCCTGAGCGTGTGTTAAATGCGGGGGGGATTATGAAGCGGCTCCAGTCTGGCCGTGGGGCCACCTGTGATGCAATGAAAATATTACGAAAGCTCCTGGGGTTGATGGATGGCAGCCACCGGCCAAGGAGCCAAGCATGGCTCTGGCAGCGCTGGCGGTGGGAGCTCCATGGCAGCTCCGGTTTCCTTGCCCCCGAGCATGGGCTGGGCAGGGGTCCCAGCTGGAAGGCCCCCAGGCTCTGCAGCAGCGGAGCTCATTGGGACCCCAGGCAGTGCTGGAGTTGTCGGTGCTCCTGTTCCTGCTTCTGCCCAGGACTTGGCATTCACAGCTGCCCCACTCAGGGAAGGATCCAGCTCCTCTAGCTCTGCTCAGTCAGCTCCACTCTTCCCTGCTCTCTTGGCCTGTGTCCCTCCAGGATAAGGAGTCCGTCCCCTCTGCTGGCCTCGACCCCAGCTCCACTCAGCACCCTTGGCTTTGGTTTCCAGTTTAATTAACTCGAGCAGGAGGAACATGGAAAAACCTGGGCTGGAGCCTCCCCTGCCTGCTCTCTCCAACAAAGGCCTCATTGAGGCTGTCCCGGCACCCCGCCATGTAGAGCTTGGTTCCGGTGGTGCCTTGGCGGGGGCAGAAGGGCCGTGGCCATCGGGTGTGCACAGGGCACGATGGCAGCCGCCGCTGCGGAGCCCCCGCATGTCCCCTCGGCAGGGCGGCTGCAGGGTGGGGTTCCCTGTCCTGTGGGGAGGGGTGGGCTCCAGCTGGGGGATGAGCAAGGGGAAGGACGGGCGGACCCAGCACAGGACAGTGGGGAAGTACACAAGCTTCTCGGTGCCCCATGTGTTGTGCACACACCCAGAGAGGGGGGACGGGGGTGGAGGGAAGCCACGTTCTGCAGTGGCCCCAGCCCTGTATGCACCGCTGTGCTGGGGGACAACAGGTCTGACCCAGGCTCTGTGCTGGAGTCACAGCAGCCTCTGTTGCTTTGTACGTAGGGAAGGGGGACGGGAACGGGGTGGCCAGGGCATCCCCCTGTGCTCGGGAGGACCCCCGTGCCCCCCTCACCCCTTCGATGGCTCCCACAGACGCGGAAGCTGTCAAAGACAGAGCGGCAGCGGTTCAGCGAGGAGGTGGAGATGCTGAAGGGGCTCCAGCATCCCAACATCGTTCGCTTCTACGACTCCTGGAAGTCAACCATCAAGGGGCAGATCTGCATTGTGCTGGTCACAGAGCTCATGACATCTGGCACCCTGAAAACGTGAGCAGGGACCGTTGGATGGGGGTGTGCAGGGGAGGGGCCAGGGTCCCTGCTGAGATGCTCTTTATTACTTGCCCAGTTTGGGCACCTGAGTGTGGATAGCCTTGTCGTGGCAGCAGGAGGAGGGTGGGCTAGGCCGCGGCTGGGGCGTGGTCCGAGCCCCACAGGTCTGAGCCCAGGGGATCTGAGCCCTGTTGGTCCCTGATAGGTACTTGAAGCGGTTTAAGGAGATGAAGCTGAAGGTGCTGCAGCGCTGGAGCCGGCAGATCCTCAAGGGGCTGCACTTCCTGCACACCCGCTCGCCTCCTATCATCCACCGTGACCTCAAGTGTGACAACATCTTCATCACAGGCCCCACGGGTTCAGTCAAGATTGGGGACCTGGGCCTGGCCACACTGAAGCGAGCCTCCTTTGCCAAGAGTGTCATAGGTGGGGTCTCAGCATGGCCAGGCTCGCAGGGGCTGGGGAAGCTGCAGGGTGTGGGTTCCCCATGGGTACTGAGCTCCACTGCCATCTCCAGGCACCCCTGAGTTCATGGCACCAGAGATGTATGAGGAGAAGTATGATGAAGCAGTGGATGTCTACGCCTTCGGGATGTGCATGCTGGAGATGGCCACCTCGGAGTACCCCTATTCTGAGTGCCAGAATGCTGCCCAGATCTACCGCAAAGTTACCTCGGTGAGACCCCAGCCCCAAGTGTGGGTGACACTGCTGGCTGATGCTGCAGGAGTCACGACAAGGGGCAGGGGGGACAGTCAGCTGAAGCTGTCAGGCCTTGCTGCTGCTCAAAATGTGTCACTGGGAAGGTTGTGCCAGTGGCTAAAGATAGTCTGGTCAGTGTGGGGTTGCTGTGCTGGGGCATGGAGCTGCAGGTGGTGGTGGTGGTGGTGGTGGAGCCACGGCTTGGCCAGATCCTGTGCCCCTCACCCTACACCAGGCACTGCCAGCGCATTAATGGGGTGGAACAGGAGCAGGTCTGCTTGGCCACCCCTTGCCTGAGACACGGCATCTGCCCTGGCCGGTTACAGCCAGTTCCTGCCAGCTCCTGTCTGCTGGGGTGGAAACCCAGAGCCCCAGGATATCCTGGCTCATGCAGGCATATGTGGCTTGGCCATGGGAGCTGCTGCAGCACCGGTGGGGCCCTGGTCTGGTTCTTCCCTGGGCCCTGGGACCCTGGCATTTTGGTGAGTTGGCACAGAAGAAGGTGCTGACATTCATCACCCCTAGGGACTGAAGCCCAGCAGCTTCTACAAGGTGAAGGTGCCAGAGCTGAAGGAGATTATCGAAGGCTGCATCCGCATGGACAAGAATGAGAGGTGGGGTCAGACCAGGGGCCTGGGTGGCACGGTCCCCCTTTGCCCCCAGCCCCTGCTGAGCTGTGTCCCCCATAGGTACACCATCCAGGACCTGCTGGAGCACTCCTTCTTCCAGGAGGACACGGGGGTGCATGTGGAGCTGGCTGAGGAGGATGATGGTGTCAAGTCTGGGCTCAAGCTCTGGCTGCGCATGGATGACACAAAGAAGCTGCATGGCAAATACAAGGACAACAACGCCATTGAGTTCCTTTTCGAGCTCTACAAGGATGTAGCAGAGGAAGTGGCTCAGGAGATGGTGGGGATGGGAACAAGGGAGTCCTGGGTGCTGTGGGGTCCCTGCACCCCAAAGTGACAAGTCTTCTCCATTCAGGTGGTCCTGGGCTTCATCTGTGAGGCTGATTACAAACTGGTGGCCAAGGCGGTGCGGGATCGTGTGGTCGCCATCAAGCGCAAGCGGGAGAAGCTGAAGCGTGTCCAAGATGTGCCATCACCTGCGGAGTCCGAGCAGCCACCGGGTGTCCTGCAGCTGCTGGAGGAGCTCAAGTCCCCACAGCCACCTGGTGCCCCCGCGCCTGTCCCAGCCATCCCTGGCTCCAGGGACTCTGTCTTCAGCAGCACCTTCCCCCCGGAGCCCGAGGAGCCTGAGGCCGACCAGCACCAGCACTTTGCCTACCGGCACACCAGCTACTCCTCGGCCACCTGTGCGTAGACACTGGGTGGGCAACAGCTGCATGGGCAGTGGGGGAGCTGGGGCGGGAGGTGGGTGGTGGTCCCTCTCCTTCTCCCAGCCCCACAGCCCTTTCTCAGGCAACCAGCCAGAGAGGGGACTTGCTGTGGTTCATGTCAGCACTCCTCCACAGCCGATTGTGAGACAGATGGATACCTGAGCTCCTCTGGCTTCCTGGACTCCCCAGACCTGGCCCATCGCAGTTTTGTGGCTGGGGACCCTGCCAGCCCTCCTCCCACTCGGCCCGTGCGCTGCTTCCCCACGGTGAGTGAGGCCCCTTGGGTGGGGGGGTCGGGGTGGCTGTGGCACCGGCTCACCCTGTCCTCTCCCTATAGAGCATCGCGGTGCAGCTGCCCACAGAGCACTTGCCCCCTGCCAGCGGCTTCTCCTCCCCGGTGGACAGGTGAGGCTGGGGGGCAGGGTAGGGGCTGGATGGGGAGTGTGGCACCTGGGAATGGCCATGTTGATGCTCCAGTGCTGGGGCTTCCTGCAGCTACACCTCAGATGTGGCATCGGGCATGAGCGATGGCTGCGAGGGGCTCTCAGCCAGCGAGCAGAACACCAAGCTGCCGTCCAAGCGAGCCTCGGGGAAGCTACTGCGGCGCCGAGCCCGGTCCAGGCTGCGCGTAACCAATGTGAGTGCCACGGGTGCAGGGGGGTGCCAGGCAGGCACTCCCAGGCTGAGCCAGCCCTGCCACCCCCAGATCTCCGACAAGAGTGACCGGGTGGTGGAATGCCAGCTGCAGACCTACAACAACAAAATGGTGACCTTCAAGTTTGACCTGGATGGGGACAACCCAGAGGAAATTGCAGCTGTCATGGTGAGTGCAGGGTGAGAGCGAGGGGGAGGATCTGCCTGGCTGTGCCAGGTGCTGACCAGCCCCTCTGCCCCCAGGTCCACAATGAGTTCATCCTCAAGTCAGAGCAGGACGGCTTTATCAACCGCATTCGGGACATCATCCACCGCGTGGAGACCCTGCTCCGCAAGGACGAGCGCAGTGGCACTGAGCTGCCCAGGAGCCCCGAGGCTGAGGGTGGAAAGGGCAGCCCCGTGAGTGCCAGCCCGGCCCTGCCAGTGCTGGCAAAGCTGCTGATGCTGAGTGTGGCTGGGGTTGCTACCTGGTCCCAGAGAGCTGGGGGGGAGGAGGCTGGGGTACAGGGTCCTCCTGTGGTCATTTGCCCACTGCTCTGACAAGTGGTGGTGGTCCCCTGCTTGGCACAGCCTCCAGCTCTTGTCTCCACAGGTGGTGGGGCCATGGTGGGGCTTAGTACAGCTTGGCTGGGGCCTCTGCCCCAGTGTTGGGCTTAGGTCATCCTCCTTGCAGGTGGACCTGCAGCTGCAGGGGCTCTCGTGCTCCATCTCCTCCTCATCCTCGCTCAGTGGTATGTCTGTGCCCCTGCATGGGCCCTTCTTGATCCCCCAAGCCCCATGCAGGGCAGGGAACGGCCTCAGCCAAGCCTGGGGGGTCTCATGGGACATGTCCTGCCCTGGCTGAGCCTGGTTGTCACCTTTGTGCTGCAGACCTGGGCTGCACCAGTCCCAAACTCTCTGTGCAGTCCCCCGTCCTGCCGTCGCTGAGCCGCTCCCCGTCAGAGACCGACCTGGCCAGCCCCACAGAGGCACCGGCAGCCCCGGCGCTGCTGGAGGCCCCCGCAGGTACCGGCACTGGCAGAGCCGGGTGTGTCCATCGCGCCAGGGCCACCGGCTCGAGGCTCCGGGTGCCTGGGTGAGGCAGGGAGGAGAGGGCACTCGGGAGCCCCTCCTGATGTTCCTCTCTCTGCAGGCTCTGTGCAGACCTGGCCCCTCATTTCGATGGCTCCCTCCTGGCTCACATCATCACCGGTGTTCCCACAGACCCCCACAAGGACCCCAGATGGGCCTGTCCCTCCGGCCCTGCCCCAAGCCTTCCTGTCCCCGCAGCCTCTCCCCACGTCCCCTGTCCCCTCTGAGCTCAGCAGCCCCCTGAGCACCCCTGTAACCAGTACACCCTGGTCCCCCACCACCCCCCTCCTGTCCCTGGCCAATGTCTTCTCCTTGGCAGTGATGAGCGTGGCCCAAACGCTGCTGCCCACTGTCTCCCCCATTGCCAGCTCGGGCGGGCACCTCTACCCTCCACTGCTGCCACGGCCACAGAGTCTTGGCCTGAGGGCCCCACGCTTTGTCTACCCTGATCCCACCAGCACAGTCAAGCCAGTCCCTGCTGGCAGTGGGATCCTGGAGTCAGCAGGGGCTGATGTCCCCACTGCTGGGGGGCTGCTATCCTTCCCATCCCCAGCACCAGCCCCAATGTGCCCCACAGACAGTGAGGCCGAGGGTAGTCCCCTGCCACCACTGAGCTCGTCCACGCCAGGGAGCCCAGACAGCAGCATGGTGAGTGTGGGTGTGCAAAAGCTCCCCAGGGCTGCTTGAGGTGAAGCTCAGTGCCAGGGGGGCTGGGTGGTAGCTGCAGGGGAACAGGAAGCCTCATGGCTTGTGGAGACACTTGGATACAGGGAGGACTGAGTGGGCAGCAGGTCCCAGGGCACAAGAGCAGCACTGGGGGAACAGGAGATGTGGGGGGATGTGGGGTGGGCAGCTGATGGTGCTCAGGTCCCACAGGTGCCACCCGGTGTCCCCAAGCCCAGCCGTTCACTAATCGTGTCGGAGTCGCCAACCCCCGCCATGCCCACGTCCCGGCTCTCACCCATCAATGAAGGTGAGGCAAGGCAGGGCTGGGGGCTGCACAGGGGCCGTGCCCGTGCTGGGGCACATGATGTTCCTGCCAGCCTATAAGCCCTGCACCCCACCAGCTGCCCCTGTGCCCAGCAGAAGCCAAGCCCCAGGTGCTGGGCCGGTTCCAGGTGATGCCAACCAAGGACCCAGTGGCACCCTCCCCCGTGCCAGATGGGAGCAGCAGCGAGGGGGAGCAGCAAGTGGGGCCAGCAGAGAGTGGCCCCCCACCTCCCACAGCCCCCGACATGGGCCACAGCTCAAGCAATGACTCGGATGCGATGCTGGAGGCAGCGGAGCAAGAAGCCAAGGCTGAGGAGGCGCCGGCCAAGGCTCCTCCAGTGGTGCCAGTGGTGCCGCTGGAGAGTGACCAGGAAGGCCTTGGGGAGGAGGGCACAGACATCACCCCCCAGGCAGTGCTGAGCCAGGTGTGGCTGAGTTACCCCCGCAACCTGTCCTATGTGAGCAGCGACGACACTGAGAGTGAGGATGAGGAGATCTGGGAGGAGCTGCAGAACTTGCGCCAGAAGTGAGCAGGGAGGGTGGGATGCACCCAGGAGGTGATGCAGGGCCTGCAGGAGGGGGCAGATCTTCCGGCCCACCACAGATGGGAGGGCAATGCTCCTTCCCCAAGGCCCTGCTGCCACACTCCATGTCCTCCGCAGGCACCTGGCCGAGGTGCAGCTGCTGCAGAGCGCTCAGAAGAAGGAGATCGAGGAGCTGTACCTGCGGATGGGGAAGCAGCCACCGCTGGGCATCGTCTCTCCCGCCGCGATGCTGTCCAGCCGCCAGCGCCGCCTCTCCAAGGGCAGCTTCAACCCCTCCCGCCGCAACAGCCTGCAGCGCCTGGAGTTGGCACAGCCCACAGGTGACAGCCCCACTCCCGCTCCCCCCAGGACCCCAAGCTGGGGTCTGTGGGACCCCTCCAGGCTGGGTGTTGCAGGGCCACTGCCCCCACTAAGGGCTGCTGTCCCCGCAGGCATCATGCGCCGTAACTCACTGAGCGGCAGCAGCACGGGCTCGCAGGAGCAGCGGCTCAGCAAGGGGGTGACCTTTGCCGACGACCTTGGCCGCATGGTAAGGGTAAGGGTGAGGGCAGGGGTTAGGGTGAGGGTAGATCACCCTATAGGTGATCTAGAGTGTTAGAGCGGGGGCTGATCCTGGGACGCTCCTGGTTAATGGCCACCTCTCTCCACAGTAGCCACCTGGCCAGCAGTGAGTTCAGGAACTACCTCATCCAAGTGCCTGTGGCCCCAGGACAGAGCCCCTGCACTCCCTGGACGGTAGTGCCAGCCCTATGCAACTCGGACCTGTGGTGGGAATTCTGTGGGCTCTGCAGGGGCAGCGCCAGCTGGCTGGGGGCAAGTCTGTCCCACCTCCAACCCTCCCCGCTGTCCCCAGCCCCTTTGCTGGAGGACATGTGCCAGGTGTCCCCACCTCTTGTGGCTTGACTGAGCTGAGCCCACCCTGGAGCCCCTGGGCTCTGCCCTGCACCATGCCAACCTCCATCCCCCTTCCCACATGGGGCTGAGCCCCCTACCCGCTCTGCAGGGTGGGATGAGCTCCTCACAGCCCTGTCACAGCATGGAGCTGGAGCACCAGCAGCAGCAGGATCCAGGAGCACTTTGTTAAGAACTGGTGTGCAGAAGGCATTTTCATAAACATGGATTGAATACAAATGGAGTGTGTGTGTCTGCTGGGAAAGATCTCCGGCCGCTGGCCTTGCTCTGCCACAATAAGGAGCAGAACAGAAAATCCCACCCCAGCAGCCCCCAAGGGGGTGAGATCCTGAGCCGCGCTCTGCCTAGAAGCTGCTCCACGGCCACTGACACAGTCTCCAGTCAGATAGTTTATTGTGAGGAGTGGTGGGACCTGGGCACCCCTGTCCTTTCCATGGGCATGGTCCCAGCAAAGGTCCTGGGATGGGGGCTCCCCGGCCGGGACCCTCCCCAGGCCCACGCTGAGCACCGGGCATGCCCGAACCCCCAGGGCGCGGCTGCTCCGTACTCGAGGCCCGTCCAGCCCCGCGGGGGCGCCAGCTCAGTCACGGGCCAGGCCGTGCCGGGCCGGGCGTTCCGCGCTCAACTCGCCGCTCCCTCAGCCCGCGCCCGGGCCCGCGCCCGCGCCGCCTCTGCCTCCTGCTCCAGCTCATCCAGGAACCGCTCTTGAGACACCGAGTAGAAGGTGTACCCGTCTGCGGGAGGCGTTAAGGAAAAGCAGCGGGTGTGGCCCCGGCGCCCCCTGGCCCCGGCCCCGCCCGGCCCTGGAGGATACAGATGCCAAGCGTCACCGCGCCGATGCAGAGCGCCAGCAGCGTGTTTCGGCCGCGGAGCCGGCGCTGCAGGACGCGCTGGCGCTGGGCGTGCTCCACCTGCGCCATGAGGCGGCGCTGTTCAGCGCTGAGCCCCGGCTCCCGGGCCGGGTCGATGCGCCTCGCGAACGCCGCCCCCGCGCCCGGTTCCTCCGGCGCCGCCATCTTCCCCCCCAGTCTCCGCGCGGCTCAGTGACGTTGCATCCGGCGGCGGGCGCTGACCAATCGGAGGGCGCGGGCGGTGCGCGGCGTCGAGTGGTTGGCTGAGGCCCGGCGCGTGCCGGCCTCGACGCGCACTGATTGGGGGAGTGGGGACACGAGACCCGGAGAGCGGTGAGGCGCGAGCCGCGCCTCAGGTGAACGGCCACCGGCTCGAGGCTCCCCCATGGTCTGAACCTGCCCCTGCCTTAGCGCAGCCTCACCAAGGGGCCTTGCCCTCCCAGTGGTATCTCCAGGCGCTCGGGGGAGCTGGTGGGGCCCTGCTCTGGCCTGCCCTTGTGGGCCTGGTGGAACCATTGTTGTCAGTATGGCTTTGGCCCTAACCTGCTAAATTAAATGGGGTCCCCGGTGCCCGTGGAACCCTGGGGCCGTGACCCAGGCCCCGTGTTCAGCGCAGTCACTCCTGAAATCATTGAGGACACGCTGATCCACTTGGCCACAGAGAACGAGCAGTACCTGAGTGAGCTGCCGGAACACGCTGGGAGCTTCAAGGACACGCGGATCGTGGGTGAGACTGACTTGGCTACAGCAGTCCCCGGGGTGGGTCACAGCTGTACAGTGAGCTTCAGGAGACTGAACCAGTGACTGCATTGCTCTTTGCAGAATTTATATTCCTTTTGTCCGAAAAATGGCACTTGGACCAATCGACGAGGTACCAAGCAGTGGAGTTACTCGAAAGGTAACAAGAGCCTGGAACACTTGGTGTGTTTCTTGTTCTCCGGCTGGGCTGCCCATGTTCTGTCCTGCCCTGTCCGGCTCTGCCCCCTCACCCAAACCACACACAACTTCTGTGTGTGTCAAGTGCTCTGTCTCTTCATCCATTTAATCCAAATTACTAGCTCTGTGTATACTCTGAATATATGTGGAATTGCCTTTCTTCCTTCTTCTCAGCAAAGAGAACTGTGCTCTGAGCAACTGTGGGTTTTGCAGGTTTATGATCAAGCAGGTAGAACAGATGTGGGAGTCCTCCAGTGGGAGTGTTAAAGGTGGTGCCCAAGGACAAGAGAGCAGCTGGAGCTCTGTGAGGGATCAGATAGTCAACACCTTTGTCCTGCGACTCGTGTCATGCATTCAGCTCGCGAGCAAACTCTCCCTGCACTATAGCGTAAGCTAGTTCAGCCTGTCCTTGCTTTAGCAGTAGGCTTCAATCTGCAGTGTGTTCACCTCTCTTAAAAATAGATTTCCTCTCTGAAAGACAATAGTGATAATGAAATGCAAAAGACATGACATTTGCTTCAGGGCAGGCAAATTGCCACTTGTCCAGTGACAGTTTGCGGGGAAATGTTCCCAGTGCTGGTGGAAAAAATGGCAGGAAACACTTAGCTGGTGGTTGTCAAAAATTGTGTGTCTGCAGGGGTTCACACCTGCCTGGGGATGGTTTGTGGAGTTGATGAAAACTGTGGGAAGGTCTGAGCTGGGTTTCTCATGCCAGCTCAAAGGGCAGGCAGGTGAGTCACTGCGTGAGCTCAGTGGGAGGAGGGAGGTGAGGGAGCACTTTGTTCCTACCCAGGGTCTTATTGCCTGGTAGATGCCTTTTCTCTTTTTTCGTCTTCAGAGAGTGACCAGTGACACAGCTTTAAAATTTCTGCAATCCTTAAAATACTCCTACACTAAACAGGAGTTGCTGGAGTCAGAGCTTGCTGTTTTAAACACTCTGCACTTCCACATCAACGTGTCCACTCCATTGGCCTACGTGGAATTGCTTCTGGAGGTTCTAGGTGAGAATATCAATCAAAGAGAATGGGAAAGTTTTTTAAAAAGGTAATAGAGCTGGTGCTGATCTGAACCAAAACATCTCATATTAGATATTTTTGCACATGGAACTGTTCAGATTGTCCAGGGCTTCCCTTTTCAAATGAGAACTTTGTCCTTTGTAGAGCATGGTGAATGTTGTTCGACAGCCAGTTATAAGAGTTTAAACCCCCCAAACCTAGTGTAAGGCTACATTCTCTACAGTCATTCACCATTTTCTTGGCCCAGGTGTGACAACCTGAATGTCAGAGTGAGTGAAAATATACTGAGGCTGAGGGAGCGTGTGGCATTCAGAGACAGGGCACTTTCCTCAGAAACCTCCATCCCTCCCTTACAGTACCTAACATTTCTAATTCAATTTATTGACCCAAAATGTTGGGCTGATGGTGTGATCTCTGCCAGGACACAATGGGTGCTTGCTTCCTGCTAAACCCTTGCACCACATGTGTGTGCAGCTGCTGGACTTCTGCTACCTGACCAGAGAGACCATCTATGACACTTTGCTGAAGATTGCCATCGACAACTCCGCACCCAGCAAGCTGCAGGTGTAAGGATCTTACCTGACTATGACTTAAAAATCCTTTGAAATTAAAGCCCTAAGAAAATCTAATGAATATTAGCGTAATTCCCATTGTACCATTTTGGGGGCATCTTTTTAAAAGATTAATTTTGGGGGGCTTTCAGCATTGTTTTTTAATACAGCAGTTCACAGCAACATGCTTCTCCACAGCTGCTTCAGGGGCAAGGGAAGTGTTTTACTTGGTCATGAAAGTCTAGCCATGCACTATCAGTTCCAGCTCCCAGTGTCAGGCCTTGGTTGGCCTGAATAAGCCAATGTGTCCTGGGCTGTGGCAACTGCAGCAGCAGATGCTTTTGAGCTGTGAAACAGCGTTTCACACCTGAACACACTCTTCTTCCTGCAGAGCCAAGTTTTTGACAGTGAAGGAAGATTTCATGCTCTTGGCTGTTGGAATCATCAGCACAGGCATGTTCATCCTAAGCCCTGGGCACTGGGAACAGGTACAGTTGCTGCTGAGCATGTTGGCTCTGTAGGAACACAACGCCAGGGTGGTTTATCTGTTTCAGCACAGCAAGGAGATATGTGGGGCTGTGCTGGCAGTGGCACAAGGGAGGGAATGTCGCAGGGGTTTTAGCAGAAAGTTCCTGGGCCTCAGGAGGCCATGATGTGGTGCGGCATGTGCTGGCACTGGTGTGTGTCCTTGCCTTAAGTGCTTCACAGCCAGGACAAACCCCCACAGGCAGTGTTTTGCTGACAGGCAGAGAAGCAATCTCATGGGACAACTCCCTGTGAAATATGCCCATGGAGCAGTTACTCTTGTTAGGCTGTAAACTCACAGCCTTTAGGCACCCTATCTTTTCTGTTTTCAGGTTGTGGAGCATTTGAACTGTATCACTGGCATTACTCCACAAAGCATCCTGGAGTTCTCATATGCGGTGCTGAGGCGCATCCTGGGCAGCACCATGCCCAGGCAGCACCATGGGAGCTGTGGAACCAAAGTTCCCAAGGGCAGGATTCTGCCCCTGAAATAGAACCACCTTGTCTGGAACTGTCACACTGCTGAACCCACAGTTCCTCCTCTGTAACACTGCCTGGGCTCCCAGCAAAGTTGAGGGTTACCTTCTGTCCTGAGCTCCAGTGGTTCTGGAGCAGCCTGTCAGTCACGTGTGAATTAGCAAAGCTCGTCCTGCCAGGCATCACACTCATGCTTTGAAGGGAGGCTTAGCAGCACAGTAGTGTTTAGAAATGCATCTTTGGGATCCAAAGGTTTATTGTACGAAGTGCATCTTTTAAGTTCGGTCAAAGTTCCCCGTGAAGAGACCCCTCACAGCAGTCATGTCTGAAAGGTGCTGCTGTGCCTGGTGCTCAGCCATGACCAGGATTGCTGGGAGCAGCTCTCACATCCACGTTACAAACAGTGCTGTGCTGTCTCCACTGGCTGCTTTTCTAAAATCCCTGTCTCCAGCTGCCTGTGACTGTTTCCTCTCTGCTAGCACTTGGAGCTCTTCTGCTCTTGCCCTACCACAGCCAGTAACGACCAGCATTGTGATGAGGACAGAATTCTGTCATGACAGGAGGTGCCCAGGCAGCATAACCCTGTGAGTGCCAGGGCTTGTGCTGTGCCAGGCAGTGTTGAAGGAAAGCAGAGTGAGGAATAGTTTTAGTGTTTCCTCAGTGCAGCCCTGTGCAGGAATAGGATGCAGGAGGGATTACAAACTGTTTTAAGTGGTATCAAACCTTGCTAAGCTCAGTGGTACAAAGAAGTGCTGACATGACTTGGAAAATACTTCATTTCAAATGGTAGTTACTCTTCAATGACCAGGCAGAGTTCTGAGAGTTTTTCCATCTTATTCCCTGTGTTTGTAACATTGGCCATAAACCCTGAAAGTACCAGTTTAGCATCCATTTAATAGTTGAGTTTATTCTGTTCAACTCAATGATACAACTTTGCATATTGCTTTTCTATAAACTACTTGTAATAATGGCATTTTAAATAAAGTGTCTTGTGGATTTTTGGTATTGTAAACATTTTGTACTGGTTAATATTAAGAGACATCTTAACTTGCCTTTCTCCAACATTAATGCAGACATCCACAGCTGCCAGGTCAAATTATGACCCCGATTACTTGTTATAGAATTGGGATGAGACCCAGGCAAGGCCCCATTTCAGGTTAGTTAACATGAATTTTAGTGCTTTTGTCCATTGCTCCTCAGAGTTAAATTGTGTTTTAATTGAGTAAGAGCCACCACTGCCACCTGTGTCTTCAATCTTTCCTTTCTCCACGTCCATCCTGTATCACACAAAAGGTTTTATTAGTGCATTCCTCCTGGAAACATTTAATCTCACTATGACATCAAGCACTAAATTTTCAATCTGACATTCATACCATCCTATAAGAATACTTTGTTTTAAAAGGGAATCTAACAAGCCTCAGGTCTTCACTTGAGGGGCTGGCTTTAAATTTCAATTAAACTAGTAAGTGCACATGATAAAAAATCCCAGATCACTCCAGAAAGCCAGGACTGAAACACCAGGCAGTGCTGGGGACAGCACACAGGGGTTAATTTGAAAGTTACGTGGCAACACTCACCTGTAAGGCAAACAAAACCGAGTTTCACCTTTTTCCACTTCCTCTTTAAACTGCTGCACACAGTCCAGGAACGCCACCATGGCGTGGTCAAACTTATTGTCCCAGAAGAACCTCAGGCCTCCAGAGCAGTACAAGGGGAGCTCCTGGAAAAGAGCACCCCAAGCACTTGTTTTAAATACAGTCACTGCAGTTCTTTAACCTCATGCGAGCCTTGAATTCGTCACGGGACACTCAGAAACAGTTTGTGGCACAGAGCAAGTGTGACTGGTTTTGTCTCAGTGCCTACTGTGCATTCCCAAACTCCACCAATCCCAAATCACTCCATCCACCTGCCAATCACCCCAAACCATGCCATCTGCCTTCAGCCTGCTATGGTGTGTCATTCAACAGTTCTGTCACTTTTAACACCACGGGCTGGTAGAACCAGAGGCCTGCTACAGGATGTAGAGTGAGATGTTACCATGCTGGAGGAGCTGGGGCAGCCAGGTCTCCTGGACCCCACATTCATAAAGACCAACTTTGTTTGCTGCATTCCCAGGGTGACCAGGACTCTGGCACTCAAGGTCAGTGTCCCATGATTCGTTTGGGATCTCTCACCTTGGATTTATCTGTGAGGGACTCCAAATATGAGTGATTGCCATAGGGGACAAGACGGTATCTGAAAGGAAACAGGATTCACAGGCACCTCAGTCTGCCCTGCCTTTCTCTGGGCTGTGAGGGACCTGTGTGTGGTACTGTGTATACCTCTGAAACTTC
The DNA here is from genome assembly GCA_013397135.1 of Pachyramphus minor. NCBI lineage: Eukaryota > Metazoa > Chordata > Aves > Passeriformes > Tyrannidae > Pachyramphus > Pachyramphus minor. The sequence goes on along the minus strand of VYXB01003337.1, from coordinate 14,173 downwards.
AGGCCCATTTTGTTGGCCAGGGCGTGCAGCAGCAGCACTGTCTGGCCCCAGGCAGCGTTGATCTCATTCCATTCCACAGGAACGCTGGGGAGGCGGCCAAGCCTGAAGTTGTTTATTGTGCCAAACTGCCCGCTGTGCCTGTGATAAGAGGAATTATAAGTAAGTGCTGGGCTAGAAACAGCTCCTGGCACAAGAACCAAACAGGGGCAGTCTCCCAACAGCATAGCCCACAGTACCAGCCACATACACGGAGGGTTTGGGACTTTGCTTAACAAGTATATGTAAATACCAGCTACTTGTTGTCTTTATTTTTTATAAAAACATAACTAAAAAAAAAATGCAACCAGCCCCCCTGAACCACCTGCTCTGTGACTTCTGATGCCAGTGTCACTGCTGGCTGGCACAGGGGGTCCCCGTGTTACTGGGCTTGGTGAAGAAGCCATTTCCCAGTCCCATAGTCTGTCACACCTTGCTCAGCTGCTGCTGCTGGGAGGGTATCTGTGACCTGGCTTGCACCTTTCCTGTTGAATGCAGTGTGACTGAAACAGCCCCACACTGCAGCTTCCAAGCAAATGGACACAATTTTCCAGTGTCTATGTTACCAGATATGAAAGGTTGCGTTGAACACATTGGTTTTCTTTAATTTATCCAACTGCATCTGGGCATAGCGCATTTGGTTGTCCACGCTTTTCAGCTCATCATCCAGCTCCAGCTGCTGCCTCTTGAACTCACAGTATTCCTTCTGATACCTTTGAGCAAAAGCAAGACAAGAAGTGCTAAGTGCCACCTTTTACATCAAAGGGATGGTTCTGTGGGTCAGTTTGGTCTGGCCACCTTCCCTTCTGCAGAGAACAAGCCACTGAGCACATTTGCAGGTTTCTCACATTACAACTTCATTTCTTTGTTGCCTCCAACCCCCACCACAGGCTGCAGGTACAGTTCACTCACTGAGCCTCTTCCTGCTCCAGCCTCTCGGCCTCTGCCCTGACTCTCTCAAAGTCTTCAGCTACAATCTTGCGGTTCTTCTCCACGTCTTCCAGCTCCTGAATCAGCTGCTCTTCCTCCAGTGCCAGTTCTTTCAGTTCTGTCTGCAGCTTCTCCTTATCATCCTCGTTCATCTGTTCCAGTATCTCCAGACATCTCCTAGAGAAGAGCAGATAGGATTACCAAAATGGGGATCCTGGGAAGTGCCCCACTGCCAGTCCTCACTTCTGTGGCAGCCCCTGCATGTCTTGCCAACCCCAATCTCTCCGCGCTGATCCTGTTTCAAGCTACAACAGCTTGGTCTTGGGTCATGTCTGGATCACTCACTTGTAGTTCTGGCACTCGTTCTCTGTGATGTTGAGCTGTGTGTCCAGCTGGTCCAGCAGGGTGTCTGTGCATTCCTCACACAAGGGGTGATCCACATCTGTCTGCCCAGACATAATGTCGAAGAGGTCACCGGTGACCTGCAGAAAGAGCTCACCTTAGTGCAGGTGGGGCCACAGGCAGCTGCCTGCTGGCTTTCAGTGGTTCCAGTTGGCAGTCTTTTTTGGGGTCTAATATTGATTAATACAATCCAGCCTTACTGAACTACTCAGCAACCAAGCCCCTGGAAAGCCAGTACTTCACGAGACTTTGCAGTTTAATTTTGCAAGGCATCAAGCAAAACTGATGCTGCATTCACAAATACCTGAGTTTACCAGCTCAAGTCCCACTTGCCTTCAGTCTCCGGCTGAGGTTTTCCATGGTGCCGCCATCCGATGCCTCCCCGATCAGGGTGAAGCTGTTGGCGCTTTCTGTTGACATCATTCTTGGAAAGAACATTACTGAGGTGAGTGCTGAGGGGCATGAGGAGGCAGCTCCAGTGCCAGACCTAGACTTGGGGCTGGGCCAGGACAGGGGAGCACAGGGGGTCAGCCTGTGTTTTGGGGGCTCTGCTGGGTCTGACCCACAGCTGAGGAGCAGCCCACCAGTTGCTAAGTAGTTCTGTGTTCAAACTGCCGAGCAGCCCGAGAGCCACACGGCTCCCGCCGGGGAGGCTCTAAGGTCCGGCGAGGACCTTTTCCCTTAGTGCCGGCTCGGGCTGCTCAGAAGAAGCAGGTGGGTTCCGAGCTGGGCCGGGCCCCCCGGGAGCGCGGTGGCAGCGACCGTACCTGGCTGGTGGGATGAACCTCCTGGACACGCCATCCTGCCGATTCTCCGCAAAGGCTTCCTAGGGACAAGAGGACACCGTCACCGGGGGGCCCAGCGGAGCCGCCGCCGCGCCCCGCCGTGCCCAACCCCGCCGTACCTCCGTCAGGGCGCTCTCCTCTTCGTGCGCGTCCCCGGGCCGGGCAGGGGCGGCGGTCACCAGCGGGGCTGCAGGAGCGAAGGCGTCAGCCGGGCCCGCGCCTGGGCCTCACCCCGGCCCCAGTCCCCCGTCCCGCCCCGCCGCGCCGCGCCAGTGGTACCGGTGAGCTCCTGGATGGTGAGGCGATCGAGGACCTTGAAGGAGGTGTCGAGCTTGAGCGGCTGGAGGCAGCGCTGGCACACAAAGCTGACGTGCGCGGTGCCGCCACCCGCCCGCGCTGCCTCCATCGCGCCGCCCGCGCGCGCCCCGCCATCGCCCCGCGCCGGACGTGACGCGAGCGGGGCGCGGTCCTGGCAGGAGTGTGTGTGCGCGCGGGGCCTCCCGCGCCATTTTCCGTGGCCCCTCCCCGCGTGGGGCGGAGGGAAGGGGGTCGTGTGTGAGCGGCCAGGACCCGGCGGCGCGTGCGCGCGC
>VYXB01003337.1:0-11303 GCA_013397135.1 Pachyramphus minor | reverse complement strand
CGAGCGCGGCCCGCCCGCCCCGCCCGCTGCTTTGCGGGAGCGCCGGGAGGGCGGGGACGCGGCCGGGGCTGCGCTGCGGCCGGCCCCGAGCCGAGCCCTGGCGGAGCATGGCCACTGGCCCGGGACGGCCCGACGGATCTTCCGTCTCCCCGCAGCGCCCGGAGCCCGGCCCGGACGGGCAGCTCTTGCTGGGTGTTTGCAGGCTCTTCCCGTTGGCCCGCGTTCCTCGGGAGGTCCCGGGTGCGGCTGCGGGGCGCAGTGCGCGGCCTTCCCGGGCCCCGCTGTTCCGGAGCGGCCCTGACCTGTCGCTGTTTCCGTCTGCAGGTTGACTCCTTCAGGGAGCGGATCACGAGCGAGGTGAGTGTCCCACGGAAGGCCAGAAGGGGCTGTTTGGTTGTACCTTCCTGACAGACATGCGTGTGGGTCAGTGCTCCCCGGGAAGCTCAGCAGCACCCAGAGCATCAGTCACCCCCTGCAGGGAGGTTCCTGAGCCTCCTGGCTTTCCCTGCATCTCCTCACGTGGGCTAAGGGTGGTTTTGGCAGCAGGAAGGGTTTGTGTTCTCTCCCGTTTCCTGCCTGTGGAAGGATGATTTCCCTGGTGTTCCTGCCTCATGGCCTTGTTTCACATTGCTGTCTTTTTCTCTCTCTCTCAGGCTGAAGACCTTGTAGCAAACTTTTTCCCAAAGAAGCTGTTAGAACTCGATGGCTTCCTTAAGGTAGAGTGTGCCTTGTGCTCTGCATCTTTTTCCATTTTCTAGCAACATGGCAGGTCTCATCCTGAGTGTGTTCTCTGCGTTTCACCTTGTTGCAGAGACACAGGGCAGCAGCTGGTGGCTCTGGAGGGATGCTGTCTTTTCCAGTTTGCTCTGTGTGATCTCTCTTTCATCTGTCTAAGGCTGTCCCTGGCAGCACCAGGGATGCCGATGGCTGAGTCCAGCCCAGCTTGGTTCACTGCTCCTGGGTTGAGGGAGCTTTGTTCACAGCCTATTATTAGGCTGTTCCTTTTCTTTCATCCTTATTTTACAGCTGAATAAGGAGGTCTGAATCTTTTGTCTTGTCCTTGTGTTTGGTGCGACAGAATTTGTTAGGTCATAATTAAGTAACAAATCTGCTTTATTTTCCAGGAGCCCATCCTGAATATTCATGATCTTACTCAGATCCATTCAGATATGAACCTGCCAGTGCCTGACCCAATTCTTCTCACCAACAGCCATGATGGACTGGATGGGGTAAGGTTACTCTCTTGGCTGTAATCCTGGTTTCTGTTAATTAAAACTGCATGGCTTGTTCTGTGCTGGGGTAGGATATGCTTATTTAATAACTGGCCTTGGCTCTCCCAAAGGCTTTTAGGGATTGGTCTCTCAAGCCTAGGAGGTCTGCTGGAGGTAACACTGTGCTTTGCAGTTCCCTTTTGGCTTTAAAGAAGGCCAGGAGTGTGGCAGAGGCTCTAAAAGTTTCCTTGTTTCCTTTGCAGCACTGTTATAACCTTATGACTAGTTTGTGAGTAAAACAATTTGTATATTTTGTGTATATATATTTTGCATCTTTTGTATATTTGTATATTTTAGCCAAATATGAAAAAGAGGAAGCTGGAAGACCATGATGAGACATTTCAGGGTAAGAGTCCTTGAGTTCCCTGGGTTACTGCCTGCCCGCTGAACCACTGCACCATGCCTTGGGGATGTGAATCACACGAGCCCCACTTGCCCTGCTCTGACAACAGCTGCTGCTCCTGTGGGCCAGGGCCCGACACACAGACATGCTGGTGTGGAGGAGTCAGGTTCCAGCTCCTAGAAGCATAATTAGTATTTCTCTGATAGACATAAGTAGTACTTGCTTGAGCTTCACCTGCTGACAGAGGCTGCTGATCTCCTGGTGGCTTTGTGCTCTTTGTCTGGAGGAAGATTCCAGGCTTTGGATTAAGCTGAGGCAGAAATTCCCAGGGAAACCCTCTGTGCTCAGCCTCAGAAGCCTCAAGGTCTTCAGCCACATCTCTGCTCCATGTTTTCTCTTTTCCTTCCCTCATGGTCGCTGCTGTTATCCCGTGTCCCATTTCCCCTTCCCCACAGGTGGCCATAGCCTGGCTCAGTCCCTCTCTGGCCGGTGTAGGAGATGAGGCTCAGGTGACCCTGCGGTTCCTATGTGTCACTGATGCTGGGGGTTTGTCTCTGCTGCAGGTACCAAAGTGTTTGTGATGCCCAATGGGATGCTGAAAAGCAACCAGCAGCTGGTGGACATCATCGAGAAAGTGAAGCCAGAAATCAGGCTGCTCATTGAGAAGTGCAATACGGTGGGTGTGGGCCTGGGGAAAGGGGAGGCAGCGGGCTGGTTTTGCTCCTGGAGAGGCGAAGCTGTGGAGGGAGCAGGTCCCTCTGTGCTGGAGATGAGGAAAGGCAGGGCTCCTGCTGCCCTGTCTTGACAGGCTGGGAGGCAGGTAAAGCCCTTGGGGAGCTCTATTCACCTGAAGGAGGAGGACATCTGTTATCAGGCCTTGTGAGGCTTTACTTTGCCTCCCTTTTGCACAGGCACAGACCCCTGCCAAGAGCTTCTGTGGTACAGTCAGGAGAACTTCCCATGGGAATCCCCTGTGCTGGCTTGAGTGGCATCCCAGCCATGTGGGAAGTGATCTCCTCAGGAGTGTTGCAGGTGCATGTGGGACGTGCAGCAGTTTATTGTGAGCTGTGTCGCAAAGGCAGGATTCTGGGAGGCTTTTGCTAACATTTCAGAGAGGTCTTTGTGGAGATGTTGGCATTGGTCAGTGTTGTGATTTCTCCACTGCAGGTCAAAATGTGGGTGCAACTTCTCATCCCCAGGATAGAGGATGGGAACAACTTTGGTGTTTCTATTCAGGTAAGGTACTGCTCTGTGCTCCAGGGACTTGGATCTCTGAGGTTGCTCTGAATCGGTTCATGGTGTCCAGCAGCTGCAGTCTTGGGAATGGGTTAGGTTTTAAAATCCAAACCTGAGCTTGATGTGGCACTGCTGAGATGTTGCCTTCCGAGCCCTGAAGGCCAGTTGCAGCCTCCTGGAGCTAATGACTTCCTTGTCTTCCTGTCAGGAGGAAACAGTTGCTGAGCTTCGGACTGTGGAGAGTGAGGCAGCGTCCTACCTGGACCAGATTTCTAGGTAGGCATGCAAGAACAGACTTCTTTTTTGGGATCCCCTCAGAAAAGGAACATGTTTTGTAAAGGTCTCGTGGCTGTTACAGGTCAGCTTGGACCGAAAAAAAAACATCCTGGTGCTGTTTATCTGATCTTTAATCTCTCCCTTTTGCTACCAGATACTATATCACAAGAGCAAAATTGGTTTCCAAAATAGCCAAGTACCCTCATGTGGTAAGTCACCGGGGACATGAAGATCTGCATGTTCATGCTGCTGCTTCTTGGGACTCTTTGAGCCATTTTGTTACTGCTTAAAAAGCTGAGGGTCTTGGGGGAAGAGGGGAATCATACAAGGATGGAGGGCAATAAGCTGAAGGGGGGAGGTTCCTTTGTGGAAGGCAGGACCCCTCTCAGGTTGGGAGGCCCAGCTGAGCTCGGGCGCTCTCTCGACAGGAGGACTATCGCCGCACCGTGACAGAGATTGACGAGAAGGAGTACATTAGTCTGCGCCTGATCATTTCAGAGCTGAGGAATCAATATGTAAGTGGAAACACAGAGCTCACAACTGGCTCCCAGAACAGTAGTGGAGAGCCTTTGTGATTCTGCTGCTGCTGCTCCTCTTCCCTTTCTGTGCCAGTGTGCCTGTTCCTGGCAGGAAGCCTGCCTGCTGCCCTGCAGCAGGAGCTGACTGTTGCTTCTCCACCATTCTCTAGACATGCAGGTGTTTCCAAATGTTCACAAGGCTCTAGCATAAAGTATTCCTTCCCCCTCTGTGGGAATCTGTGATCCTAAGCTCTTCATACAGTACAAGCTAATCCTGAGGTCTCTGAATAAATGTTTTTGATATTATGTGCAGTGGCTTCTGTAAGGTTTGGCTGAAGGAAGCCCTTACCTTAGCCAAGTGTGTAGTTGCACATGGAGGTTGAAGGTGTAGTGTCATGGGGAGTCGTGTGGCTGTGGTAACCAGTGCTCTTGGTGAAAGCTGAAGACTGGATGGTTTGCCCTTCCTGTCTGAGTCATGTTCTCCCTTTTTGCAGGTCACTTTGCATGACATGATCCTTAAAAACATTGAGAAGATTAAGAGGCCTCGGAGCAGCAATGCTGAGACCCTCTATTAAGTGTCAACGTTTGAACTTGAGAACTGTTCAGTCAACTAAAGACCGTCATTGCCTTGGTTTGTTACGTGACTATCGAGATGGGAAACTGGCTGGAAATAGTATTGCATTCTTAGTTAAACTCTAAAGAAATTCTTGCCTAGTTTTGTGATTGGTTTTGTTCAGGTCTCAGGAGCTCCCCCTCCCTCTAGTCACTGGTAGTAGGGGCTGTGCTGCATTGGGCACCCCAGAGGCTGCTGCAGCCAGGCAGGGACATTCCTTCACGCCTTGCTTCCTACCTGACCGGGAACAACACTAGAGACCAAGCTCTTGTCCTGTCCCACCTTTTGGCTGGTGGCTGCAATGTGGTCTCTGGGAACGGGGCAGACAGCCTGGCAGAGGGCAGCACTGCAGAGGGGGGGAGTTCACTCCCTGCTGCCAGCTGTGGCTGGGCCCCTCTGCCACCAGTTCTGCACTGACCAGGAACCCTGCCCCTTGGGGCCAGTGGAAGCAACCGTGCTCCAATGCCACTGAGCAATCAACACTCCCTTTCTGTCTCTCTTCTGGCTTGGCAGAGCTTGCCCTGTGGGTGTCTGCCTTGTCAGTTCTGTCTGGATCAGTGCAGAGTACGAGGCGGTGCTCGAAACTAGGACCGGTGCTGTCCTGGCTGTCGTGAGCTCAGGTAGCTTCTGCTCCTCTGCCATTTGACTAGAGCCACTTTCTTGCCTAAAACTAACGTTTCTTCACATACGTCCCAGTGCCCCTTCAGCATGAGATGCTTTTGCCCAGACTGAGGGAAGGGAGGGGCCCAGAGGTCTGATGCTGAAGTCCCAATATCTTTGCATGTGGTCAGGCCAAGACCCCCTGTCCCTGGCAGTGCTCCTCAGTGCCTGGGCAGAGCAGGCTGGCTGCCACAGCTGGTGCTCAGGGGTGAGGGTGGCCAATACCCACCTGGTACCCTGCAGACCTTGCAGTCTTTCCCCTGCAAAGGGCACATTCCTGTGCCTGGTGACTTGGCTAAGCTGCCAGAACGTTTCATGGTCCATTACAAACCCCTTTGGAAATGACTGGTTGTGTTGCGTCAGTTTTTGTGTGTGGCAAGTGGGCCCATAACGCTGCAGGCTTCAAATTTTTCTTATTTATAGTATTTCTACTTAAGTCCCCTAATCAGGGAATGTTAAATCATTTGTTTCAGGAACCTCGCTGTTTCCCAGGTCTCGCTGTTACATCTGTATATTTTTATTGTGCAGTAGCCTTAAGAGTTGTGTTAATCTCATTGTAACAACAGTGACAAATGGAATGAACTTTCTCCTCTTCTTTTTTTTACTTTGTTTTTTTTTTTCTGCTTCCACATCTAAGAGCCATGTCTCTTGCTGGTTTCCCAGGGATTTGCCTGAAGTGTGGCAGGTTGCTGGCCGTTGCTATAGACTCTTCTGTTGTTGTTTGTAGTAAGTCAACTCTTAGTCTTCCCGCTAATAAATATTCAGTAACAAACCAATTGCGTTGAGCTGCTGTCTGGGAGCAGCACTTCCCCTTGTGTTTCTTTGTATTGATTCTTTTTAATTTGTTCAGCTCTCTTTGCCAGATGAACATATGTAAACTTTTACCATGTCAAGAAATTAAAATACGGTACTTGGAATTCTTTCAAGGCAGCCCCTCGTGTGTGATGCTGGGCTCTCAAACCATGCAGTGTTCTGGTCCTGCCTTTCTCAAATTCAGTTGCTCCTTCCTGCATTCTCCTCATTCCTCTTTTTGACTGTGTTGTAAATGCTCTGCACTGCTGTGTAGGTTGTTCCTGTTCCTTCAGCATGCTTCACGTGGGGCCACAGGCTTGGGTTTGATGGAATTTGTGCCATCTCAGCCCAGTGTGGGACTCGGGCAATCCTGGTTCAAATAGACACAGGGACTTTGCATTGTGTTTCTCTGACTGTGCAGCTGCCCTGGGGCTGCTCTGCTGGGCAGGTGTCTCGGCTGTCCTGTGGCACCTGCATGCAGTGCCGTGTGTCTGTTGGGCACACAGTCCATTATTCCTTGGTGCTCCATGCGTGTGGCTGGAGCCAAGGAGCAGTGACTGCCCTGCTGTGCCCAGCCACAGTGCCCTCTGCTCTCCCTGGAGATCATCCTGTTCTGGTACTCCCTCCGTGCCTGATGCACTACGATTGGGGCCCAGAGGCCTCTCAAAGGTCACCTGGGGACTGTCAGAGTGTCCTGTACCCCAGCTGCAGGGCTGCAGGGTCTGTGACTGACCCTGGGAATGGTGCTGCCAGGAACTGCTGCCACAGACTGGAGCTCCCAGCTGGCACCTCTGGCTGCCCAGGAACAGGAGCAGGTGCTTGTGGAGGAAGGTTCCTCCTGCAGTGTGGGGAAGCCCTGCTGGTGCCTGACTTGTGCGGGGAGGGGCATTGGGCTGCACACAGGTCTCTGGGCTTGAGGTGGCTAGAGCCAGAGCCCAAGGGAAGGACTTGCTGGCAGGACTTGATGTGGTGCAGCACAAGGGGCTCCTCACCACAGTTAAAGAAATTGAGCTCCCAGGAAGCTGGTGCCAGTAGTCCCGTGGAAGGGTGGAGCACCTGGCATGGTTGTCTTGGCAGGTGCTGGCAGGGAGCGGGATTCATCCCCGGGAGGATTGTTGGGAGAGGGTTTGTTGTTCATGATGTCGGTGAGCCTGGGAGCAGTGGCAGTGTGGGGTCAGGGCTCAGTTTCACCAGTCCTTGAAACGTCCCAGCTTACATAGAGGGGAAGAGAATAATGGTTCAGCAATTGTGTGCAGCCACAGGCACAGCCATCATGGGGAAGGATCAGGCAGTTCCACTGTTGTGTTTTTTACCAGCTGGCCCCATGAGGTGAGGCTTCGGGAGTGGGAACTTCCTAGCGTCTGAGCTCTGGTGTGGGGTTTGCTCAAGCCTGGCTGGTGTAGGGAGTGTTGGCAGGAGTTTTTTCTACTGTACCCTTTTCCCAGCTGTCACAGTCACCAACTCAGAGTTTCCCCAAGCCAAAAAACTGGTTTGGGTTTCTATAAATTTCACATGCTATTTTTGCCACCTCTACCTTTCTGTGTGAGTGAAAATGCAGCGAATTCCCTTCTTCTTCACTTTATTTGGGGAATGTGGGCAATTTAGCAAATACAAGAGGTACGGATGGGCAGTGCCTAAAAGCGATGATATAGCCAAAATAAAACATGAGTAGGATGTGAATTCTCCATATGGGATGTGGGACAGTGACAGGCTGATTGCATGGGGGAACTGGGATGTGGGAAGCAGTACGTGCACTGAGCAGGTCATAAAAAAGTTACACTGCTGTTAGGGAGATGTGCAATTTCTTTAATTCTAGGTTAGCTTTAAACTGCTTCAGGCTTCTTTTAGAGGAGGTACACAAGCAGTTCCAGTGTGTGTGGGGCCCCTGAAGATCCATCATTGTTTTTCATCAGTCAGTTATTGACACAGGTTTCCTGGCACTGCAGGCTCAGTTAATTACTCTCCTTCCTGAAGTTCCTACTACAAGATAGAGGTGGATTTAGGGCTGTTTTGTTTATTTTGAAACAGATCTATAAAGCAGAGCTTGAAAAGTCTATCAGAAACAGATGGTACTAAAAAAACCTGGTATCAGTCATGGCCTCCATGGCACAGGCCATGCAGCGGGGCAGAGGCGGTGTAGAAAGCTGCCATTCATGTCCTGCAGCTCTGGGGTATGTGCTGTGGTTGGTTTGTCATGGGGATGTCAGTACAGATTAGGGTTTCTCTTTCTTTCCAAGTCTCCAACATGCACAGAACTGGGAGTGTTCCCACACTCTATTTTCAGATCTCTCCCAGCCCAGCTGCAGAGTTGAGTTGTGATTTGTGGGGCAGGAAGGCCTGTGGAGTTTATCCAATTCCCTTAAACTACTGCTGTGCTGCTTGGAAAAGGCCCTTCTGTAATTGCAGCCTGTTCTGTGGCTTTGAGGGACTTGGGATGCAAAACCAAGAGGCAAAGTCAAACCTGAATGATCTGCTCTTTGTGAACTTCTTAAAGGAGAGGTCCATGTGAGCTCTGTCATGCAGCCGTGGAGGTTCTGCTGTAGTCTCAGCCCAGCTGTGCTGGTGTGTGTGGCAGCAGAACACTTGTTCCATTCCTGAGAGGCAGGAGGTATGTCCTGGCTGTGCTCCAAACCTGAACCCGGATAGCAGTGCTGCTGCTCTGTGCTGCGAGTGAAATGGACGCCACGTTCCAGGCCTGCACCAAAAGGGAATTTTTCTTTCAAGCCTAACCCCAGATAATCCTCCAAGCCTCACTGACTTTATGGATTGACAGACTGACTTGGGAGTCAGTGTTGCTTTGTCTAATTTGGAGTTCCTCTGACACATCCAATTCTGCCACTGTGAGCCGATGAGAGCAGCTACCTCCCAAACCTGTGACTGCTGCATCCTGTGCAGCCAAGGCTCTGTTCTTGTCTGTCCTGTCTCTCCCCATTGCTTATGTCTGTGCTAGTGAGCTCCTTTGCTGGCACTGTGACCAAGTGAAGTGAGTGCTGTGGCTCTGAGACTCTCCTGGCACGATGGCTGGTGAGGCAGAGTCTTGTGTGCTAGCAGAGCGGGGACGAGCATGTCCCAGGCCAAAGAAGGCTGAGGCTGCCAGTGGCAGTGCGGATAATGGAGTGTGTCCTATGGCAACATGGCCTTCTGCCTCCCAGTGTGGTGCCTGAGCATGTTTGGAGGACCATAGAGGGGCTGAGCCCCTGGCAGGATCTGCGACAGAGGAAGAACTGGAGGCTGGTGGGGGCTGTTTCCCACTAGAAAACTGACAGGAGGAAGAGAAGACGAGGGTGAGGTGAGGTGAGGCTGGCAGCAGGAGTGGAAATGTTGGGTTGAATGTCCAGCCCTGGTTCTCTTGAATGCCTTGTTTTAGCACCAGTTCAGGGACTGTAGCCAAGGTGGTGTGTCTTGTCTACCCGGAGCATCTGCTGCGTGGCAGGATGGAGCACCAAGTCCTTCTGGCTGCCTTGTTCTGCCGATACCTCTGAACAGCACTGCGAGACCAGCAGAGACTGTCAGCAGGGTGGCAGAGGGCAGCTGTGGCTGCTGGGCACTGTGGCTTGGCAGCACCAATAGTGGGCACTGCCCTCAGCTGCAGCTGGACACAGGTTTATGATGGTTCTATCCTTGAGGGAACCTCTTGGAAGCTGCACCTCAGTTTATCTGTGAATTGGAGATAAAAGGCTGCATGGTCCTGTGGCAGTGAAATGCTGAGGATTAATTGATTCGGAGCTCTTCTGAGGTGCAAACTAAGAGCTGGTTGTTCACAGTACATCGGGGTCTGATTCTCATCCTGAACTACACCTCCATGCCTGCCAAAGTTTTTCTTCTGCTACACAGAAGGATGTGTTTTCAGCAAATGCTACCGTGTGGAAGACGGAAAAAAATAAAATAAAAAATAACTCCAAGCTTGGAATGGTGCTGCCAGGGAGCATGTTTACAAGGAAGGAGCCTGATAAACAAGAAAAATGGGTGACTTGCAAAGAGGTGAAATTGTACAGTGTAATAACAATTCCCAGCTTGTCAGAGTTTCACAGTGATCGCAGCCACCTCAGGCTGACTGCATGATCTCCGTTTTTATAGGCAGCCTCAGGAAGCCAGGCTGGACTGAAAAAGTAACGGAATTATGTGGAAGTTGTCTGAGTCACTGACCCTGCATCTCCAGAAGTTCTTTCAGGGCACTGCTGTGGAGAAAGACAGAGCAGGCTGCAGCTGAGAGAGCCGGTCACCACGGATTTCAGATCTCCTCCCCTAGCCTCTCGCAGTCTTTTGTACTTTCTTTGCTAATCCATCCAGTGCAGCATAAACTGAGAGAGGCAGGAGCTGGAAAGCCTGCTCTGAAGGCTGCTGTGAACACTGCCGGACCAGCCACAGGCATGAACGTGAAAACTGTGCTCATCCTCCTCGGTCTGGCATTAGCCACGATATTCGCTTTGGTCTGTGTGTTGCTGACCAGAGGAAGGGCCCCCAGCACCTGCCAGCACCTGCCCCCGGAGCAGGAGGACACCGAGGATGGCCAGAGCCTGGTCTTTGCTGACCTGACACCCGAGGAGATGGTGCAAGTGGTGCAGTACCTGCAGGGAAACCTCGGGGTGCAGCTGGTTGATGCCTCACATGCCAAACCCTCGGACAACTGCATCGCCTCCGTGGATCTGCAGGTCCCTGCCAAGGCAGAGGTGCTGCGGTTCCTGGACGGCGGGGGGGCTCGTCCCACCCGAGAGGCACTGGCTGTGCTGTACTTTGGGAACCAGCCAGACCCCAATGTCACCGAGTACGTGGTGGGTCCCCTGCCAACGCCAGCGTACCACCGGGACGTGACGGTGCAGAAGTATGGGGGGAAGGTGCCATACCACCGCAGACCGACACTGGCTGTTGAATACATGCAGATTGGAGGGTTTTTAAAGGACCAAGTGTTCCCCTCAGCTCCAGCTTTCATGCGACAAGTAATGGACTATGATGGAGCCAGTCTTGCAGTCCTGACAGCTGCTCCCCGTGGATTCCAGTCTGGAGATCGTATCACCTGGTTCGTCCTGTTTCAGAACGTGAGTGGATTCTTCTTGCACCCAGTGGGGCTGGAGGTGCTGGTGGATCACAGCAGCCTGGACATCTCCCGGTGGGTGGTGAGCAGGGTGTTCTACAATGGCCAGTACTACAGGGACATGGTTCAGCTGGAGAGTGCCTACGTGCAGGGCCGTATCAGCGTGGAGAAGGTGAGGAAGGCACCGCGGGATGGGGACTTCTCTTCCATGAAGCCCCGAGTGCCTTCGGCTGCACTGTTCCCACTGCAGTATGAGCCCCAGGGTCCTCGTTACAGCATCAGGAACAACCTCGTCCTCTTCCAGGCCTGGAGCTTTGCCTTTGGGATGAGTGTGAGCACGGGCCTGCGCCTATTTGACATCCGACACAAGGGGGAGAGGGTTGCCTATGAAATCAGCGTGCAAGAGGCGCTGTCCGTGTATGGCTCCAACTGCCCAGGAGGGATGTCCACACGGTACATGGATGGGAGCTTCGGCCTTGGGCGTTACACCTCCCCCTTGGTGCGAGGGGTTGATTGTCCCTATTTAGCAACATACCTGGATGTGCACTACCTTGCTAATTCC
>VYXB01003307.1:47372-67438 GCA_013397135.1 Pachyramphus minor | reverse complement strand
CCAACCCAAACCATTCTGTGACAAACTATAGATCTATCTGTGCTGCATCAGACTTGGAGAAAGATGGTTGTTTAGGGTTTGACTTCTTTTGTGATACTTTTCTCAGCCATCACAGCTCCCTTTCTCTTGTACACATTGCCAGTGAGCTGAATTCACCAGTACAGAAATAAATGGTTCTGTGAACCACAACTGTACAAAGAAAAAGTGGTAGAAGTGATATTTGTCCTCAATTCACGATTCAAATATAAAGCCTCAGGTAGAAAACCCTGTTTTGTGGGTTGTTTTTGTTTTTTTAAACAGATACATTTCTAGGTGTGAAACTCCCTCACACTTAAGCAGTTCCCTCAGCATTGTAATCATCAGCTTTCCTTTTGGTTACAGAGGACATCTTAAATGGTGTTTAGGAATACAACAGAAACCAGGTCTTGCTTATCTTTTGGACAAATACCTGGAGTGGTAATTTACCATCTGTTAATATCTTTAAGATTCGCAGTTGAAAGCCTGAAATTTAGTCCCAAAAGGAGGTTAAAAGTTTATAATCTAGCTCAGTAGCACTTAGGAAATGAGCACAGAGATTAAATCAGGAAATTTATCTGATGAGTAAGTGATGTTTGCTAACAGCTCTTTGTTATACTTGGAGATGGTAGAAAAACTGGCAGAAAGGGAGGGGAATGTTCAGCAGCAGGAATGTTAAATCCCATTGCTGCTTTTTGGCAAAGCAGGATTATAGGATCATGGAATGGTTTGGGTTGGAGGGACCTTAAAACCACACAGCTCAGTTCATCCCAACTTCTGCTTCTCCTTGGTCCTGACCATCGCTGCCTGGAGGTGCAGCCTCAGTGTGCCCAAGGGATTGTTCCAGCCTTGAAATCTCTAATGTCTTGGTTGTGCTTTGGGTTTATTTTTAGTGTCTGAGAAATAACTGATACACAATGCCTTGGTAGGTTCAGAGATCTTATCTAGATCGGTTTTCATGAGGTAATTGAGCCACTAATCTCACTGTGTTCCTGCAGTGTGTGGTAGGGTGGGTTTTGCTCGAGTTAACCCAACAATAGGAATAATGGTAGTAGGAGCTTCATCCCCTGTGTCAGAATGTCTTGACAGATAAATCAAGGAGTTGGGGTCATGCAGCTGTTTCCAGAGTCCATGAATTTCAGTGGTACTAGCTGCACCTCCCAAACAGGTGGTTAAAATCAGACCTGTTTCACCATGAACGTAATTTTAGCCCTGTCTTGGAGATTTCTAAACGTTATTGAGTGTTGCTCTGGTCATAACTTGAACATCAAGTTTGAAAGGAAGACCACAGGCAAGTGAGGATGGCACTGGTGTGGGATGAAGGCTGGAGCTCTCAGCATCTCCCAGGGCTTGGTCTCCTCTGCTCTGCTGGGGCAGCAGCTCGGTGTCCAGGGAAGTGGTGGAGTCGCCATCCTTGGGAGTGTTCAAAAAAAACATATGGATGTGCCACTTGAGGTTAGTGGTGAACATGGTGGTGGTGCTGGCTTGACAGTTATATTTATGATCTTGGAGGTCTTTTCCAACCTGAACAATGCCATGATTTTATGATGTGTGAAAATGTGACTCATCTTTACATCCGCAGTTGTTGGTACCATGTGAAGAAAGGTTGCTATAGTGGACCATTATTGTAATAAAATGGATAAGACCCACATCCCTTCCCAGCTGTACGAGATTGATGGCAGGGTTTGCTTGCTATTTAATAGTGGAATTTTATTTTCCTGTGCTGCTTTATATATAAGAAAGACATGAAGCCATTGGAGAGCGTCCAAAGGAGGACAACGAGGATGGGGAAGGGCCTTGATTTGAAGCCATGTGAGGACACTGAGGGCACTTGGTGTGTTCAGCTGGAGAAGAGGAGACTGAGGGGAGAGCTCAGTGCAGTTCCAACTCCCTGGGCAGGGGCAGAGCAGGGGCAGGACTGAGCTCTGCTCTGGGGGGACCAGGGACAGCACCCAGGGAAGGGCTGGAGCTGTGTCAGGGCAGGGTCAGGTTGGATCTCAGGTTCTTCCTTCAGAGGGTGGTTGACACTGCCCAGGCTCCCCAGGGCAGTGGGCACAGCCCCAAGGCTGCCAGAGCTCCAGGAGGGTTTGGATGATCCTCTGGGGCACAGGGGGTGACTGCTGGGGATGGTCCTGAGCAGGGCTGAGGTTTGGACTCGATGGTTCTTGTGGGTCCCTTCCAACTCAGCACGTTCTGGGATTCTGTGATTTCACTCGAGCTTCCATCCTCAGGCCTGTCCCTGATCTCCAGGTGGGATTGGTGCCCAGCCCAGCACTGCTATGGCGCTGTTTGACAACCTGTCGTGCCACCACTCCATCGACGACTTCCGCAACCGCGTCTACTCCTCGCTCTACTCCATGATCAGCATCATGGGCTTCGTGGGCAACGGCGTCGTGCTGTACGTGCTGATCCGCACGTACCGGCAGAAAACGGCCTTCCAGGTGTACCTGCTGAACCTCGCCGTGTCCGACTTCCTGTGCGTGTCCATGCTGCCCCTGCGCGTCGTCTACTACGTGCACCAGGGGAACTGGTTCTTCGGGGACCTCCTGTGCCGGGTCGCGTCCTACGCGCTCTACGTCAACCTCTACTGCAGCATCTTCTTCATGACCGCCATGAGCTTCTTCCGCTGCATCGCCATCGTCTTCCCGGTGCGCAACATCAACCTGGTGACGGAGAGGAAGGCCAAGTTCGTCTGCGTTGGCATCTGGATCTTCGTCACGCTGACGAGCGCGCCCTTCCTGCGCAACGGGACGTACCAGTACGGCAACAAGACCAAGTGCTTCGAGCCCCCGGAGAACTCCCACAAGACAAACCTGGTGGTGATCCTGGATTTCATCGCCCTGTTCGTGGGCTTCATTTTGCCCTTCGCCGTCATAACCATCTGCTACGCCATGATCATAAGGACCCTGCTGAGGAACTCCATGAGGAAGAACCAGGCGAACCGCAAGAAGGCGGTTTGGATGATCGTCATTGTGACAGCCACGTTCCTGGTGAGCTTCACGCCGTACCACGTGCTGCGCACGGTGCACCTGCACGCGTTGCGGCTGAGGAGAGCCGGCTGCGAGGACGCCATTTACCTGCAGAAAGCCGTGGTGGTGACGCTCCCCTTGGCCGCTGCCAACTGCTGCTTCGACCCCCTGCTCTACTTCTTCTCGGGTGGCAACTTCAGGAAGAGGCTGACCACGCTGAGGAAGGGCTCCTCCTCCAGCTTATCGCAAGCCTTCAGGAAAAAGGTCTCTGTGAAAGAGAAGGATGAGGAACCCTTCGGAGAAAGCCAAAGGGAGAATGGGAGGGAAGCTGTGGCCTCTTCATAAGGGGGTTAGACCTTCCCCTGAGAGATCTCAGGGCACTGGAGATCTCAGAACACTTCCAGGAGATGTGATGGAGGCTTGCAAGCCTTTGGTGTAATTAAATATGTCATAATGACTGTGGACAGTTCATGGCTTGGTGGTAGAGCCCTTTCCCCAGGAGCACTGCTGGGACATGTACAGCCACATAGGACAGAGGAACCACCACCAGAACAGTGTTGATCTGCTGACAGACTCTTCAGAGCCTGTATTTGGGTATTTGCTTCATTTCACAGCTCTCCCCAGAGCGTTAATTCTCCAAACCAGTGGGAAATGTAAACACAGTTTGCTGTTCATGGCGCTCGGGGAGCTCCTGACAAACAACCAGGGCAGAGTTTTCACTGAATCCTCAAACAGCCACTAAATTATTTATACAGCAGAGCCCGGGATAATTCCAGCCCTGCTCCAGCTGCCTCTCTCTGGGATCTCAGCTCTCATGATCGTGATGTGTGTGAGACTCACAGGGTTGGTACCTGGATCTGCAGATCAGGGTGGGCCCCTCTCCCACCCCCAACAGCAGCTTTGGTGGGCAGCAAGTTTGCCAGGGTTTTCTGAATTCCTAGGAAAATCTTGTTTTCAAATTGCAGTGTCTTACTGAGTGGGATAACTTGGAATAAGTATAAAAAGGAACCTTATTTCAGTGTGACTGGTCCTGTGGGACTGCAGGGTCTGGGTTATCAGTCCAGTTCCTCAGGAGGTTTTAGGTAAAAGTGGAGCTCTGGCTGCTCAGTCCAGTGCAGGATCAGGTTCACCTTTCTCAACATTAACCAAGGCTTTAAAAAAAATAATACTTTTTCTAAAAAGCTCTATATAATATTTGATCCTGTTCCAGAGCACTCAACTTGCCCACACCTTGTGGAAGAGGCAACCCAAGGCTTTTGGGAAGAGCTCTAGGAAAAGTTGGAGATCCCAGATCTGAGTCTGGATGAGAGCTGATGCTGAAAAAACGTTGGGCTGTGTTCCTTCTGTAAAGGAAAACTTCAAACCCTTGGCCAGAAGGAAATATTCCTGTACTTTTCCAGTGGATCCTGCAGGAAGGTAACACTCCAGAGCCAAGCTGGGGATGTGCAACCCATCAAGACAGAAATAGAAATTCTTGTAGGATTAAGGCTCTTAGCTGGAAAAGTGGTTGATAAATGATCAGCAAGTATGTTTGGATTTGGTGTTTCTGAAGTTATTCAGTGTTATCTTGAATAAAGAAAACAGTTTTAGTAGTGAAGAATAACAGTGAGCAAAAGGAGTTTGGCTTGGGGACAGGGATCTGCTGGAGAAATTGTCTGTACAGACAATTAGAGTGAAAATTCACTCTGTACACCACAGTGTGCATAGCTCTGGGTCAGCAAAAGGCACCAAACAATCAAATTCACCTGCAGAACAAATTGTGGATGTGAATTTTCAAAATTTGAAAGTTCAAATGCAATTTCAAGGATCTGTTTAGGGGCAGAAGGCTGAAAGCTGTTCCTGTAGAGGAGGATCAAAATTCCCCCTTAAACCTGTGGAAGGACAGAGCCCTTCATTCAAAGCCAGAGCTGCTGAATGTTTGAGGAAAAAATGTGTAAGAATTGGCAAAAACCTGGTTTTCAGGGGTCAGCAGTGAGTGTTACAGTTGTGTCTCCAGCCTTTAAAGGCATCGTGCAACTGTAAATAAAAAATCTTCCTGGGAGACTGTTTGGAATATGTAGAAATAATATGCCTGTTCCCAAATTTTAAAATACTGTACAGTAAAGCTAAGTATATGTGTGTGTGTATATATATATATATGTTGCAAAGCATTGTACCAGAGGTATTTTTTAATTTTGCCTTTTTTATTTTAAGGAGACCATGGTTATGGCAAGAGAAATGGCAGCTTTTTGTGTGCAACAGAAAAGATTTTAAAAAGAAATATTACTGAAAATGAAATGAAAATATTGCAAGTTAAATTTTAACAGTTACTTTTTCCTGTGTTTTGAAGTCTCTGTTGCAGATTCTTCTTCCCTACAATAAATTTTTATCTGCACACGGCACTAATGTGTAATATTTGCTTAATAATGATTTATAGTGGTGTAATGAAAACACTCAGAGCAGCATAGAAGTTGCTGAGATGTTGGGGGGACTCCTTGGAGCTAATTTGGTCCAGCCAAACTGGCCTTTGCCGTAGCCCAGCTTCCCTGGACTCAGGCCACCCTCTGGAGCTGCTGGTTGGGGACCTGCTGGAGCCAAACCTCTTCTGATGGCTCTTGGTAGATCTTGCAGACGAGGAGCAGCCCCACAAAGGGCAGCTGGGACCTCAATAAATGTGTATTTATGGACAAAATATGCCTGGAAGATGTTTGGAGGGAAGTGATGCTCTTGGTGAGGATGATTTATTCGGGTTCCTGTGTGGAGAAATCTGCTGAGAATGAGGTTTTCTGCTTGGCTTTCCCCCAGACAGGTGCTGGATCTGCAGGGGGATGTTTGCTACAAAGCTCCAGCCTGTGGAGGTGAGGAGGGAACTTTGCCAGGTGTTCCCAGAGCTCAGCTCCAGGTGAGAGCTGGGCAGCTGTCCCTGTTTGGGATACAAAAGCTGCCATCCCTGGCAGCAAATCCCAAGCAGGCTTTGCTCAGGAATAGGGACCTGGAGAGAAACTCACACAGAGAAACAGGAATTGTTCCTGTTAGAACAGAGGTAGGAACTGTGGTGTTTTCAGGGCTGTAAAACATGACGGGAGCTGGGCAGAGGGGACCAAGTGTCACCCTGGTGCGGTGCCAGGAATGCCTGGAGAAGGAAAAGGAGTGGGGCGGTTTTTTGCTGGAAACTGGACTTTTTTCAGCTGCGTGTGCTGCAGTTCATGGTCCGATAGTGTCCCCTAGTGCCGAGCTCTTCCTCGAGCTGCTCCCTGTTGCTGAGGACGTTTCCTCTTTATTGTTTGGTCCAGCTCCAGCTCCTCCCCGGTCACGATGTCCCGTTTCCTCTGCTGTTGGTCACACTCAGTCCTCTTCTCCCACTCCTGCCCACATTTTATTTCACAATCTTTGCATTTCCCTCTCTGCCTTCCTCTTGTTTTTTGGTGTTCCAGGAGGGATGCTCCAGCTGGGAAGGACCCAGCCAAGGACCCCTCATAGCCACAGGGACCCCAGCAGTGAACAACACTGCCCCTCCTGCCTTGGGCTCCAGCTGTTCCCACTACTTTCCCTAAAAAATGCTGTTTCTCCATTGAATGACTCTCCCAGCACAGACATGAAAAGCTTTCACAGAAGATGATGGTGAGTCCAGCCCTTGGGCATCATAGATAAATGTCCCACCAGTTCAGCCTTGGTGTGTCTGGAAAGGTTATTTCTGATAAAACCAGGATACCTCTGGGAGAAAAGCTCTGGCACAAACTGGTGTCCAGCTGTTTGACCACATGGCAAAGGGATGGTCCTGCCTGTTGCCCACCAAAAGAAAAGGAGCATCTGCTGCCGCCCCATGGGCACAGCTGTGAAGTTCAGAAACTGCCCAGAGGACGTTTCCACCCTCACTCTGTAAACTGTTCTCACAGAAAACTCTTGCAAGATGTGAGAAGCCAACAGCTCTTCAGTTTAATGAGCAATAACCTCCAAGCACTAAAAGGCAACAAAGAGAGATTTCCTGCTCTGAGCCAGGTGCCTTCTGCCCCCACCACCCCTGGGCGGGTATTTTGGGGCTGGAGGGGTTCAGGGCACTCCCATTGCCTGAATCTCCCCCACCATCTGCAATAGGGATCGGTGCTCTCTGAAGCTCCAGGTCCTTTAACAGGAACTACTTCTCCAGCTGAATCCCAATTTAGCATTTTTTTCCCCATTTCCAGTGTGCTCTGACATTGGGAGAGGGAATTCTTCCATGTGACAGGAGGGAGAACACCAGGCTCTTTATCCTTCACCTACGGCAGCAGAGGATATGATCTGATTACTGGGGGGAAATGAAGCGGTAGAAATAAAGGAAAGTCCATCAGATTTTAAAATACCATCAGTGTAAGCAATAAGATGTCTTGGAAACATTCCTGAAAGCAAACTTGAGGGTTTGTAACACTCAGGGTTACAAATCCCTTTTGGCATTGGCAACTCAACCCTCCTTCTCCCAAGCTCTTAATTCCAGCCCTGCGAGTGGCCACACGTACAAACAACTATCTGGAGTATTTGCAGACTTCACTTGAGGGTGAAATGTGCCCATTTCATTCTGTCAATGTGGTTCCTTACGCTTCAGAGAGACCAGGCTGTGCTGGGAGCAGAGCGGTGACCCTCTGCAAGGTCAATAAATACATTCCAGATGGGTCTTCAGCAGGCTGGGAGGGGATAAAGGGAAGGAGGTGGCAAAACCACACTATTTTGATCATTAATAAAAACCCCATGTCCAGGAACACTCCTGCATGTCTCTGCTGGGGAAGGCAAAGACTAAACAGAGGTTGTTTTTGGTTTGGCCTGTTGACATCCCTTTTGTTGTGAGGAGCATGTCTCCGTGATGCTCTGCTGGAGTTGAACTTCAACAAGGCTGAGGTCACTTGGCTTGTTCAGCCTGGAGAAGAGGAGGCTGAGGGGAGACTTGTTTCTGTCTGCAGCTGCCTCCTGAGGGGCAGCTCCAATCTCTGCTCTGTGTGAGCAGGGACAGGACCCCAGGGAATGGCCTTGAGTTGTGTCAAGGGAGGCTGAGGTGGGATCCCAGGAAAAGCTTCTTCCCCAGAGGGAAGGTTGGGCACTGAACAGGCTCCCCCAGGCTGCCAGAGATCCAGGGGTGTTTGGACAATGCTCTCAGGGACAGGGTGGGATTGTTGGGGTGTCCTGCGCAGGGCCAGGGGTTGGACTGATGATCCTTGTGGGTCCCTTCCAGCTCAGGGAATTTTATGACCCTACAACCCCATGAACTCCCCAGGAATGCCTCGAGGGCTGAAGGGCAAGAAGAGGCACAGCATTGCTCTGTGTCCCCACTGCAGGAATCCCCTCAGCCAGGGCAGGAGGCTCCTGTAGGAATTTTATCCCTCAGCTCACACTGGGATGATGCAAAGGGCTCATGAGGGAGCTGCTGGGTTTGGGAGCAGTTGTTGCAAAAGGCAGAGTGTGGCCTGACTGTTAGAATTGCATCTCCCCCAGGATCAGCCGAGGCTTTATTTCCTTTGTGAGTAACCTCCAAACCAGGACAGTCCCTCTCTCTGCCCCTCTCTCCCCATGTTACTCACAGGAAGCTCAGTGGAGTGATGAGCACACGCTGCTTACGTGAGTGAGGGCTCAGAAATGCTGCAGTGCCCTTTCACCATGATTTTTCGAGGAAAATGGAATGTGAAGTTCCCCATAATTGACCTTGAGCTGCTGCCTCCTCTCAGCAGCATCTCCTCCCACACGCCTTGTGTCCTTGGTCACCCCAACTCACTGTGCCAGAGGGTCACAGGGCTTCAGAGCTGCTGTGGGTTCCTCCTCAGGCTTTCCTGGTGCTCAGGTGGGAAGGGCACAGCAGCAGCTTCCCTACAAACCTGGAGCAGCCTCCTCACCTGTGTGGAAGAGCTTGTGGTCCTCAGTTTGGGGCAGCAGCCAGCTCCCTACACGAGCAGAGGAGATGGAGCAAGGCTGGAGACTCTCCACTGATGAGGTGGCCCACAGGACCTGTCCCAGAGAAGATCCATGAGCCAGGCAGCAGGTCTGCATGGTCCCAGGCAGTGCAGGACTCGAGGAGGGCAGAGGTTTTGTGCTGAACTCAGGTGGATTTTCCTCTTTTGGATGCAGCACGATGACTCTGGTCAGGGTTAATCATATCCTGTGGTAGGAAAAACAGACCTCAAGGATGTGAACTAATAAAACAGAGGTGCTGAGAAACAGATGTCAGAACCCTGGGGGACAGTCCAGCACCTCCTCAGGTCCTGGGTACCTTGGGATCTCCCAGGAGCCTGTTCAGATCCTAATTGTGCCGCTAATACCAGCTGATGGTGGAGTTTGCTCTCACTGTAATTAAAAATGCAACTCATCACTAGAATCTGAGCTTGTTCTGAGGGTCAGCAAATGTCCCTGGTGCATCTGCAAGGGCTCTGCACTGATGTTTGCTCCATGGCAGAGGACACTGGAGCTGCTGGGCAGAAGAAACCACAGCCATAGAAAGTGGTACCAGTGATTCAGCCCAAATTAAATGTGTAATTAGGGCAACTCTCTCCCGTGGTGAGAAGTTCCGGTGATGAAATAACCCCAGCTCTCCTCAAACATCCAATATTACATCAAGTTTATATAAATATGAAGACATGGATCCACCCACAGCTTCCAGCGAGGTGCTCGAGCTCGTGGCCTCCTCCAGCAGCACTGACCCCACAGCACAGCTGTGTATTTTGATTTTTTCCTGTTTATTTCTATTGGATGTTCCTCTAAAACAACTGTGCTCCAACGAAGAGAGCTGTAAGAAGAGACAGAGTTTACACCTCACGTTCATGGAGGGCACATTTCATGGGTAAAGTGACTCTTAGAAGGAAGTTGTTGGAGTCAATCAATAGTTGCAAAGGGGGAAAAAGGAGAAATACAGTATATTAGCCATCAAAGCCAGAAAAACAATATAGCTAGAAAAACATTCCTCTCCCACAAACCAAGTATAGCAATAATGATAAGTTAAAGTTGAGAATCAATCAAGAACTCAGACCAGAGGAGCCCAACAGCTGAAGTTTCAACCCCAAATTTAATTCAGTTACAGAAAAAAATGTGTGAATGCTTCAACCCTTACTTTCCCTGGAAAACTGAAATCTTTCCCAATTCCCACCTCTTTGTTCAGACTACAAGGATTGTGTCAATACAAGCTGTACTCTCCTGGGTTGGAGAGACAGGGAGGAGATTCGGGGCTGTTTGAAAAAATAATAAATTGGGGTAATTAGTCATTTGTTTTGATTTTATGTTAAACTTCAGAGGCTTTTCTTTCAGCTCAGTGCAGCAACACCACAGAAGAGCGTTGCCTTTGCCATCCCAGCTCACACAAACAGTTTGGGCTCCCTTTGGAGGGAGGGATCTGTATTTAAAGACTCCTGTTGCTTAGTTCTGCTTGATTTTATAACCATAAACCTGCTTATCCCAGGGCAGCCGTGAAAAGGCTGAGCAACAGCCCCTGGTGTTGGTGGGGCATTTTCTGTCCCCTGCTCCAAAGATGAAGGGGTCAGGGCTGCCCTAAGGAGGCACCAACAGTGTTTTATCCACCAGAAGGAGGATTTTAAAGCCACACAACCTTTGATAGGAGCAGGGATGAGCAAAGGTCCCTGAGTGGCACCGTGACAAAGGCCAGCCCTGCACTGCTGCAGGACACGCTGCCGGCGCGGCCTGGGGGGAAAAGATGAAGTAACAGCAAAGAGGGGAAGTGAAAAGCACATTGCTTCACTTTTTGATGAAACAAGAGTCCTGTAGTTCTCTCAGATACGTGTGTTTGTTTTTAGAGAAATGGCCAGAACAGTTGGTGGGGGAAGGACTTGGTGGCTCTCCCAGGGTGACTGGCCACAGTGGGCCATTCACAGGCACAAATATTTCATTTTTGGAGGCTTTCCCTTGCCTCCAGTAGAAATGTTTAGGATGAATAAGAGCAAAGAGGGTCATTTCAAACTTTTTATTGCATGAGGCGGTTCAAGATTTTCTTTGCTGAGGTGGGACCTCCACAGCCACGTGGTGGCCATGTCAGGGTTCAGCTGAGTCACCCTCACTGTGGCAGAGGAACTTTGGGCTCAGAGGTCCCAAATCCACTCCTGGCACACAGGAGCTCATCACCCCCCTCTCACAGCTCTAACATAAAACTGTCCTTGTTGCTGTCGTGTTTCTCTCACCCCATTCTCTCAGGAGCAGAGCAACTCCTACAGGACTGGGGCTCCTGATGTCCCTGATAAGGAGGGAATGGCATTCCCAGTTGTGTAAATGAAGCCATGAGGCACCAAGTCACTCTCCAGCACCTTTTCCAGCTGGAATGTTCACCCTGAGTCCCCACCAGCTCAGGATGACCACCAGTGGTGTGACCAGAAGCCCTGCCCAGCTGCAGGCCACGCTCAGGGAAATGTCACAGCTCCAGGCACCTCCTACACCTCACTTCATTCCTCTGCTTTTCTCACAGATAATTGAAAAAATCACTGCTGGAGCATCGCAGACAACCCCCATGTGGATCCCCGTGGATGAGCTCAGCTGGCAGCTGCTCAGTACCTCCCTCAGAGCCCCCAGCCCGTTGTCCAGAGCAGGCACAGCCAGCGCTCCACATTCCTGCAGCTGGGATGGGGCAGAGCAGGGGCAGGACTGAGCTCTGCTCTGGGGGACCAGGGACAGCAGCCAGGGAAGGGCTGGAGCTGTGTCAGGGCAGGGTCAGGGTGGATCTCAGGGAAAGGTTCTTCCCCCAGAGGGTGGTTGGCACTGCCCAGGCTCCCCAGGGCAGTGGGCACAGCCCCAAGGCTGCCAGAGCTCCAGGAGGGGTGGGATGATCCTCTGGGGCACAGGGGGTGACTGCTGGGGATGGTCCTGAGCAGGGCTGAGGTTTGGACTCGATGGTCCTTGTGGGTCCCTTCCAACTCAGCATATTCTGGGATTCTGTGAAGTGCTGCAGGAAACTCCCCAGTTCCAGCAGCCTCCAGGAAAGCCCAGCAGTGGGGAAGGAAGAGAGGATTATTTTTCATAATGGGAAGGTGGGAAGAGGCCAATTTGGTTTTTTTTTTCTGCTTTCTGATGCACTGAAGCATCCTCGATCATTTTAATCACAGGTTCTCTCACAGAAATCTGCTCTGCCAGTCAGACAGTGGAGAAAGGCTCCTTATGCCACAACCTCATGTGGAATATCCTTGCTTAGACCTTCCCTCTGAGGATGGAAAACCAGATCCATGACAATCTCCAAATGCAGAGCATTAGCCCTGAGCAAACCAGTAGATTGCAGTAATAAATACAACATGGAGGGTTCCTCGAGGAGCCAATATTTATATTTTTCACAGCTGCATTTTCGCTTTTTCTGGGTGGGTTTTTTTCTTTTCTCTCTAGCCTGGAGTGCTCCCGACTGCCTCATGCCATGTGGCTGCTTCTTATTTGCACCAGAGACCTGATTCATGGCTGCTCTGCACTTTGATGTGCTACGTGTGCTCTTGCAAAGCAGATATAAAAATGCTCACTGGAATGTGGAAAGTCCCCTCTGCAGGGCTGAGGACACTGATCCCATGGGAAGGGGATGGTGCTCCGGCTCCAGTGTGTTGGTGGCTGGAAGAGGAACCCCCAAGGCTGGGGCCCCTGGGCCTCCATCAAGTGAAAAATAAAAAATAAAAGACAAAAAAAGGGAATGGAAACAATAACGAGGAATGGGGTTATTGTAGGAGAGAGCAAGTAAAAGAGGTTGTTTGGGGACAGTGAGGAAAATGCCAGATAGGAAAGAAATAGTGCTCTGAAGAGAGACAATGGAGAACTGGAGTGGAACAATTGAAGTCCCATGTGGACAGGGAGCAGGGGGATCAGGGATCACGGGGAGCAGCTTTTCCCAAAGGTGCTGCAGCTTCCAGCACACACAGCTCAAGGGGAGGACATCAAACACATTGTGCACATGGTTAAGGGGAAATTTCAGTGCTACTGTGATGCCAGAAGGGAAATGGGTTTTCACTCCCTAAAAGTGAACAGGGGGGAGTTAGAAAATGGGCAGCAGCCAGAAAAACAAGTGAACTTAGTCACCTGGGGAAAGGTGGGAAACCTGCTCCAAGTGCCCAGCAGGAAGGAAACAGCCCAAACAAAAGGATGAGCATCACATTACATCTGACACAGAAATATTTAGGTTGCATCAGCCCTTCAGTGCTGAGGGTTCACCTGCAGCTGCCCCAAATGAGCCTCTAGAACAAGTCAAATAGAGATCAGTGTTTAACTAAAGCCTCGCTCTTTTGTCTGATGGAATGAAATCAATTCCAAATGTGGAGATTTCAATACAGGCTATAATTTTGTTACAATTCAGATTTATTCTGCTTGCTTTCTTTCCTTTTTGTCCTTCCCCTCCTCTCTGTTCTCCAGAAGTTGGCTCTGATGCCTGCTCTTGCTCTCCAAAGACCCTTCTCAGCTGAGTTTGATGTAGCAGGAAATGAGCCCTGCCCAGGGTGTGAACCCAGTCCTTCCAAATCCCCAGTCTGGGATAAAAACACAGGACTCAGGTGCTTCAGCATCTTGGAAATGTTCTCTTTGTGCAGAGCAGCAGTAAAGCATGTCAGAGATTGTTTGTTAAACAGCTTTACTCTGATTTACGAGAGCTAACAGTGAGCTCACTTTGGCTTTTCCTTTCAGCACCGGAGTGGGGACGAGCACCTCCAGCTCTAACATGTTTGAATTATGGTTGTTTTGAGCATTTCTGAGGATCCAGCTGCTCAGTGACTCAGCACTATGACCACATTCCAGGTAAGCAGGTCTGGTGAGCCCCACTGGCCCTGTGACCAGGGCAGCTGAAGAACTGCCCTTGTATCCACCTGGGAGTGATGGTTCTGCTCCTGAGCCTTCCCACTGCTGGCATGTCCCTCCCCCATATGCTCTGGGAACGCTGCAACACCAGGGAGTGAGGCTGGGATAGGTTCCATCCCACAAGGAGACCACGTTTTCCTTCAGCTGTAAGTCCTGCTTGGAGCAGAAGGTCTGCTTGGGTTCCATGTGCTTTCCATGGCACGTGCTTGGACCTGCCTGTTCCCAGCACTTTCTTGTGGCACAGTGTTCTTCAGTCTGTTTGGATTTGTTTGTTGTGTGTTTTTTCTTGTTTGCTTCTTTGCTTGGAGAAAGAGTTATAAATTTGTGGGTAAACACAGCTAGTGTTTGGAATTGGACTGAAACAAGATGTTTGATTCCTATCTGGGCCCTGGCTGAATAAGTCAAGGAGAAATGGAGCAGAAAGACCTCGCAGAAGGTGGGAAAGGTGTGTGGGAGAGACCAGGCAGGTGTCACCCAGGCTTCTGCTCCTGTGGTGATGCCATGGACAGGAGCAGCTCCAGGCTGGGGCTGAGAGAAGTGAGGCACAGCTTCCCTGCTCCAGGTTTCCAGGCAGGGAAAGTGTTGGTGCTTGAAGTGCTTGAAGCCATGGCAGATGGTTAGAGGATAAAGGGGAGGGTAAATGCCCCAAGTCTGGTTCAGGTTAGATATTATGAAGACTTTTTTCCCTCAAACAGTGGTCAGGCATTGGAATAAGCTGCCCAGGGAGGTGGTGGAGTCACCATGTCTGGAAATGTTCAAGAGGTTGTCTGGATGTGGCACTTGGGGACACGGTTTGGGGGTGATTATGGGGGTGCTGGGTTGATGACTGGACTTGATAACTTTGAAGATTCTGTGATTCTTGCAATCTAACAGACACCTTTAGCCCCTAGGGAGCCTCCAGGCCCTGAACATGCCCTTCCAGCCACTTTCCTCCCTCATTTCAGAAGCAGCTGGAGTGCACTTAGTTTGCCACAAGTGGGTGGCAGCCTGTGTCAAGCTCCAAGAGGACCTGTGCTGCCTTGCCATCCTCCCTGAAAATCCTCTGGCACATTTACATGTGTCCAGTGGCAAGGTGGGAGCTCCAGCCCTCCCTGCTGCACATGAGGGTGACGAGGGAGAGCTCAGCAATGGGCCAGAGTTTAATCCCCTTTTCCAACCAGACCCTGTTGTGTTCCCAGCCTTGCAGGATGGGGCACAGGGAGATGCAGGTGCAGCTGGAGGTCAGGACACACCGTGTTTGCTCACAGGCTGTGCCACATAATGAGTGAGGGAACCATAAACCAGATGTTCTCTGTCGAGTGCAAATTCCCCGGCGCTGAACTTCATCCCTCACACTTCCAGGAGCCATAAACACCAGGTATGTTTGTTGTGGGCTGAGGAGGGCATTCGGTTTGGCCTTGATGGTGACTTTTGGCCAACAGCTTTGTGGATCCAAGGGTGATACTCAGTGAGCACCTGTGGGATTTAACTGGAGAACGTCTGTGTGAGGAGTTCCTGGTCTGGAGGGAGGGCTCAGAGGGGTTCTGGGGCCTGTTTGGAGACAGAAGCACAGACAGCAAAATGTGGTGTCCACGTGCACCTTCATCCCCTGCCAGGCTTCCCTGTCAATCCACTCTGGCCTGTCCATATTGATGCCAACAATCTATATTTTCTTCTTAATTCAGCTCTTTTTTTTTTTCCTCATAAGACACCACCAGACTGTACCTGGACTGAAAACCAGTGAGAGGGCAGAGAGTTCTGCAAATATTACTGAACTCAAAGGAAAATCTCCAGATTTGGGTCAATTTCTTCATTTGAAATGGCATTGTTTTTAATGACATAGGGGACAAAACTGTTCAGAGTGTGGGGCACTGTGCTGGTCCAACCCAGTGCTTCTGAAGGTACCACCTGCTTGTTTAGATGGTGTTTAATAACCTTCAGTCATATCTGCTGGTGTTGACTTGCTGCTGGGGTTCAGTGGCAGATAAACAGCAGGTTGGGCAGGACTTGGAACAAGCTGGTCTAGTGGAAGGTGTCCTTGCCCACAGCAGGGGATGGAACTAAATGGTCTTTAAGGTTCCTTTCCAGCCAAGCCATCCTGGGACTCTGTGGAACAGGGATGAGAGCACCTGCAGAGGGAAACCCCTGCTCCCAACATCCTCCAGGCTTTTCCCACTGTTCTGCTTGCCAAATACCCAGCCCAGAGTGCTGCTTTGCTGCCCATGGAGCACATCCTTAGCTGGAGAAAACCCTCTCAGTTGCCCCGGGGTGGATGGAGCGGTATCAGCACACACCAGTGGAAAATCTGCTCCAGCACTCACTGTTTACTTCTGAGGATCTGAGCACAAATCCTTCCAACAAAGTTTGTTTGCCAGGTTGCCTCGCCTCATTCTGTCCTGGACACACCAGGATCTTGTGTATAATCCCAGAAAACCAAGGGAGTGTGTTCCAAGCCCATGCTCACAGCCCCTAACGGAGTCAGGAGAGGGGAGACTTTGCTGGACATGAGTTAAAATCACCAGGATCATTATTATTGCTGAGAAAGGATGGAAAACCAAATGTTTTTATTATGGGTTGGAACTAGAAACCCAGGAGAGCAGCTAATCCCCCTGATAAGTGGGGTGTGGGTTTGGAGGGGGGATTGTGCATCCAGGTATTTACTGTGTCCAGGCTTTTGTTATTCAACCTCCCCTCCCATGTTCAGACTGGAATATGTTGGAATTGTAATATGCCTCTTATCTCTCTTTTCTCCCCTTTCTGTCAAAGGCTGTTCTTTTCCATTTCTTTAATATTTTTCTTTTCCATCCCTGCTTTATTTTCATTAGCTCACCTACAGCAGTTGAATCAGCAAAGCAGAAAATAGATATTACTCTTCCAAATTTTCTAGTGGAATAATAAGCATGTTTTTGGCACTGTTTCTTGCAATTGTTTTGTTAGTACAGACTCTCCTTAACTCTCCTTTTCCATTTCAGAGCCTGCCCTTCCTTTATAAGCCCAGATTTCTTCCCATTTGTCCGGTCTTCCCTCCCTCTTGACTCATTTCCACTTCCTATTTGGGCTGTTTCTTTTCTCTTTCCTTTTCCTTTCGCCGAATGTTCTCTGATCTTATTTTCTGCTATTTTTAATTCCTTCTTCCCAGGCCTGGATCCTCCCTGACCTGCTGTCACCGGGGTGTGTGTCTCTACCTTCTTCCTCTCCAGGCTGGAAGGACAGCCTGGGCAACCATTTCCTCAAATTCCAGCTTTTCCAAACCCAGCTCCCACCGAGCATCACCGGCCCTGCGTGAGGAACCCGCCGTCCTTCGCGGTCCCTATGGCTCTCCAGGAATCTCAAAATATGATTAAAGCTCCCCTCAGCCTCGTTCCATGTAATTTCTGAGCCACCTAATGAGAGCCTTCCTCCCAGGCAGTTTGGTCCCCGTGCTCCTCACACCAAATATTCCTTCCATGTGGCTTTTCCGTCTGGAACATCCCACCCCTGTGCCTTCAGTCTCACCGACTGCCCGCCCGGATAATTTCCAGTCTCAGCTGTAAAAAAAAACCACCTTTCCCTCCCTGTCATCCCGTGGCAGTGTGGACGTGGGGTGTAGGCAGCAAACATTCGCTCATTTCTTTTCCATGCTGTGGGAATAGTCAAAGCAATTTGGGGTTTTAAAGGAGCCCTGGAGCTTGTGGAACGTGGGCAGGTTTTAGATCTTTTATCCCGAGCCTCACTAGCAACCAGCTACGACTGCATAAGCTTTTCCATCAGTGTTTGCTGCAATGACCTGTGGAGTACCTTGCTCTGGTATAAAATATATTTAAAGTGGAAAATTAAGGGGAAAAATTGGATTTAATGAAAGGCTGGTTGGGGAAAGGAAAAGGATTTCTCCAAGGGCTGAAGCACTGTGTTATTGCCTACAAAGGAATTCTTGTTCTAATCGCACCTGGGGGGTCCAGTGGCCTTCAGAGCAAAGAATGCTCAGCATTCCCCCCCAAAAACCTTCTTTATCCTGGCTATCAGACACCACCACTAGTCATAACTTGCAAGGTTTAGCTGGCAGTGGATAAATACTGAGCCTAGGAAGTCAAAATAGTCCTTGAATCGCTGCCTTCAACGTTCACTTAATGCAGCGTATTTTGAGTTTCCAAATCCCATCTGATGGGTCTCTTTCAGAAGATCTCCCAAAAGTTAAGTCCAAATATTTCACTCCAGGAATGAAATCCCCAGGGCACTTCATGTGCCTGGCTGCAGATTAGTTAGAGCCTGGGGAGTTATAAGATTCCTGAGATGGAGCGCTGAAGATTCCAGGAATTCTCTCAAAGGTGAAATTATTAACCAACCTTTTGATCCTAAACCAGCTCTGCACTCACAGAGTCTGATTTGGTCTTCTACCTTTCCTGAGGTGTTCCCAGATTTAAATCTGAGCTGGAATTAAAGAATTCCATTTGGAATCGTCAATGACAAGAAGACTTTAACCAATCAGGGACAACAGCACAACGTGATTCAAAACAGGAGGAGCAGCTTAGCTTTTCTCTGAATCCTTTTCTGAAGGTTTCAATCTATTTTATAGGCAAATTTATAGATTCTTCATTGACAATAATAAAAGATGTGATGTGCTGATCCACACAACTCCCCAGGGAAAAGGGGGAACTGCTGCTTTTCTGTGCCAGAATCAGGCCAGGAGTCACAATCTGTGGTAAAAATCATGGAAAGGGTAGAAAGAAGAGGAAATGGTACCAATTATCTTGTTAAGAGGCAAAGTTTTCTCCTGCCTTTTCCACCTAGAATTGGCCATGGATTCAGCTGCAAAATTTTGCTTTTCAGATGCGACCTGAGAATGGTTTTATCTGTCCTTTCACTGTTTGCTCTCAATTGGCAGAAAATATATTCATCATTTTATGGGCCAATACGGGTAAAATTAATGGTAAAGTTACTCTGAGATGTTCTTTTTGCATTTATTTAACAATATAACCTATTAGTTGCCTAAAAATCCATCAGTCCCCACCACCTCTGGCCTTCCTTAGCACTGCCTGCTTTTTTGAAAAGATGGATGGGAATTTATTTCAGTCCAGGTTGTTTGTTATAGCAAATCAACCACTTCCATCAGTCTGCAGAGAGAAATTCTCTGACATTAAGGCACAGTTGTTTCTATTCATTACATCATTTCCTATATTCATTAAAATATATATCTAAGATCAATCCAGGGGCAAATACAAGCCCATTCATTCTGGAAGGCAGTTTCTTTATGTATCTATTATATAGACATATATATAAATTTATTATATTGCATATGAATGTCAAGTTTGACCTTTTTCTTCTCAACTGCTATGATCCATAGTTTATGTGGAGCTTGTACAAGAGCACAGCTGTCACATTCATTTTACATCCACACAGGAGCTGAATTCCACACAAAATACCCCTGAAATCACTGCTTTAAGCAAGTTTGAGGCATATTTTTTAATTTTTTTTAATTTTTTTTTTAAAGCACATTAATGAAATATATTCGTGTAAACTGCCTGGTGGAAATAAGGTGGAGAGTGCAACGTTTATTGGTATATTAATTGCCAGAGAAAATGGATATGCCAGAGGGGCTCTTCAATCCATGGGGTGTTTTTTTAGCCCCTGCCCTTGATCCTCTTTGGAGCAGAGCTTGATCTTCCCCCTGACTTGGTGTCCCCAAAGGCTTGGGATGCTCTGATGATGGGTGAGCAGGGACATGGAGAACAGAGCTGCTGTCAGGATACACAGAATCACAGGATCTTTTAGGTTGGAAAACCCTCTGAGCCCATCGAGTCCAACCATCACCCAGCACTGCCAAGGCCACCACTGACCTGTGTCCCCAAGTGCCACATCCACAGGGCTGTTAAATCCCTCCAGGCATGGGGACTCCACCACTGCCCTGGGCAGCTGTACCAGGGCTGGACAGCCCTTTCCATGAAGGAATTATCCCTGATATCCAACTAAACCTGCCCCTGTGCAATTTGAGGACACCCAGAGACGAAGCCTCTCCTTCCTCTTCACTTTGCCCACTGGGTTGGTATCATCCCCCTCGCTTTTACGGTCATCACTATTTTGTGTATCATGACACAGTTTTAGGGTTCAGGCGAATGCTGTGACCCCTAAATTGAGATGACGGGCAATGCCCGGGGGGACGGTGCCCAGGGGTGATGGGCAGTGCCCAGGGGGACAGGCGGTGCCCAGGGGGGACAGGCAGTGACCGGGGGGCACAGATGGTGCCCAGGGGGAACAGGCAGTGGTGACAGACAGCGCCCACACACATCCCCGCCCGCACTGTCCCTGCCCCGCGGGGCCGCCCCCCCGCGCCGCTTTCGGCGGGCTCGTGTGTCCGTGGCCGCGGAGCCGCGCGGGCCG
>VYXB01003307.1:0-36882 GCA_013397135.1 Pachyramphus minor | reverse complement strand
TATATTATATAATATTTATAATACTAATTAGTAGTTCTGTCAGTATAAAAAGGTATAATTAAAGCTTTAGGGTTTGGTACAATACTGCCTTCAGTAAATAGCAGTATTGTGGTAGTTTGCTTCCTGCAATAAATGAAAACCCAGGATCAGGCTGGCAGGTTGCATAAGGCACTGAACCTGGGGATCAGGAAGTTTCTGCAGAATTCCCAGCTCTCCATCCTGGACACATTGTTCTTTCTAACTCAGGCATGCTGGATATCAATAAAAATTAAACTCTGCATTTCAGTAATAAGCTCCTTGGAATGGGAGCTTTTTCATCTTACATCCAGCACTGACTATAATGAAAATTCTGGTAATTTGGGATAGCTTCTGTCTGGGATTATTAACTGGTTTTTTGCTGTTTATGAGCACTGTTCACTTTCTGTGCTGGACAGTGGAATGGAGCTGATCCAGTCCTGTCTGCAGCGTTCCCCCATTTAGACTGTGGGATATATTAAAGTGCTGGTAAAATATTTTAACATGAGCCAAGAGGATTTTCAAAACTTGCTAAATCTGTAACACCACCACACATTTGCACAGCAGATAACTCACCTTCTATTAATGATTAAAGGATGCAATTCCAATGAAAAAGCTATTTTTTCAGTTTATTAAATGTATCTTATTTTTTTTATAGGACACAGTCTCTGTGTTTTTACATGCCCTGCAAATCCTCTGTAAGGGCCTAAAGGAAAACACGCTGTGTTGTTGTTTACTGGTGACTGCTCCAAAAACTCTGGATAAAACAGGAATGATGTGTTTATACAGGACAATTATTCTGGCCATGATTTTTATTTTTTTCAGTCTATTGCTGTTATAATATTGTAGTTTTCTCCTTTGTGTTGTTCAAGTGGAAGTGCCAGAGTTGAACGTGGCGCCTCATCCCGAGCCACGGGGCTGGAAGTGGAAACAGGAGGGTCAGTAATGCTGGGAGTTCTTACAGGGACTTCACCGAGCATTTATAGAGTCATTAAAGTTGGAAAAGACCTCTAAGATCATCAGCTCCCATTTATTTATTAGTAACTGGAATTCCATGTCCTGGAACTGCTCATCATTTCACTTTTGAAACTGTTGTAGACAATTTTAGATCTGAATTTCCAAATGTCCTGTGAACCCCTGATGTTTTCCAGGCTTTGGTAGGACAGTCCAGTGTCATTGAGCCCTCAGTGAGCTCTGCCTGTTCCTGCAGGAGCACAGAGGCTGTTTTCCCTGGAAATGGGAGCTGGAGTGAGCGAGCCCTGCGCGGCTCCTCGGGGCTGGCCGGGCTCCAGCGGCGCTGCTGGGGAGGAATCCGCGCTGGAGAAAGGGAAGGCCGACGTTCCAGCCTTCCAGAGGCTCGGCATTTTCCCTCTGTCAGGAAGTGAGGTCAGGCCCAGCCGCTGTGTACGGGAATTGTTTGCTGGAAGGGCAGTCCTGGAGCTTTGCTGGGTTTCTTAGAAGCCTTTGTGGCTGAGACTGCGCGTGGAAAATGTGGCCTTTCGGTGAATATGGTTGACATGAGTGACCATATTACACCAGCCCAGTGTGGAATGACTCCAGAACACGTCCCAGGGTCCGGTTTTGCAATAGGAATTGCTTTTATTTAGTTTAAAATATTTTTTAATGTGGAATAAATGGCAGTATTTTAGCTTTTTAGATGTGTGTGTGTTGAACAGCTAATCTGTGAAAACAGAAGTTATTTAGCTTGGGAATGTGATCTCCACTATCCCTTGTTTCAGGTCAGCCAAAACTGCTTCAGGTTTGTTTCAGAGGTGATTAATCCCAATTATTTTATTTTTTATGGCTTCCATGCTTTGTGGACTGAATTCATCCCTCAGCTCAAACCAGGTTTGGGAGTGACCTTTAGCTGATGTGTAATAGAAACTACTGCAAAGAAATGAATCAGGTCAGAAGTGCCCTTGCAAAATGTAACCTCTCTAAAACTCAATCTGTTTAATTCCATACTGACTCAAAAATCTCCAGGACAGGGTGACAAAGCTGGGGAGACACCTCTAGAGATTCTGCTATTGATTCATATTTAATGATTCACTAAGTTGCAGTAAATTCCTATAAATTATGAAATTTGCGTATTCTTTAACACTTCCAGATGGGATTGTACTTGCTTATTTTAGACTACAATTTAAAATTTAGTGTATTAGCTTATCTTTAATGTCAGTGCAGCCTGTCAATTCTCAGTGCAAGCACTTTTTCCTTATTTTTTTTCCCCTCTGACCACTTGGACAGTTACTACTGAGGATTAACGTAAAATACCCAAGAACAGACCATGGCAAAAGCAGCTTGAGCCCTTATTCCTGAGATGTGAAGGAACAAAGTGGCTTTAGGGACCCGGGAAGCTCTTTGATGCAGCTCTCCCGGGGGGTGGGCTGGTCCTTTGGGCCATGAACAACCCCCCAGCTGGGTTTGCCTCTCCAAGCTGACTTGACCTGGGGTAAAACTGAGGGTTTAGAGGAAGCCTGGAATCACTGACAGAGTTTTAGGGATGTGGGGTTTGGTAGGACTTGGGGATGTTGGTGATGACACCCAGAACCCCCCGTGCCCTGGGCTGATCCCACAGGGATCGTGGGCAGCAGGGCATGGGGGGATCCTGCCCCTCTGCCCCCTCAGCTGAGACCCCCCTGCAGAGCTGCTCCAGCCCTGGGAACAGCAGCACAGGGACCTGGAGCTGCTGGAGAGAGTCCAGAGGAGCCCATGGAGATGCTCCAGGGCTGGAGCCCCTCTGCTCTGGAGCCAGGCTGGGAGAGCTGGGGGGGTTCACCTGGAGGAGAGAAGGATCCAGGGAGAGCTGAGAGCCCCTTCCAGGGCCTGAAGGGGCTCCAGGAGAGCTGGAGAGGGACTGGGGACAAGGGAGGGAGGGACAGGACACAGGGAATGGCTTCCCACTGCCAGAGGGCAGGGAGAGATGGGAGATTGGGAAGGAATTCCTGGCTGGGAGGGTGGAGAGATCCTGGCCCAGGTTGCCCAGAGAAGCTGTGGCTGCCCCTGGATCCCTGGAAGTGTCCAAGGCCAGGTTGGACAGGACCTGGAGCACCCTGGGCTGGTGGAAGGTGTCCCTGCCCATGGCAGGGAAGGACTGCATGGTCTTTAAGATCCCTTCCAACCCAAATCATCCTGTAATGATTTTGTGGGAGCGTGGATGGAGGTGGGTTCAGGATCCTGCAATCTTCTCCTTGCCTGGGCAGTGGTTCTCCTCCACCTTTTCCGTGGGATCAGCCTTTCCCTGTGGCTGAGGGCTGTGGGGCAGGGCTGGATTCCCTGCTCCAAGCTGTGGGAGGGTGTTGGGAAATGGCTTTTCAAGATAGAGCCCTGTCTTTGTTATGTTTTGCAGGAAATTGTGCTGAGTATGTAATAACTTTTCAGGAATTCTCTTTTTATTTACCCAAATACCACCTACTTCCTCCAGTGAAATGGAGCCTTTGGGGAGGTGAATCTGTTTGGATCATGTTCTGTTTCCCTGGAAAAGTTTTACCTGTTGAAGTGGGGAGGAGTCGAGTCCCCCCCTCCTTCCCTGAGCTCCCTGTGAGGGCAGCGGTGTCTTTGCTGCTCTTACCAGGATGTTGGAGGAATGAAGCAGGGCCATAAAACCAAAATAACTTGTTTTTTTCCAGTCTGTCAGGAGATTCCTCTTTGTCCTCAGCGTTCTGCCACTTGCAGCCACCCCAGCCCAGCTGCACAGGGAAATATCAACGTTCTGAGCCAGGTGGAACTGCCCAGAAGTTCTGAAAATGGTTTCATTTGTGTCAGTACTTCTATTTTCTCTGCCCACGTGGAGATTCCTGCCAAGATGTGAAATTTGCTATTTTTAGTGTTTGTCATTAACTGTATAAAAACAGTTGTTTCCTGATGTTCCAGGGATTAAGTTCCTCCTCTGAAAAATGAAATTACAGCACTAAGCAGCAGAATGTGTGTGTGAGTGTCAATGTGAATTAAACACTACCTGTGCCATGAGGCAGGAGATTAAGGGTTCTAAACCCCACGTGGATACTGGGGCTCTGCTCTACAATTTGTCCTAAAGACAAAGCCTCAGAAAATTAATTTAACCAACACAGAGGACGAGGACAGAAACTCAGAACGTTCATTTAGAATTGCAGGTGGCTTTGGGACCTGTTTCAGAACACGTTTTTCTGCAGCTGCTTATTTGGTTGAACGTTTGAATGCAGCTGGAGTTGCTTTTTGGTAAAGGGGTTTCCCCTTTATTTTAAGTACTAATTTCTGCTGTCTTTGAGGTTCAGAGATGAAAGAAATTTGGACTATTCCATATAGAAAATAAAGAATTTTCATTTTGCCTCTGTATAGCAAATTCCTGTTATGGCTCTTAATGCTTAAATCCAACCACTGAACATCTGAAAATGGGAGAGGTGTAGAGGAGGAAAAGCTGCCTCAATTTTACCATTCCATGCAGGGATTTTGTGTCCTTGGCAGAGGCAATTCCAAGCCTGACAAATAGGAGATTATTTTATTCAGGAAATAAATAACATGCTAAGGCAGTTAAGTATATTAAATATATATAGCAAGTGTAACCTGGTAGAAACTTAATCTTCAAGGTCGTGTCCAGCCCTTGCACCTTCGTGTTTGGCCTCTTAAAATTGTGACTGGAGCAGAACTGGAAAACAAGTTGTTTGTGAAGTGCTCGGGGTTCTTGGGAAGCCTTGAGGAGTTTGTTGTGCTGCATTTTGTGGCTGTGTGATTGTATCTCTTATTTTGAGATGCTTTTGCAAACAAGAAGGAATGTGGGTTTTATCAGTGGGTTCAACTGGCTCCTTTACCTTGTCGTGGCAATAGAGCAGAAATCCTGGCAGTCTCAGCTCTATTGCAGACCTTTTCTGACCAAAATGAGTTAAAACCAGCAGAAATGCTAAGTCAGGCTGCAATATCTCTCTCACTGTTGCAAATCTGGAAATTCAGTCCCACAGGTACAGAGTTCATTGGGAGTTTTCCTCTTTTTCCTTCCCCAAACACTCCCTTTCCATGCAGGTTGTAGAGAACTGAACAAGGACTTGGCACAGCTGACTTGGTTCGTGCACGGATTTAGGGGGGATGTTTTTAGTCTGGTTTTGATTTTTATTTTTAAGGAATAAACTATCCTACCCACACTTTGCCTTCTGGTTTACAGGAGGTAATGGGAAGGGAGAAGGAAGTGTCAGCATTTCCTGCATCCTGTTATCTTGTGCTTTTTATGGATGCTGGATTAACTATACACCGAAAATTCCCTCCCATGTGGATTGTGTTTTGACTGACTGTAATTACAGATTATTCCCTGGAAATCCACAGCTATGCAGCACTTTTCCTTTGTGTTTCTCCATGGGGCTCAGTTAAAGACTTCATTACAAAATGCTTTTTGGGGTTGTCTTAAGCCTTGTCTTCCCTGTGTCAGACTCTGTACTGGGGACACGTTGCAGCACTGGAGAAATCACACAGTCTGGGGGCTTTTCTGATCATCACAGGGACGGAAATGTGTATGTGGCGTGTGCATTATTGAGCCTAAAACTTGGCATCTGCAGTAGAGGAATTGTAAATGCAAATTTAGGAATAAAGTGCTGCATAAATGCAAATTCCCCCAGCGTGTAATTGCTGCACTGAGGTACCAATTTCAGCACTCATGTGGCAAGTTGAATATTCATGATAATTAAAGAGGATAATTTTGGGAGAAGGATCTGTATTGCTTAAATGAAGTAGTTAAAAAAGAAAAGTAGGATAATACTGGACTACTTGGATGGATTCAGAATATTCTGAGTTGGAAGGGACCCACAGAGAAGAACTTGGATCCGTGACATGTCATCCCCTCCTTCCTTTAAGCCTGTCACTTTGCCCAAGTTTTAAATGTGCAATGAAGCCAAAGTGGATGTTTTATAGTGAATTTTGTGTCCAGTTAAAATCAGTTTATATGAAAACCTTCAGGGGAGAGTTGTGGAGTGTTGAAGTCTGATGATACTTTGCTGTCGAGTTTGGTACCAAGTTTGTCAAGTGAAATAGAGAATTATTTGGGGAAGGAGGTCTGGGTGTAACGTTGTCCCTGTGCTTTTTTTGGAGCAGGTGGTGGATGTGTCCATGAATGGTCCCAAGAAATGATGGCCGACCAGCCGCCCCCCTTGGAAGCCACACCTCTGTTGAATGAAGTGCCACTTCTACCTCACATGGTCAACGGGGACAGCATCCAGCAGGCAAGTAAATCCTGCCCTGTGCACCAGGCAACTCTGGGAACAGCTTGGATTGTGGCTGCAAGAGGAGGAGACTCGAAAAAACACAGCTCTGATACTGATTTGCAGAGTTAGGGAAGGATGTGGTTCCCAGCACTGATGTCATCACTTAAACAGAAGTGCAAATACTGGGAGGAAAAAACCACTCAGCATTCATCTGGGTAAAGGGAGTGTTTGTTCTGCACATGGAAGTGCTTTAAAATTACACTGCAAACTCCAAGGATCAAAGGGAAAATATAATATATGGGTTTAATAAAGCACTAAGGTTTTGAAACTCGTGTGAAATAATGAATAAAGATTAGCAAGTGGTTGCAGGGCTCTAAAGCGAGAAGTCTGTTACAGGAAAATGAAAGGAAAGACCTTGGCTTCCTGCTATTAAGTGTCTTCATTAATAATTGCAGTGCAGTGGTGAAACCTGAGTGCATTTAGTTGAAACTTTAGAGTTTTATTGGACACAACCCTTCAGAAATACCTGAGGATTAGAAATACAGGCAAAAGTGAAAGTAAAACAGTTTTGAAGCCCAAGGTTGTGTGAGTTGTCAGTAAACATGAAGTGAATTTACTGTTTGGCAGTAGAAGCCAAGTTCCTTGTTCTGTAAATGCTGAGGATCTTCACAGGCTCTGGAGACAGACTTCCAGTGCACTCAGAAATCTCACAGCCATCATGATACTTTAACACTGCACATGTTCTAGGCTCCCTTTCCCACAAAGGGTCAAACCAGATAATCTCAAGGTCCCCTCCAACCTGGGCTGTTCAAGGATTCTGTGATAGCAAAACATACATTTGAAGGATTTCTCTGCCTGAGTTAAACATTTTGTTGAAGAAAGGGACAAACTTCCCATTGCTTTAATCTGATCAGTTCATCCCCTCAAGTGTCTGAATTCCCAAGTGAAATGGGAATTCAGGGGTTAATCCAGCAGGGGAAATTGCATAAAAGTTTCCAGGGGATGAGTGTCAGGGAATGATTGTGATGACAGTGAAGCCCTTGGCACATTTGAATGTGCAGTGACTGAACAGGGTACAACAAAATAATCGTGAATTGCTGAGGGTCATTTATAGACAATAAATGCTGGAAAATTTGAAATGAGATTTTCTTTAATTTGTCGTTGTTACAGAGGGGAAGGAGGAGAGGCCTGGGTTGTATTCAATTCATTAAAGAAAAAGTACTTTTCTCTTTTTGCCTCAGACCCTGGAATGAGTGTGTCTGGAAATAAGTAAAGCTGTGGAGTCTCTCAGCTATTTCAGAAGTCCTGGCACTAGAAGGTGAAATTTCAGCCCCTGCCCAGAACCTCATGTTTCATGTTACATGAGGAAAAGAGATCAAGGAAAAGAAATCAAGTAGATCTAATTGGCCCCTGTCCCAGAGCTGCGTGTGGGACATGTCTTGGTGTAGGTCAGTGTGTGCTGAATGACCCACAAGGAGGTGACATTTTTGGAGCCTAGAGCAGACTGTTTGCAACCAGGTGAGAGTAGAAAAGGGAGGGAAAAAGGAGTTGCATCTTGGAAATGCATTTGAAGAGTAGGTTTGAAGTTTAAATAGAATCTTCACTTAGAATCTCTATTAAAGCAGGTAATTTTTAATTATTTCACTGCCAGTTCTGCAGAGGACACTCTCTACATAAATATGTAATTTTTATAATATAGAAATCTAGCTATATAAATGCAGAATTTGTATTACAAGTGATTGTACAGTGATTTGTTTTTAGAACCCCACCCTGTGTGTTTGCCCAATCCCCTCAGTCAGTGAAAGCAGCACTCGGTTCATCATTGGTTTCATGTCACATAAAGCAAAAAGTTGGAAGTTTTCTGGTTTTTTTGTTGTTGTTGTTCTGAAAAAACTTGAGCAGTGGAAAGTGTGTGAATAAGGGCTGAAAGCAGAGCCTGGTGCTTGGCAATAGGTGTCCCACTGTGCTGATGCCCTGGGTCTGAGGGGCTGCACAGGACACCGGGAGGTGTTGGCAGGTCTGGGCTCCAGCACTCCCTGTGTGCAACTTGGCTCAGATCCACTCATTAGAGAGGCTCCAGCTTCCTGGAAATGTGCCTCCTTGGAAGGTGGATGGAACTGCATTTGCTTCATTAATTACAGTGAGTCATTCCTCCAAGACATTGCCTGTGCATTCCTGGAATTCCAGTCTGGAGCTGCTGCAGCCTGTGATTGCACCACTGACTTGGGATCTTGGCTCACAGTTTCCTGAGCTGGTTCTGAGAACTGGAGTTCACTGAAACCTGTTGGGAAGATCTGCCACGTTCAGAGGCTCAGAGTCCCTCAAGGGATCTCTCTCCTGCCTCGAGGATGAGCTTGGCTGGGAGGGTTGATCCCAGCCTCTCTTCCCTGGTTCCTTGTGCTCTGGCAGATCCCCAGCCCATTATTGTCAGTTTTCTTTAAACAATTAACATCACTTCTCTCTCTTTGCTCTGAGAAATTCAGTAGCATTAAAGTCGAATTTACTTATATGCTTAAATGACAGATCTGCTGAAGTTCCAGTGTTTGAATTTACCATTTTTGAAGGTATTCTCTGCCATCTTTCCTTCTCCTGGAACCACAATAAGTATTGCTGACTGGCTGAATGGCCTTTTCAGGGGTTTTTGGTGGTTTAGTTATGTCCAGAAACAACTCATCTCCCCAAAGGAAAATTCTCCTGTACAAGTAATGTTATAAAAAATAAAGTCAACATTAATATACCAATATGCAGAAGCTGCAAAATCAGTGTTAAATGGCATTTTTCCGTCTGTTCCTTTGAGTTGGTGCTGATGAGGGAGGTGAAAGGTGAGGGTGGTGCAGGTGCCTGGGGAGTTTAGGGAGCTCCATCACTGGAGATGTGGCAGCACAGAATAGATTTATTCATTAATGTCATGAGTAGCTCATTTTACCAGGAATTGGGTGACCAGGTGATCTCTTCAGGTCCCATCTACCTGATACAGCTATTCCGTGAANGAATGTTATAAAAAATAAAGTCAACATTAATATACCAATATGCAGAAGATGCAAAATCAGTGTTAAATGGCATTTTTCAGTCTCATATAAAAATAGTTTATAAAAATTGAGGGAAAGAAGATCAGACTTCTCGAGTTTCACTGCTAATTTAACAAATATATTTTATTTCTGGTTTTACACTGGTCTTTCTTCATGTGCTGGCCATCACCAGGGTGGAATTTCGACTGTGTAATACAGATCCTACCTGGCCAAACCCTCATTTTATGAAAGAATTAGACCTGTGTCTCTAGAATATCATAAAATTCACTGCAGAAGTTTGCCATGTTGCAGTAAAATTACAATAAAACTGCAGCTGCTGATATTTCACTGAGACTGAAATGTGTTCTGTGCATGGGGCAGGACGAGGTGATGGTCTGTGACACCCTGCACAGGGACATGATGGTGCCTGA
This sequence comes from Pachyramphus minor, assembly GCA_013397135.1. NCBI lineage: Eukaryota > Metazoa > Chordata > Aves > Passeriformes > Tyrannidae > Pachyramphus > Pachyramphus minor. Next base: position 27,267 of record VYXB01003307.1, on the reverse strand, counting down.
GGGGTGACTGGCAGATTTCCACATGGATTTGTGTGCAGATGAATGTGGTCATGTCCAGATTGACCTGCAGAATCTCACTGGGGGTTGTATTTCTTTGACTGCCCAGTTCCACAAAAAGCACACCTGATCCTTTGGGAGATACAGGGCACAGGGGGTGGGAAAGCTTGAAAAGCCAAGTGAAGCTCAGATCATTTATTGCTTCAGCAAGAGAAGAAAAAGCAGTGTGAAAGAACTGAAATTAAAAGCTTAGTTAATTATTTCAGATGTGTCACTGGAACCACTTCTGGTGGTAATCAGAGAAAAAAAAATAATGATTTGATGTCAAAGTATGAATAAATCTCATTCTACCCACAAGTGTCTCATCTTGCTTTTGTGCTCCAAGGTTGCCAGAGCTTTGTTGTTTTAATTTCACAAGTGGGGAGAAGGAAGAGATGGGTTTTTTCCCCCCAGTTAGTTCTAAAAATGTAAAAAAACCCAACAGCTCTTTTGTGTTTTTGTCCTCCAGGTTATTCTTGTCCAGGTGAATCCAGGTGAAACATTTACAATTACAACTGAAGATGGGCACATGCAGTGTATTCAAGGTAAGGGGAACCTGGGGTTCTGAATCCCAATATTTTGGCTCTTTGTTTCTGTAAAAAAAAATGTGGTTTATATGTTTCACAGTGTAATACATCAGATTTTTGTTAAAGCCCTGGGAAGTTGCCAGGATCCCCTGTATCCTGCAGACTTTAATTTATAAAAGCTGGTTTTGCAGTGATCCTTGATTAACTGTCTTCCCAGAATCCTGGGAATGAATTTACATGGGATTTAGTCCATAATAATCTAAACAACTTTACCAGCCCCTGTGACCTCACTGTGCTGTCAGGTACAGCCTTGGCAGGTGCTGGGGGAATTATTGCTCCCAATTGTGCCTGAAAATTCCCTTTTACCTTCTGGGTAAGTGACAGAACATCTGAGTTGGGGCAAAATATCTCCTGTAAGTCAAGTTGAATTTATCAGTATTTCTATTTTTGACAGCTTTTTCACCATTTCAAATGTTATTATATAAAACATGTCCATTCTGCTTTCATCAAGTCCCCCACAGGAATATTTCCTTTCAGCTTGATGTGAAAAACAATGTGTTCTTATTTAAAATTTAAAAAAAGTTACTAGACCAGCTGTCTGCATTACTACAGACTGTTAGCTGCCACAAAATAAGAGCTAAAATTATCTATACTGATTTTTGTGCAACGAAACAAACACTGTTGGCTGCCTGAGGGGGGTGGTTGGGATAAAGCCAATAATCCAGTCCCAAGTCAGATGCAGTTGCTGGTGATTTCAGGCCCCAAGGTGAGCTCCTACCTTTGGAAAAAGGTGTTTCCAGATGGGAGAAACCTGGTTTATTAAAAAGTGGCCCCTTGTTCCCCCCTCAGGTCCAGCACACGTCCCTCTGATGTCACCAAATGGTTCCATGCCACCAATATTTGTGCCTCCCGGTTATGTATCTCAGGTAAAGTTCATTCATCCCTCTATTTCATATTTTTATATTACATGGTTTTATATCATTTATAGATTTTTATTTGTGTTTTCTATTCTGTGTGGGTGGGGCTTTTTAATAATGTTTATCATATTTATTGATTATTTTAGCTGGGAAAAAAGCATTTCTCCTGTTTTTTTCCATTGAACTTAACTATTTCACTTCATTGTGGGCTCTGTCACCTCTGTTCACTGGGTAAAATTTGATCAGATTTCCAGGATTTTTTTAAACACTCTCAGGCAGTAAAAGATACTTTTAGTAAGAAAGGTGGCTCTGAGTTGACTGTCTTGATCCATTAACAGGATCCACATGTTTGTTTTCCATCAGTCCTGTTTACAAGGTGAGGGTGGGTGCCTGGGTCATGCAAACAGTCCCAGTTGGCTGCAGGTTTTTGTCTTTTAATATAACTGAATAGTCATAAATAATCAGAGTTTTCAGTGCCCCTGCTCTCATGTGCCTGTGAAACGAGCAGGGCTTTGGGCTCCCCCAGCTTTACTTTTCCATTCTCATGGATTTTCCACTCATGGGTGTTGTTAAGTCACAGCAGATCAGACCTGTGTGTGGTATTTGAGCTGTTACCAGAGATGCTCAAATGATCAGTTTGATTTACTTCTAAATTAATGCCTTTGAAAGGGAAATAATTAAAAGCAAATAGTTTAATTTGGCTTTGCAGACATATTTAAAATTGGGAGTTTTCTGACTAGGCCTGAAACCTTGTAACTGTGTGTTCTTGGGTTGTGTTTTTTGCACACAGCTGCATTTTGGGCTTCTGCTGTTCTGAGTAGATGCTTTCATGCAAACCCTGAAGAAAGATCCTCCAGATTATATAATTTATCACTCTGAAATGGAGCCATCAGTGCAAACAGAGTGTAAAGCCCTGGCAGTGTTGAGCTGTACAGCCTGAAAAAGACGTTTATTTATTCTGTGTTTGCTGTCACCTGAAACCAGGAGGGTTGGTTTGTGTTCCCTCAGCTGTTGTGACAGGCATTGACAAGTTTTAAATGAACTCTAAATCAGAGCTTGAGTCACTCAGGCTGTTCCTGTCAGGAGATGAGACTTTACCTTTGTGTTCCCAATGTCTGGAGGAGGCCAGGGATTGTTTTGGATTCTGCCAAAGTGGGATGAAATGGTTCAGTAGTGAACAGGTTTCATGCCCCATCCGTGGAAGTGTCCAAGGCCAGGCTGGAGCAGCCTGGTCTAGTGGGAGGTGTCCCTGCCCATGGCAGGGGGTGGGACTGGAAGGCTTTAAGGTCCTTCCCCACCCAAACTGTCCTGGAGTTCTGTGACTGTTCAGCACTTTGGTGTGTTACAGCTGACACTCCAGCTCCTCCTCCTTCCAGTAATACACGCTTGGTTTCCCCTGGAATTCACTTTGGGGTGCAAATCCCTGCCTGGCAGGTTGTGGGTATGGCCTCAAGCACAGAAATTCCTTATTTACACGTAAAGATTCACTTATAAGGTTGTCTCTGGACTGACCTCGGGTTTCTCCGGTTGTGTGGCAGGTGGTGGAAGAAAATGGAGTCCGGAAGGTGGTGGTGGTGCCGCACTCGGAATTCCACCCTTCCATGCACCCCCCTCCCCCCCCTCCCCCTCACGTGCCCCATTACATGCACCACCCGCACGCTCTGCTCCCGCACCCCCCGCACCCCGTGTTCCCCCCGGTGCCCGGCACAGGGGAGCTGCCCCCGCAGTTCATGCACCAGCACCCGCCTCCACACGTGTTCCAGGAGCAAGGTGAGGCACAGGGAATGCCAGGGAGGCACCCAGGTGGGGCAGGATCTGTGGTGGCTCTGCCGCACACCCCCTGGGTCCGGGGCAGACTGGGGGGGTTAGAGCAGCCCTGTGGTGAGGTGTCTGGGGGCCTGGTCTGCAGGGTGGGGTTGTGTAGAGCTTAAATCTGCTGCTGTTCCATTTGTACATCTTTAATGCAAAGGCAGTGCCTGGGAAGTGTTCTAATCCTGTGTGTTTTCCATAGATCCCTGCTTTTGGCACTGTAAGTCCCACAGGGGTGGCTTCTACCTCACCCTTAAACTGTGCTCTCCAAAACTGCTGTGTTTTGTCACAGCCTTGACTTGAAAACATTTTTAATTTGATACATTAATGTGGTTTTTTGGGTCTAAATATGACTAAAAAGAGAATAAAAATAATCTGCAGACCAAAAACATAGTTATCCATGTTGGGGGGTGAAGTGCAAGTCCACTCTGTGTTTAAAAACTGAATGAATCAATAACTCAGTGAAGGACTGGGGTGATGCTGAATTAAACCAAGCTTTTACATGTTCCAGAGTTATTATATACCTTAATATATGATCAAGAGTTAAACCAGAAAGAAATTAAAACTATGTAAGACCATTCAGTATCTCTCTCTCAAGCTTAAATTGATAATTAAGGTGTTTTGACTCATGCCTAGGGTAAAACACTCAGTAGTCCCTAAGCTGTGTTTTAAAAAAATAAGTTTGGGTCCTAAAATTGCTTACATTTTGCAAATGGGGCTGTAGTAGGGGAGAAAAGCAGCTGTAAGGCAAGATCTGGAGCAGCTGACAGGAGAAAGGCCTGAGGAATTCAGTTAAAAAGGACCTCAAAAATCCCTGCCCCTCCAGGCTGACAGAGCACAGGGAAGTTCCTGGGGAGGTTCAACTTGTGGTTTTACTGTAATGATTCTTCCAACTTAGAGTGTTTGTCAGATGTCAAGTAAATGATACTGAACAAAGAATTCATTTCTCCATCCTTCGTAGAACCTCGTTCCCATGGAAGGACAAACTTCATCCAGCGGGACGAGAGGAGTCTCAAAATGCAGGAACACCTGAAGAAGAGACTAAAAGACAGACAAGCCAGTGGTCACACCAACAATAAACTGAACAGTCCTCCCTCCTCACCACACAAAGTTGTTAATTCTTCCAATGCCACAATTCCCAATGGGAATGGGAAGGGCCAGCAAGGGGCAGGAGGAGCACTAAAGCAGAAGCAGATAGGAAAAACAAAGGGCAGTCCAGATGCAGAGATGGGAGGTAGGTTGCATTGAAAGGGGAAAAGAAACCTGAATTCTTTTCTGACAGGTCGATAAGTTCATTGCAAAATAAGCTCTAAATTTATACATTTCTTTGGCTGTTCAGGATTAGAGAAAGCCTAAAATCCTTTTCACTACATTTCTATTTTTTTCCTCTAGAAATAATAGTAATATCAAGTTTGTTGAGATTTATCAAATAAGTCCTGAGCAAAATTGAATTTTAAACCTTTTTACTTCCCTGCCATTTCTGAGCAGGACTGATCAATACTGCAAGTGAGGATGAGCTGTAGGTACTTAAGTGGTGTCATTTTTTGTGGTACTTTTTGGCTGAGTAGGTGCTACTTAATAGTTCAAGAAATAAGAAGGTTTGAGCAGTATCTGCACAGGCTGCTGATTGACCAGTTGTAATTTCAGCTTTGGCTACTAAAATACCTCGTGCCAATACAATTGTCTTTGGTGTTGGTTTGAGACAGTGTCAGGCTTCCTCCAAATTGTGATTGTTTTGCTATAGAAACTCCAGGAAAGCCAAAAAGCAGAGATAAGATCTTATTGTCATTTTTATAACACCTTTCATTTTCAGGGGAATCTTTTTCTGTTGTCAAAGAAAACCCATTTATTCTCAGATTAGGAAAAGATCCCCTTTGTGCAGGATGTACTAAAAGGGTTTTTGTAACACTGTTAGTTTTGGATAGTTCATGTTTCTCCCCCTCACGCAGCCAAAACAAACAGGGGAAATGAACTTTGCACAATAAGAACCATTGTTAAAGTCCTAATGAGGCCAACTCCATCTCGTGGTGGCCTTTTGGTAACAGCCTGGCTTGCTCTCAGGGTTTGGGATTAATCTGGTTTGTATTTAAATTTCAGATTCTGACACAGAATCCAAGAAATGTGATACTCACTTGAGCATTGGCAAACCAGTCGTAAGTATTACCCTTAAATCCCATTATTTTCTGTGGATATGCTTTGTATAAAATAACTTGTGTCTTATTGATCCCTTTTTCTTTGTTCTTAATGGTTTATTTTTTAAATAGAGAAAATAAATGTAGTTTAGCTGTCAGAGTTTGTAGCTGGGAAAGGGCAGCCATGCTGTGGAAATTCACTATTTCTCAGCTTTCTGAAACTGGCTGTTTCCAAGTTTCCAAGTCTGTAATCCCAGAATATTCCACTGTTGAAGTTTTCTAGTGTATCCAAGGCTTTCAGTGCCTGGCAGACCAAGGGCCTGCTAAACTGTTGCAAGTCTGTCCACTGGAACCATCCTTTGCTCAGCATAGAGGATTTAAGAATATTGGGAATAAAACTGACAAAACCAGATCCTCTTTTTATATTATGTTGAGAAATTGGAGCAAATATTTGAATATGTACAGATTTACTTAGGAAGTTGGAGTCTGGTGAGGTTAATTTAAATGTCTATTTTTGATCTTGAGCATGTTAAATGAGCTCTTCTCTGCATTATCTATACAGCAAACATGGGTAGTGTTCCTTCACACCAGTTTTTGAGGGTTTTTTTGTTAGATTATTATTTTTTCATTGCTGCTTCTGCCATCTGTATTTAATGCTACCAGAGGGCTGTGTTGCCTTTGTCTGAGGGAATTTGGAGTGTGGGAATCCAGCAGCAAAAAAACTTAGACAAGAAATTTTTTAGTCTTGAAATCAGAGGCTCTTGCTGTCCCTTGGCTTGGTGGTTAAATGTTGTGTGAGGGAGTTGTAAGAAAATGAGGTGTCTGTGCCTAAACACTGCTCTGGTGGCAGTGTCCAAGACTCCACAGCTGAGAATTTGCTCCAAATGAGTGATGCAAACGGTGACACAGGAATTTTCTCTCCCTGCCCCGAGCCAGTGTGATGTGTCTGTTTTGTTTGGTGATTGAAGGGAAAACCTTTACTGTGCTGGTTTAGAACTGAAAAGAGGAAATAATTGAAATTCAAATAATGCCTCGATATTTCCACTACAAAGGTAAAGAATTCCTCCAGTGAGGAGCTTCGTAGGCAAACTAGCCACACCATGTTGTTGACTAACAAACCTTTTCTTGCAGAAAGCAAACTTACTTGCATTATTTATGCTTTTAATAGGTTTCTGATATACAAGCAAGATCAGCCGTTCTGTCCTGGAATCTCCCAGTTAGTTCACAGAATGGAGAGAGCCATAGTCATAGTCCAGCAGCATTTACATTTGAAGTAGCAATATCCAACAGTGGTAAAAATGGAAAATTTAAATCTGTCTATGTGTAAGTTTAGTTTCTTCCTTTAAGCACAATTGCCATGTTTAAACCATTAACCAATCAGCAATCTCTCTATCAGGAGCTGTTTGTTGACTTGCAGACCTTCCTACTTCACATGAAATAAATTTTAAGTAATATCACTAAAGAGTTACGTGGACAGTGGGAAAATTAAATGTGCTCTACGTGGTTTTGCTTTTCAATGAGCTTTGAGCCTCCAAGGTTTAAGGAGGAGCTGTAACTCTGCTTTTTGTTTGTTTTTGCCTTTTCACAGTGGGGAGGAATTAACAATTACACTTCCTGATCTCAGACCAGCAACTGATTATCATGCCAGGTATGCTGCTGGGAAGGAAATAATTAATGCTTGGGGAATTACAGAATTACTGTTACTTCATGGAAAAAAAGGTGTGATCCAAACTGTTTGAGGAATACTCTGAAAAAACACCATGGCTGTTGACACTGGTTTTGCTGTCTAAGTTCCCACTTATCTTCTGATTTCATTACAATATCACCTCATTTTCCTCCTTACTATTTTCTCTGTGTTTCTCAAATACAAACTTTAAGTTTTTCTGTGTTACTCTCTATCTTCAGAAGAAGGTTGGATGCAGTGAGAGTGTTGTAGGCTGAAGGCAGTGGTAAATGAAATGACTTAGCCTTGAAATTGGATCTGAAAGTCTGACTTGTCAGCTTGATTTGCAGAGTAGCTTGTGTGAAGTGCAGCAGTGCAGGGAGGGAATGGGGAACTGGCTGAAGTGGGAAGTCAGATGTGACCAGGGAACGAGACGTGACGTTCAAGAATTGCCACACAGTAAATAATCCTGAGGGAGGTGTGGGGCTGGTCAGGGAGAGCCCAGCTGGTTAAACAAGCCAGGGAACGTGTGAAGAGTCAGTGCTGGGGCACGGGAGGAGAGCAGACTTGAGAGTTCCTGAAGCAAATTCCTGTTCTTAAGCTGCAGAAATGTTCTGAGTGTGTGGAATACTCAGCACAGCTCCACTTGCACAGAGGGTGGGTGGTTTGGGGGGTTGTTTTCCATACAGGCCAACTAAATACACAGAAATGAGCACAGATCTTGTAGAGATCAAACAATTACCCTAAAAACCATGATTTTATGGCCTGAGCAGCTGATTCAGCCCATTTTAGTGTCTGTACTCTTGCACAGTATTGGCTGTATTTGAATCTCAGGGTCTTTTTAGCAGAAGGCTCATTTCCAGTCAGGGATCCTGTTACCATTTGGGAACACCTGCAGTTTTCATCCCGCATCCCGTGTGTATTTCAGCACTAAAATATGTCCACTGTGACAGAGAGTGACTGTAAAGTAAATGAAGGATGACAAATGGGGTCTCTGGGATCAGCAGGTGTGATCCCAGTGTGATCCCCCATCCCTGCTCTGTCTGTGGAATCAGCAGGTGTGATCCCATCCCTGCTCTGTGTGCAGACACCCTGCAGCCCCTGCTTGGGATTAAATCCATTTCTGAAGCTGACAGCTCTTTCCTTGAATTTCCTCGTGCTCATGCAACAGTAACATCATTAATTCTCCTTTGTTCAGAGTTTTAGCAACCAGCAGTTCCATCAAGGAATCCATTTCGGAGTTGGTGAGCTTCACTACAGAGAGCTGTGAGCCAGACTGTCCTGCTGCCCCAAAGCTGATTAACAGAACCAAAAACAGCCTGAGCTTGCAGTGGAAGGTGAGAACCAGAGCTGGATGTGCAGTGGGATCTGCTGGATTCTTGTATAGTATGTTTAAATTAGCTTGGTCAATAATTTAATGTGTGCTTTAGGTGTTGCCTCTTAACACTGATAATGAAGTGATTATTTTCTTCCTCTTTCAGTGTTTACTGAGTTTCTAGCCTGCAGCTTTAGTGTGGCAGAGTTGGTAGCAGGTCTTTTCTGAACTGTTCTGTAAGAAAGTTCTCTTCTGAACTGGCAGGGAGGAAAGAATGGAGTTACTTATGTTTTGCTTGGGTTCCTGCATGATAAATAAATATATCTTAATATCCCTATAGTTATCCTGATCCATTCAAACTAAATTTCTTCAGCTGGTTATGTGGATTTACGTGTTTTAATCTGACTTTTGAGTATATACAGTATCTGTGAAGACTTGTTGGTAGCTGTGTTTTCTTGTCTTGTTCTTATTATTGATTTTCTTTTTCTTATGACTCTGCTGAAAATGGTTACAGCTAAATGACTTCAGTTAAATTATTTCTGTAATCTGTACTTAGAAGATGAAGAAGTTCCCAATTTGTATGTCATAACAAGCACAAATGTTGTTCATCTGAACACTAATGTTGCTCAGGCAGTTGGTGAGCACACAGTGCAAGGCACAAGGAAACAAGCTCTAAGAATATAACTTGCTTTATTCATAAAATAAAACTGTTCATAAGCTAATATTCCAAACTCTCAGAATTAATAGAAGTAGCACAGACAGCAATGAGCCTTGTTTTAAAAAGCAACTGGAATATATTATATTCAATTGTTAAAATGTTGTTTTAACATGTAAAAATATTTATAGAAGTACAACCGTTTGATTTTAACTCTTTTTTTCATTGTTTCTTTATTTTCAGTCCTCAAATGACAATGGTTCCAAAATAACTAATTTTCTTTTAGAATGGGATGAGGTAAGACCTTTTCTAGTACCAAAAAAAAATCATAATGACATCTGTAGAGCAATTATATATAAAAATACTCTTTGCTTAGGTACAGCAGCTATTTTGAGTGCAACTGTCCAGCAATTTAAAGGCACAAATAATCAGTGTGAGGGGACAGTGTAAAACTGCCTCAGTTGTCTTTCAGAGCATCATTAATTCCTGTGCTCTCTTTAAATGGATGAGCATCTGTGTCTTTGGGAGCTGTCACAAATGCCCCTCAGATTTTGGCCTTCTTACTGACATGTATTCAAAGGGATAAAAAAATGTCAAAAATATGTTTTGTTTTCAACTGCAGTTGTTTATTGTGTCAAATCTGCGTTATTCAAAATAAACAGATACCTCAATCCAAATGTAGTTTATTCTCAGGAATGCTCAGAATGACCATCAGCATAGTCAGTATGACCATGATGACATTAGATTTTGCATTCTCTAGGTTTATTCTTTTTTCACTATTATTAAATGATGAAATGACATTTCTGGTGGAAGATGTCCCTGACCATGCCAGGGGGTGGAACGAGATGGGCTTTAAGGTCTCTTCCAACCTGAACTAGTCTGGAATGCTGTGATTTAGGAGATTTAGAGTGAAGAGGGTGACTGTGGCAGGGATCAGACAGACCCTTGGTGGGGATCATGCAGTCCCAGTGCAAGAAGTGACTCTGGTTCTCATTTTTTAAGGGCAAGAGTGGACCCTTCAAGGAGTGTTACTACGGGCACCTGAAGCAGTACAAACTCACCAAACTCTCTCCCTCCACGAGATACTCGCTGAGATTGGCTGCTAAAAATGATATTGGAATGAGGTAAGGACCCAAATACGTGATATAATTTATTTCCTCATCAGCTGCCTCTGCTGTTGTTGATCCTGTGCGCCATCCCTTCCCCAGTGGGTTCAGTGAGCCGGTGTCGTACTACACGGCCGGGATCGTGCCCCCAGCCCCAGCCCCCCCGGTGCTGCTGGAAGCAGGAGTGACCTGGATGGCCCTGAGGTGGATCCCACCCCCTGGGGTGTCCTCAGATGACTCCCTCACTTACACCTTGGACATGGAAGAGGAAGGTTCTGTAAGTGCTGAGATTTGTGTAAAATTGCTTGATCCTCCGTAGTGTTGAAATAAAAAATGCACTGTTTTACCTTTGAATTGCCAAGTATTTGATGTAACTCATGATAAATAGATGAAGTTCAAGCTGAAAAATCGTGATTGACCTGCTCTGGTTTTTTGTTCTATCTTAAAAATGAGTGACTGTGCTTGTCCTTGTTCTCCCTCCTTCCCAGGGTTATGGATTCCAGCCCCAGTACAACGGAGATGAGCTCTCATGCACTTTAAGAAACCTTAGGAGGAGCACATCCTATAAGTTCAGGGTTTGTACTGTATTTTTTTCTGATTTAATGATGACTCTGCTTTTCTGGGTTTGGCATTTTCATACAGCTCAGACACTTTGTATTGAGACATCAGGAAATTATCTGTAGTTGGAACAGGTTTTGTTGAAATCCTAAAACAAATCAGATTTTCTGCACTAGCTAGTTCTTTTTTTCTCTTAAATTCTTGTCTTTATTTTGGTTCTTTTTTAATAGAAGAATTTTGTGAATCAGCAGTATATTGCTGTCATGTTGTCAATAGATATTATTGTCATTAAATAAAGAAGTTATTCTTTTCACTCCTGAAACAGCTCTTTGCCTACAACAGTGAAGGAAAAAGCAATCCCAGTGAGGTGGTGGAACACAGCACCAACCCTGACAAACCTGGACCCCCGAGTAAACCAGTTGTAAAGGGCAAGATCCACTCCCACAGCGTGAAGGTTACGTGGGGTAGGTGCCTTTTGTTATTTCAGTGCTACACTGAACTGTGTATGTGCAGTCCCTTGGGGGTGCAGATTAAATCAGAGGAGAACTCAGGCTAATTATTCCTTCCTGCAGATACTGTCATTGCAGGAGGAATACTCAGCATTACCAAAAATGGTTTATTTGGGGGCTGTAGTACAAAAGTGATGGTTTTCTTCATTTATTTTAGAGAAATTGTGACTGCTGTCCTAATAATCTCTGGATTTACTGTGATGCTTAAATAATTCTCATGTGCTCTTAAAAAGTTAAGAGCTGATATCTGCAATTGGCACTATTTTCCTAGTTAGTCTTCCTGGCATAATCATGATTAATAATAGGAAAAAAATGACTCTGAAAAATGTGTTGTGAATGCTTAAGAACACTGGTTTCTGTTTCTGTTGGTGTTTTCTACTTGAATGTGTTCTACAATCATGAGTATTGTAGTTCTCTGAAAAAGCTGATAACAAAATAATGGCTGCTCTTAAAAATCTCCCCTGATTTAAGATGTTGGTTTCTTTCAGAACCCCCCAAAGATAACGGAGGATCAGACATCTCTAAATACTTTCTGGAAATCTGTGAAGCATCAGCTGGTAAGGAATCACCTTTGGGTACACAGTGTACTGGGTCTCCACCCCTGGAGTTATTTAAATCACATGTAGATGTGGAACTTGGGCACGTGGCTGAGACTTGATGATCCTGGAGATGTTTTCCAAGCTGAATGAATCTTTACTCCTGGCTTGAGCAGTCAGTTTTCACACGCTGTGCATGTTCTCTGTGTAATTATTCATTTAAAATTGCTCCTGTGGCTTGACTGTCGTAATTGTGTGAGAGAATTTTCAGGGTGGGATTTTGCAGAGGTTTTGAAGTGCAAAGTGTTTTATTTCTTTGCTCAGGAGGGAAATGGGACACAGTCTACAGCGGGACCCAGAGGGAGCACATGTGTGACCACCTCAGGCCTGGCACCTCCTACAGACTCCGAGTGTCTTGTGTCAGTAAAGGTGGGGAAAGCCAGGTGAGGAAAATTACAATAAATATGCTTCTGGAAGCCTATTTCTGGTTATGATTTAGTGAAATGTTCTGTGTTCCTGCTCTGAACTAACCTGTCCTGCTGCCAGGCCTCCGATGTCACGACAGTCACGACGTCGGCAGTTCCCCCCGGCCCGTGTCCTGCTCCAGCCCTGGCAGGCAGAGCCAAGCCCAAGGAAATCCCTCTGCAGTGGGGTGAGCACAGTGTTTGAGCAAAATGCTTCTCTGAGTGTCTGAATGAAAACAATCTGTAGAACTTCTTAGGGAAGAAAGTAAAAATAGAAATATCAAGATGCAGGCTGTGCCCTCAGGTGGTTTTCAGGTTTGGGGTGGGGTTTGGGTTTTTTTTTGTGGGATTTTTTTAAGAAGGCTAAAGGTTCTGACCACCTCTGGTTGGGTGATGCAGTGAGACTTTTGCAGACATAAATATTTTCCAGTGAGAAATCTTCCTGCCTGCCCATGACTGACTCCTGTTTGTCAATTTAAAAATCAACTCTTCTTATTGTTACCTCAGTAAAGGAGATAATCAAAACTACCCTGTTTTATGAAGAAAACAGGGAAAATATCTGGGGAAAAAACCTGATGAGGGCCATCTTAAACTATCAATATCTGGGGGTGAAAGCAAGCTTCATGAAGTGCTTCTGCTCAGATATATGATAAAAACTTGCCCTAACTTCTAGAATTTAGCAATTAATACAGGAAAAACCAATCTGTTTTTGTTTCCTAGGCCCCCCAGCCGTAGATGGAGGTTCTGACATTACAGAATATATTCTGGAGATGGCAAACTCTGAACAGGATGAACACAGGGTTGTGTATCAGGGCCCAGCAGCTGAGTATGTAGTGACCAACCTGCTTCCAGGGAGAACCTACTGCTTCTGGATCCGGGCAGGGAATAAAGTCGGGGTAACCACTGCCAAACCACATCTCATCTGTTCCTCACCAGAGTGTGTAATGATGGTGCTGCTGGAGAAGTCTGAGGATATTTTATATAGCTTGTGTTGTGTGAAGAACCACTTAATAATGCCTTAAGAAATTGCTTGATATGTTCCAGTGAGCTCTCACTCTGCAGCTGGTGGTGTGGGAGCAGCATTGTGTGGAGAGGGGTGTGTGCAAGCCATGCCAGGTTGGAAAAAAGGGTGGGAGAAATGTTGGTTGCATAAAAGTCTTTGTGAAGCAGTCCCCAGCTGCTTCTGGAAGCCAGATCCTGGCTGGGGGAGGGAGGAGTTACACAACCCTGGAGTGGGAGGATCTCAGATTCCTGTGGGAATGGGGCCAGCTTAGAGTGAACTACCTGTGAGGGACCTTCAGTGGTGCTGTGGAACTGAGCACTGGGCTCTGCTGTTTATTGCTCTGTCAAGTTAAAAATCCTTTGTTTTCTTCACTTGCACATCAGTTTCTGCTCTGGTGCTGTTGCTGTGTTCATACAGTTGTGTTTCCCTGCAGTTTGGCCCCCACTCTGACAAGGCAGAGCTTTCCACTGCTCCAGGCCCCCCCGAGCAGTGCTGCAAACCCCTGGTAACCTGTAAGAGCGCAACTTGTGCTGTGGTTTCCTGGGAGGTAAGTGTTGATGGCTCTCAGTAACCCCCAGATTGGTGTTTGGCTTTTAGAGTTGTAGTGACATGTGTGTGGTACACAGAAATGGAAGAAATGTAGAGCTGGAATATTTTAGGCCCATTTCTTTATAGATGTATATGTTGGGTTTGTAAACTTTCAGTCATAACTGGACAAATTGGGTGACATTTAGTCCTCCTCATGTTATGGTAACTAATGTGTAATACATCAGTTTATCTAATTGGTAAGAGACTGTGAGTGAATGAAAACTGTGGGCTGAACTGTGGTGATGTACAGTTTTAACAAGCTGAACTTAAAATCCCTTGGAAGAGACCTCAGGTTTCAACCCCAGCGCTTCCAAAGGTTGAACTTTGTGATCTTGGAGGTGTTTTCCCACCTTAACAGTTCTGTGTCTCTGCTCAATGTAGCAATAGATCCCATCTGTGTGGTGAGTGTGTAAGTGCAGCAGCTGAACTGAATTTCTCCTCTAACCCTGCAGAGCCCGGCGTGCAACGGTGCAGAAATCATGGAATACAGGCTGGACTGGGGCCAGGTGGAAGGTTCCATGCACATCATCTACACTGGCCCTTGCCAGAGCTATGAAGTCAAAGGGCTCACACCTGCAACCACCTATTACTGCAGGGTACAGGTAGGAAAAGCCTTTTGTTGGCACTGAGCACACCGTGGAGTTCTTGCAGTTTGGAGAAAAACTTCAGCTAGAGAGGAATAAACTCAGGTGCTGTCACCTAGAAGGTAACTGGGAAAAATGCTTCCCTTTCTCCCCCAGTCCCTCCTAATTCCCTGTATCTAGAAGAGAAGTCAGACCCAGTGTGCTGTGAGATGCCAACCAGACACTTTGCAGTGTTTCCGTGTTATTCAGGAGATTTTCCATTCTCTTCATGTTGCTTTAAGAACACACGGAAGGGTGTGATAGATGTGACTGCCTGGGTAGAAAACAGCTTTGGTGAACCATCCCTGGTGTGTTTTGCAGGCTGTGAACGTGGCTGGAGTGGGGCTCTTTGGGGAGACCAGCGTGGTGACCACCCCGCCGTCGGTGCCCGCAGCCGTGACCGTGCTGCACCTCCTGGAGGAGGAGCAGATGGAGATCTCTGCTCCCTTCTCCACGTGCCTTGCAATCCAGTGGGAAGAGCCCTGCTGCCATGGGGCTGAGATCACAGGGTACAACATAGAGTATGGGGAAAAGCAGCTGGTCACTGTGGGGAGAAACACAACTCACGTCCTGGAGAATCTGCTGCCTGACACTCTGTACAGGTAATAACTGCTTTATTCTGAAACCATGTTGGGAGGATTTAAAATCAATAGCTTTGAGGGAATTGGGGTACATTTTTAGAGCAGCTTTTCATTCAGCTGGCAGACTATTTGCCTAATTCACCCAAAAAATCACCCCAAAATTGTCCTATCCGGGCTGAAAGCATGATGTTGGCAGGGGTTAGATTGTGGTGTTAAATTCACATTCTGTCTCAAAGCCATGTTCTGAGTTTTTTAATTCTGAGGTTTCTGAGGTTAGAATTTTTCATTGTGCAGCATATAAAGGGATGATCAGGCCAAAGGAGGATGGATGGACAGGTAATAAGTGTTCCTGTGTCACGTGTTCAGTCTTGGTTAAAGCTGAGTTCAGATTGGGGATCTGCAGTTTTAATTTCTGACTGCATTTTAATTGCTTTATTGTTTGCAGTTGTATTCTGTACATTTTAACTCTTGCTTTATTACCCAGCATTTTTCCTCACCACGTAGCTGCTCTCTCCCATTCCCAGAATCAGAATACAGGCCATAAACAGCCTTGGAGTTGGTCCTTTCAGTCATTCCATGAAAGCCAAAACCAAACCACTACCTCCTGACCCTCCTCATCTGGAATGTGTGGTCTTCAGCTACCAGAGCCTTAAACTCAAATGGGGAGAAGGGCCCAGCAGAGCTTTAATTAGCAACCCTACACAGTTCAACTTGCAGATGGAGGACAGGTTTGGCAGGTAGGATCATGCTGATTTACTACTTCATGTCAAGTTTTTAGGGTATTTCAGGTACTTTCTCTTCTGTTTGCACTAGTGAGTTGCTTGGACATCCCAAAATTTTCCCCTTATTTTGCAGCTTTGCATCCCATTTTTCTACCAGAAATGCTGTCACATAACTTGCACTTCTACAATAACTTGCACTTCTGTTTGGTTTTTTAACAGTAAATACTATTTATTATTTAAATAATAAACATCACTGTCCTGTGTTGGCAGGGGTTTTATTTTTTGGAAATTCTAAAACAAAGTTCATTTTGTGTAAAAGAAACACAGGGTGGCCAGGTGTTCTTTAACTTGAAATTTTAGTTTATTTGATATAGTCAAGGGTTGTTCTCTTGATTGAGAGCAGGAGTTGGGTCCTGCAGCCTCAGTGGGATGTCCAGTGTGCACATGGGGAGAAACCTGGGACACCCAGAGTGTGGTGTCACCTCCTTGTCCTTAAGTTAGAACAAGTGTTCCACTTCTGATCCTGAGCCAGACATTTGTGATTGCTGAGTAAGTGCTCTGTGTGTTCTGTCCTTCCAGGTTTGTCACAGTGTATAATGGTCCCTGTCACACCTACAAGGTACAGAGGCTCAGTGAATCCACTACGTACTATTTCCGGATCCAGGCCTACAACGACGCTGGAGAGGGAGGGTTTTCCCAAGTTTACGCTTTCACTACAACTAAATCTCCACCTGCATCTCTTAAAGGTGAGCTCACCCTGCCCCAGGAACCTCTGCAAGCCACTTCTCTGCAAGGTTTCTCCAGCCTGACTCTGCCCAGCCCAGGGTCTTCCCAGGGCCTTGAGGGACAGAGAACAGGAACTTGTTGTGAGAGGCTTTGTGGGTATGAGAAGGGCTCTGCACTGCAGCTCTTCCACCCCTAACTAAGCATTCCAACCTTTTTTCAGTTGGAAAGTCATTTATCAGGGTTATCCATCATTTGGTGTAAGTTTCAAGCAAATGAGAGCACAAATAATTCCTCTGATCTTCACTTTCTAACGCAGACATTAAAGGTTCTCGTTGAAGTCATTCTGAAGATCAGAGTGCTGAGGGTCTGCAGGAAAACTGATTGACTGAACCATGTTTATAAGGTGGAATTTCAGCCCTGGGCACAGACAGAAATGCTGGTTTCTGTAGTGATTAGAAAGTGCTGCTCCTCTCTGCAAGCATTAGGCATTGGAGGCTCATCCTGTCAGCTCTGAAAGACAGACAGCTGTAACTCAGTGATCATTTTTAAGCTTATGCCATGAAATAGAAGAAAAAGAAATAAACAGACAAATCTTAATTGCACAAAATTATTGGAATGAGTTACCTCTAAGCATAATGGTTCTACATTTATAAAAACCGTTGCTCTTTTTGTCTGGAAACACCAACAAATCCCTTTATGTTCCTGCAGCACCCAAAGCGAATCAGCTGGAAGAAAACACTTACGAAATCACATGGGAGCCTCTCCAGCCGATGAAAGGAGATTCCATTGTTTACATCCTTCAGCTTGCTTCTGGCAGAGAGTTTGATCAGGTACCTTCTGTGCAACATCAGGACCTTGAGGGGTTTTTACTTGGAAAAATTGTTACAAACAAAAAGATGGGGCTATTTCTAGTGGAAAGTGTCCCTCATGGCGGTTACAACTTCCTTCTGAGGGGCAGAGGAGGGGCAGGCACTGAGCTCTGCTGGGTGTGACCACTGACAGGACCTGAGGGAGTGGCCTGGAGCTGTGCCAGGGCAGGGTCAGGTTGGATGTTAGAAGGAGGTTTTCCCCCAGAGGGTGGTTGGCACTGAACAGACTCCCCAGGGCAGTGGGCACAGCCCCAAGGCTGCCAGAGCTCCAGGAGCATTTGGATAATCCTCTGGATGTGCTGGTGGTGTGTCTCCCGGGGATGGGCTGTGCAGGGCCAGGAGTTGGACTCGATGGGCCTTGTGGGTCCCTTCCACCCCAGCCCATTCTGTGCTTCTGTGACCCCCGGAGGTGCCCAGCACTGCACACCCCTGTGGGGTGGAGCAGGAGGTCCCAGTGCAGTGTGTGGGGTGGCTGCTGTGTGACTGTGCCCTGTGTCCCCTGCCAGG
The DNA here is from genome assembly GCA_013397135.1 of Pachyramphus minor. NCBI lineage: Eukaryota > Metazoa > Chordata > Aves > Passeriformes > Tyrannidae > Pachyramphus > Pachyramphus minor. The sequence continues at coordinate 9,421 of VYXB01003307.1, read as the reverse complement.
TGTACAAGGGCCCCGAGACGTCGTTCCGGCTGCCGGGGGTGCAGTCGAACTGTGAGTACCGAGTGCGGGTCTGCGCCGGGCGGCAGAGCCAGGACCCTGCGGGCCCCCCGGAGCTGCTGGGCCCCTACAGCCCCAGCACGGTGTTCTCAGCCCAGCGGCAGGAGCAGGGCCCCCCCTGCCCCGCCGCCGGCCCGGAGCTGGCGCAGAGCGGGAAGAGGCTGCGCGAGGAGCGGCTCATCGCCATCGTGCTGCTCTGCGGCTTCGCCGTGGTCGCCATCCTCTTCGCCGTCATCATCCAGTACTTTGTCATCAAGTAGAGCTGGGCCTGGCCCCGCTCAGCCCTTTGTACAGAAGCTCTTTCGGGTATTTATGGTTAGTCCCAATGAAAATCCTAGCTGGGAACGGCCCCGTGCGTTCCCACCCTGCTGCTGGCTGCCACTGAGGCTGGGTTGGCAGATCCTTTCCAAATGCTGAGCACACGTTCCTTGTAGAAAGGGTGATTCTGGGTCCTCTGCAATCAGGGTGAGCTGTCAGAGAACAGCACTGAACTGCCTTACGGTGCACGCTGGGGTGTGCACCCTCCTCCTCTCTCCTGATTCCAGCCACTTGGAGAGGGAAGGCACTGCTAGAACAGTCCTTTTCCAGCACCACCAGAGCAGCGGGAGGCGATCGCTGTTCCATCAGGTTTCATTGTAGTTGATATCCATGAAATCCAGCAGCACAAGTGCTTGAGCTTAGAGCAGAACTGCAGAGCCTACTAGAGCATACCACATTTACTAGACTGTAGAAGGAAAGCAGAATATTGACTTAGTGATATTACTACTTTACAGTTATTTTAATATTTGGGGTTCAGTAATAATCATTTCAAGTGTTGGAATAGAGGGTGCCAGTTTTTTAGCGTTTTAATCCAAATCAATGCCAGCTGGAGCGGGAGCAGGACATAGAGGAAAGGCCCCTGTTGTGACCAGAATGTTCCTGCTGTCCTGAGCAGCTTTGGCCCAATCCACATTTCACTCTCAGTGCCTGAGAGAAAAGTAATTCCCTGTGCAGCGTGCTCAGAACGGCACAGGTGTTGTTGTCTTCAAGGAGAAAGAGTGCATTTATGATAAATGTTACACTATTTGGCTCAAACTGAGCAATTTTTGTACTATTATTAACCTGAAAAATAAAAAGTTCAGCCTGCTTTTGGGTGCCCTTCTAACTTAACCCCAACGATCAAATTGTCCGTGAGAGAGCTGTTTTTAGATGACATTTATACAACGTTTTAAACGACTTGCTATCCCAGTGGTAGCAGCTTCACATTCCATGGTTTTCCTGTTGGGAATGTTCAGCCTGCAATGAACTTGTCTGAAACTCGTCCTGGTTGGCTGGGGGATATTTTTGTGGACACTGTGCACTACATTTGACTGTTGTGTTCCATCTGCTTGTGAATCCCTGAGGAGCCTCGCAGCTCCTGGCTCCGTTAGGTAAAGGTTTTGACAGCTGGAACTCACAAATTCCCAATGTTTCAGGATGGGTCTTGCCAACAGCGTTTGGAACATGCCACAGAAAGGTGGATTAGGGTGTTTAGCAGAGTCTGTGGCTCCACTTTGTACATCAGAGCAATGCACTTGTACGTGGGAGGGTGGATGTGACAGAGCTACAGGCGCCGTGTTCCCAGGCATGAATTCACCACTCTGAGGGTCTTTCTCCTACGGCAGTTGAGGAATAACGTCGTGTTAGTTTGAGGCATTGTGTTGTATTTCAGATGTGGAAAACCTAAATTATGGCCTAGTAATGCTTAATCCTCTTCACAGTAGATTTATGGTGCAATCTGAAATTAACCTTTTCAAAACGTACTCTTCATTTTGTACTCTATTTATTTTGATTAAAAGTCCTGGAAAAAAAAAAATGTATGTTTGAATGTATTGTTCTACTTGTAGCAGAACTTTAAGTTAATCATTTATTATATCATAGAAATCTCTCCCTCCTGTGTCAGAAAGAGTTTTATACGGATATTAGTCTTTAGTTTGCAGAAGAGTTTACAATCTGTCTTTATTTTCTTCATAGCCTCCCTTTAGCAGATAAACTGATAAAAAACCCCAGATAAACTGCCTTCAGAAATCTCTGTTGCCAAAGGGTTATTTCTTAACTCCTTGAACCAACTCTTACAGGGTTATTTGGCAATAATACTCCTGATCATTTAAAAGAGAAATTAGGAGTGCAGAGTAAATACTAACAAGTCATGACTGCTAAAAACAAAATAAAATCCTTTTGCAATTGCCACAAAATACTCATAATTCCAGAAATAGCTGGGATTTATACTGCAATACGGATTTTTCCATCAGCTGTTGTCCATTCCAGAAGGATGTACCCTCGTGGCATTAATGTTTTTAGGTATCTTCAGTTTTCTTGTATTGTCATTTTTGAGGTATCTCAAACGTATGTTAAAGCTGCCATGCATTGTATTACTAAATTGTAACTATCAAATAGATAATATATTTAATACAGCCAATAAATAATACAAATGTATTCAAATTTGACTCCGGGCTCGTGTGGTTTTGTGGGTTTTAGTCTCGTTCGTGTTGTGTGGAATTTGGGATGAAGGAACAGACTCAGTGTCATTAGGAGCTGAACTAACTTTTCTTTGTAAAGACTTTTATTTGTAGGATGTTTGGAATATCACTATCCTTTTCCTCCCCCAGAGCTTTGTGAGCAGGGACCAAGCAGTGGGAATTCCTGAACCCCTTTGTGTGAGGTCAGGATGGTGCTGGGACAGACCTGAGGGTTGAGCAGTGACTCAGCCTTTAGGAAGAAGGGAATGTGTTCATGATCCCACGAAATGAGGAATTCCTTGCCATTTTCTTTTCAAGCACCTTACAGGTTGTTTTCTTTCCACTTGGGAGAGCAGAGAGCTGACCTGGCTTAACCTGCACTGCACCTCAGCTCCTGTGGGAAGAAAGGGATGTGAATTCTGTTTCCCAGGTTTGTGAGTAACAGAAAGGTCCTGAAAACCAGACAGATCCCTTCAGAGGACCTTGGTGAGGAGGAGACCATGGGAGGGGCTTGATTTGACCAACAGTCTTCCAAATGAGACAGTCGGACACTCAGCCCGGATTTACTTTCCACTTCAGAAAAGTCAGGGATGACGAGATGAGGGTGATGGGGGCCAGTGAGGGAAAACCCAGGGGAAGGCTCTGGAAGCTGGAATTACAGCCAGAGGGACAGGGATACCCTGCAGCAGGATGTGCCCAGCCACAGCCCGCAGGAATTCCTCCATAACCAGGGAATGGGGCACTGGCAGAAGTGAGAGGGGTATCAGGTACAACACAAACCTCCTCCCTCCTCCTCAGAGCTCAGCTCTTGCAGCTTCTCTGCTCTGAAGGGCTGTTCAAAAGCCAGTTTTGTAGAGCCAAGTAGTGTGGGATTTGGTCTGGAAAGGTCAGTGCTGAGCACAGTCACTGCATTGTCCAGCACATCCCAGTTCTGACGTTGGGGAGATTCCTGCTGCCCTTTCCAACAGGCAGAAGCACTGGCTGTGGGTGTTTATTCAGGGAATTCAAGCACTTGGACACCTCTAAACAAGAAAAGCTGTGTGTGTGCCACAGCTCTGCTTGGCTGCGCCTTAAACACCTCCTGTCTGTAAAGAAATTCCCAGTTAAATTTCATAGAATCACAGGCCGGTTTGGCTTGGGACAGACATTAAAGCTCATCTCGTTCCACTCCACCCCTGCCATGGGCAGGGAGACCGTCCACTAGAGCAGGTTCCTCAGAGCTCCATCCAGCCTGGCCCTGAACACTTGCAGGGATTTAAAATTTATGGGATTTAAATCATTCGCCCTGAGCAGAGCCATGCCTGACGTGTGCTCGCACGGGCTGTGCTCCGGATTTCTCCGAGCAGATAATTCCCAGCTGGCAGACACTGCCTGGGATGGATGACCCTGGCTCGGTGGTGGCAGATGGAGGAATCAGAGCTCAGGCGGGACAGGCTGTGACCCCGTTTCCTGTTTTCCAGTGCTGAAAACAACCCCAGTGTCTGAGTGAAGAGGAAGGGTGGACGCTCTTCCATCGGAGCAATGCTCGGTGCCCACAGAATGTGGAATTCAGCCCTTTATCCTGGAGAAAAGGAGGCTCAGGGGGCACCTTCTCACTCTCTGCAACTCACTTACAGGAGGGGGGAGCCAGTGGGCACGGGAGCCAGGCTCTTCTCCCAGGGAACAAGGGACAGGATGAGGGGAAACTGCCCCAAACTGTACCAGGGGAGGGTCAGGTGGGACATCAGGAGGAATTTCTTCTTGGAAAGAGTGGTCAGGCCTTGGAAGGGGCTCCCCAGGGAGGTGATGGAGTCCCCATCCCTGGAGGTGCCAAGGAAGGCCTGGATGTGGCACTCAGTGCTCTGGGCTGGGGGACAAGGTGGCCATTGAGCACAGGGGGGACTCTTGGATGATTCCAGGATTCCCAGTACAGCTGTGCCCCTGAGGACTGGCCATGGGGAGAAGCTTCCATGACCAGGAAGGTTGTTTGTGGCCTCAGGAACAACTGTCTCCCCTGTGGAAGGTGGCTCTCCATGTCTCCTTCTCACTGCTGGTTTCCCACAGAAATCCTGCAGGTAGCTCCCAGTTGTGCTTCCCAGCCTGGAATGTCACGTGTGGGTAGGTGGGGAAGGTGTCCCAGCACAGATCCAGGGGGTTTTGGGGGTAAATTCAGAGACCTAGGACAGTTCAAACATCATTTTCTCTCCTGCCTCAGGAACAAATGGAGTGACAGCCACAGCCCCATGTGCCAAGTTTCAGCCTGATCCAGAGCCTGCGGGGGAAGAGCTTCCCTCCCCCTCTTCCCTAAACAGCGGAAAAAAGTGGATTTTGTTTGTTGTCTAAGGTCAGTGTCTGGAATTCCTCCTCCCTCCTCCTCGCAGGATGTTTTTGTGTAACACTCTGACTCATGGAAGTCAAATGACTTGGCCTCAGAGTTGCGGCCCTCCTGGCCAAGCGCCCCATGTGCCGAATTCTGTGCCTGTCCCTCGTGCTGGGTGAGGGTTTTCCAGCCCCCCTAAGCACTACCATAGCCATGGGACTGCTCCTGCCCCCCATCAAGGTGAGCCCAGCACCCTCAGCACCCCCAAAGATCTGGGATGTGTTTCCATCCAAGCTGGCAGATCCAGGTGCTGGACACCTCCCTGGGTGGGGATGGGGACCACATGGAATGTGGCAGCTGCTGGAATGTTATGCAGTGAGGTACAAGCTGGAGCAGAGGGAGCTGAGGGAGCTGCTGTTCTTTGCCCCTCTCTCCAAGAATGTTGGATGGGAGTCCCCCGGACATCCTTGTCCTCCCCTCCTCACTTCAGTTGGACCAGTTGGACCATCACGGGCAGTAACAACATATTGAACTGCTCCTGGAATGCTGCTGATCCCCTGTCTGGCAAAATCTCAAGGAAATTTTACCTTTAGTTCTGTTTTGTCTCTGAAAGGGAGAAACTTTGATGAGATCTGCACAGAACGTGCTCTAAATGATTTCCATATCCATCCAGCTACCACGAAAACAAGCTGGAAAAAGTTTTTAAATTTGCTTCCTACGTGGAACCAATTATTTTCAGAGCAGTGGGAATACATAAAAACACACTCTCGTTTTTATCTAACTCTGGGAATGCTGGCAATTTAAAGAGTGGCTTCAAAGCCGTTAATGAAATAACAAAACATCCCCTCCTGCTGCACCATGGTGCAGACGGGGGCACTGGGCTGTCTGCAGCAGGAGGGAAAGGGGACGGATCCCTTGATCCACTACATTTGTTCCGTGAATCGCTTGGTCTCCAGTAATATTTGTATTACAAGGAATTTCTGCCCCGCCAGGGCGCGTCTCCATGGCAACCGCGCCGGGCCGCGTCTCCATGGGAACCGCGCCCTCGCGGCCGCCGTAGCCCCGCGCGCCGCTCGGCGGTCACGTGACCGGGAGCGATGGAGGCGGCCAAGATGGCGTCCCCCAAGAGCGCCCCGAAAGACGCGCAGGTACCGCGGGGACGGGGCGCGGGGGCAGCGGGGCGGCGGGGGCTCCTCGCGGCTGAGTCGTGCCCCTGTCGCCCCGCAGGTGATGGCGCAGATCCTTAAGGACATGGGCATCACCGAGTACGAGCCGCGCGTCATCAACCAGATGCTGGAGTTCGCCTACAGTGAGCGGGGCCGGGGCGGGAGGGGCGCGGGGAAAGGCCGGGGGGCGCGGGGCAGTGCTGTGGGAGTAGGGCAGTGCTGTATCCGTGTTCCCCTGGGGGCTCCCTTGTCAGACCTTAACCTCTGGGCTCGGCGGTCGTGGAGATCTTTTCCAGCCTTAATTCTGGGATTCTTTGAAAGTAATCACAGAGAGTCACAAAACCCAGGATGGTTTGGGTTGGAAGGGACCTTAAAGCCCACCCGTTCTCACCCCTGCCATGGGCAGGGACACCTTGCTCAAAGCCTTGTCCAACCTGGCCTTGGACACTCCCAGGGATCCAGGGGCAGCCTGTGCCAGGGCCTCCCCACCCTCACAGGGAAGAATTCCTTCCCAGTATCCCATCTAACCCTCCCTTGGCAGTGTGAGCAGTGACCCTGCAGGGAGCTGTGTTTCCAGTGCCAGGGCTGGGAGGGGAGGGTTGAAGTGAGCTGTCTCCCCAGGGTATGTGACCACCATCCTGGAGGACGCCAAGATCTACTCGAGCCACGCCAAGAAGTCGAGCGTGGACGCGGACGACGTGCGCCTGGCGATCCAGTGCAGGACAGACCAGTCCTTCACCTCCCCCCCGCCCAGAGACGTGAGTGCAGCCCCCCTGCTGCCCCCACAGCCCCCTGCTGCCCCCAGGGCAGGGGAGGGGGCAGGAGGGACGTGGGCCTGTCGTGTGTCTGCAGTTCCTGCTGGACATCGCCCGCCAGAAGAACCAGACGCCGCTGCCCCTCATCAAACCCTACTCGGGGCCGCGGCTGCCCCCCGACAGGTACTGCCTGACTGCCCCCAACTACAGGCTCAAGGCCCTGCAGAAGAAGGTGAGGGCTCTGCGAGTGGGGAACCTGGGGATGCACCTCCTGGGGTGGCAGCAGTGGGGGTTGGGGTGATGGCTTTCCACACCTCTGCAAGGCACTTGTGGGCTGGGCACGTCAGTGGCTGTTTGGAACCATCAGTGGGTGTTTGGAACCATCAGTGGGTGTTTGGAACCATCAGTGGGTGTTTGGAACCATCAGTGGATGTTTGGAACCATCAGTGCCTTCTGTTCCAGCCTCCATTTACAAATATTCTTATGGCCAGATAACCTGAAATGCAAAACGTGTTATCCATCTGGGAATTTTGTAGCATTTAAGCAGTATCCCAGAATCATTGAGGTTGAAAAAGACCTCCAAGTTTGAGTCCAGCCTGATCCCCACCTTGTCATCAGCCCAGAGCACTGAGTGCCATGGTCAGTCCTTCTTTGGACACCTCCAGGGGTGGGGACTCCACCACCTCCCTGGGCAGCCCCTGCCAGTGCCCAACCACCCTTCCCAGGAAGAAATTCCTCCTGATGTCCAGGAGGAACTGTCAGGTTGAACATCAGATTGTCAGAGGCACAAGCCAGGCTTTGGTGTAGATATTAAGGAGTATTTTGTACTTCCATCTCAGTTGTTTCTGCTTTAGAGGGAAAAGACTGACTTTGCTGGCAAACACTGAATGTCTCAGTGTGGGGATTTCCTATTTATTCCCTGATTCCCTGGTTCTCTCCCCCAGGTCTCCTCCACAGCAGGCAGGATCACAGTCCCTCGCCTCAGCGTGGGTGCCGTGAGCAGCAGGCCCAGCACTCCCACTCTGGGTAGGAAACAGCTCCAGGGGGGGTTTCCCACCTTCATTTTATGGAGGGAAAATAAAGAGGAATAATTTAAAGCCCTTTTCAACCACTGAGGGACTGGCAGGGACCACCTGACCTCAAATTGTTTGACAGCTAAATTAATCTTTATTGTTACAGTAATCTTTGATACATATTGACATTACAAATGCTCTGTATTTGTGATAAATTCTTTATTCAAGAGACTATTGAAGAAATTTACTGAAGTTTGAGGGTTTTTCCTCAGTGTCACTGTGACACTGAACTAAATTGAACTGAAGAAGAGCCATTTCTAAAAGGTTCACAAAATTGAGGGCTGAGCATGTGCCCTGACAAGCGAGTGAGTGTTTATAGCCTGGAATTGTGAAGGGCTGGAGCAAATGTGGGAGGAGTCCATGTGTGGTTCTGCCTGGGAATCTGACTCCTTACAGCTGGTGTGTCCCTGTGCATTCCCACTCCACTCTGGAAGCAGATCTAGGAGTGTCTGTTGATGAATTTTGGTGGATTCTGAGGGGGTTGTGTTGGGTTCCAGGTACCCCCTCAGCCCAGACCGTGTCTGTGTCAGCCAAGGTGGGGGCCCCGGTGTCTCTGGCCGGGCAGCGCTTCACCGTCCAGATCCCGTCCTCCCAACCTGCTGGGAAGTCAGGTATGCCTGGGATTGCCTTGGGATTGGAGCACAGGGATAACCACAGGGTGCTTTGGGTTGGCAGGGGGAAAGCTCCTCCAGCCCCACCCCTGCCATGGGCAGGGACACTTTCACTACCCCAGGTTGTTCCATCCTGGCCTGGACACGTCCAGGGATGGGGCAGGGATGGGGCAGCCACAGCTTCTCTGGGCAGCCTCCAGTGGGAAGTAACCTTCCCTCTCCCTCATTCCAGTAACTTCCAGTGTCCATTCCCAGCACAGCAGTGACAGCCACAGCATCAGTGTCTCTCACACCTTGGCTCTGTGCTCTCACTGCTGTCCTCACCCCATGAGCATTTCCCCACCTTCTCCACTTCCATCTGGGGATGGTTCCAGGGTTTTCAGCCTGGGCTGTTCAGCCAGCACACTGCTTTACTGCCCTGGGAGTTGTTTCAGTGGGGGGAGATCACCTGTCATTTATCCAGGCTCTCACTAAATGATTCCCTTTGGTGCCACAGCCACCCCAACCACCCCGACCGTGCAGAACGTGCTGATCAACCCATCCCTGATCGGCCCCAAGAACATCCTCATCACCACCAACATGGTGTCCCAGGGCACAGCCAGCGACCCCAACCCCCTCAAGAGGAAGCACGAGGACGAGGATGACTATGACACCTTGTGATGGGAAAGGGGCCCTTCTCAGGACTCACAGGGGGTGGGAATGCTCTGGCCAGGGGGGTGGGAACGTGGAAATAAAGTGGAGCGTGTTTGTAACCTGCCCCTTGTGTCTTGTGCACACCCCCAGTGTGATCTGTGGCAGGGGTTTGTGATGTGCTTTTTATCTCCAGTCACAGCCCCTTCAGGAATGCCAAGGACTCCTCTGAGGATCACTCTTTTCCCCTGTTTGACATCCATATCTTGATTCCTGACTGTCATCTCCATTGTCCTTTTCTTCCCACAGGAGCCAAAAGACACAGTGGAGGTTTCCAAACACCCCATCCCTGT
>VYXB01003293.1:4542-19573 GCA_013397135.1 Pachyramphus minor | reverse complement strand
AACGATCAGTAACAGCAACAATACTATTAACAGAAGTATACAAGAGGGTGATTTAAATGCAAGAAGTGGTCACCAACTGACCGACTTGGCACGGTGCAACCCCAAGATTATGTACAAAATGGGGGGGATGGACCCTGAAACCCACATTTTCTTGCTGACCATGAGCCACAGCCCCCTCCTTCTCAGAATCCCTTACTTCCACTGCATCCCACCCCCAGCAGTGACTTGGGTGTCAACAAATTAACTCTGTCTTAGCAAAAACAAGGACAACATCTCCTAGAACTGTGACATTTGGCACTGATGTATTTAATATCTGAAATACTTTTTCCACATTTTGCAGAAACATAAATTTGGTGTTCCTCATCCTGTCACAGAAACTAACTGCATAGAAATTAAATGTTTTTCTTATTATTGTGCTATATCCTAGCAGCATTTGACTATTCTGCTTTACCTAACGAATTCACAGTTGAAAGTGTGGGAAGAAATATTCAAAAATACGAAGTGCAACTCTTCTCCATCATTCTCCCATTCTCAATAAAATTGCAGCTTTACTGGCATTTGAAAGAGACTAGTAAGGCTTTTGTCCTGTCACTTTTACCTGTTCATGTAGTACAAACCTTTTGGAGTACAGGAAGAACAGGATTTTTTCTGTCTGACACCGATTTGTGCTACTTTGAAAACTGTAACTTAAATCTATCTCTCTGTCAGTTTCCCTTTAGTAGTGTTGAAAGAATTTTTTTGTAAAAGTGTTTGATATTTTAAGAGATAGGAGAATTATATGAGGTATTTATAATTATTATTTAATACTTAAACATGTGAGTTTAGGATAAAATTTGTTTGCCACAAATTTTGCTCCTAACATGTCTGTCTTCTGTATTTCCTACAATCTGATGTACATATGTGCTCTTGCAGTTACAGTTGTAGTGGTATATTGAAGTGACATAATGCCTATTAACAAGTTCTTGTGTTAGTTTTGCATGACACACATTACATAAATCATTGGATAGATGAACAGTCTGCCTGAGCCTACTTGCACCAGCTTTCCAGTGGGAAGTCCCTTCTGTTTGGTGCTAATGCCACAGTGATCACCCACAGTGATGTGACTATTTGTGTGATATCATGTATTTGTACTTCAGAAAGTGCTGAACTATCAGGACTGCTGACTATGAGGATTATAGACGACTACAACTGATTTATTTGGAAAATCTGGGAAATCTGTTAAGAGCCACAGCAGAACATGTGGTGCATTCACAGAAATTCTGCCGAGTATGGCCAATTGAAACAATGGCTTAGATAAACAAAACTCAGCTCAAGTGTATAAATCTGTGAGTTACACACTAACTCTGAAAACTAAGTATAGACACTTTTCTCCAGCTGGTATTTGATATTTAATAGTTTCAAGTTAGAGACTTAAAATAGTGGATTTTATGTTGTTCCCAAAGTACAAACATTTTTTAATTTTTTTAATAACATTTTCCACATTGAGTGGAAATCAGTTACTAAAAAGTAATCTATGTTAAGAAAACAACAGAAAAGGGAACAGTACAAACATGTTGCACTCTATATATTCCAACACACATAGTGGATGGTGACTGTAGTGGCAAGTCTAACTCTAGGGTACACATAAGCCATTCCTAGGGAAAAATGAGTAAGATAAACATGGGTATGTCAGAACTCATTTTCACAGCAGAGTCCAGGTAAGCTTTTTCATCTCAGCAGAGGAAACACCTAGGTGGGGTCAGTTGCTGCAATTACCCACCTTCCAGCTGTTAAGGACCAGAGCATGTTTACTCAAGGGAAGCCTCTCTGCTCACCACAGGCAAGAAACCATAGAATAGAATAATCTTTCTAGCCTCACTTTTTTTTTTCTCTCTCTTTTTTTTTTTTTTTTTTTTGTGTGTGTGCCTTAGGATTTGGGATTTTTCAGTTTTGTTGTGGTCTTGTTTTGGCTGATCTGATATTTTACAGCAATTAAGGTTTCTTAAGTGTCCCCATCCCAAAAATTCACACACTTTTCATATGTTACTCTATGTATCTTGAGTACCAGATCTGCATACTGATTTCTTTTTAAATCAACTGCATATTAATACATCCGCCTGAAGACAGACAGGTTAGCTACACTTACTACCTGTGTTGAATAAGACCTGAAAACAGACCTGCCTGAAGATGAACAAAATGCTGGCTAAGAGCTACATATTTTTCTCCCAAATACTACATGCCACTAGAGTATTGCTGACCTTTTTCTTCCCTTTCTATTTCATTAGCCTTGGTGTCTCCTTCTGACTTCCTGGCTTCACTGCTGTTGTTCCCTTTATCCTGGAGCCTGTTTTGCATGTTGGCTTTGTAGCTGCTTGACCTTCAACCTTACTTCTCACTGCAGCTCCTGCACAAATTCTTGGAAAGGTGCAAATTTCTCCACTTACCAGGACTCACCTTGACTTACCTAGTAGCTTCTGGAGATGTCTTGTCCTAGCAAATCCTTTGTCATTGGCCACATCTGCCCATATCAAAATAAATATTTCCTTGCAACAGGAAGCAGGGAATGGTGTTACATTTGCCATGTTGAAAATGAAATGCTGGAAATGCTGTAGTGGGTGCTTTCAGTTGTTCCTTTTTCTCCAGTAAACTTCCAGCTCAGTATGGCTAAAGGAGCCAACTTCTGGAGCATCAGGCACCATATGATTTTTGTCAGGCCAGGAAACTGGCTGAATGAACAGGGGTTTTTAACACACCTCCATACTCACCAAGGCAGAATGGAAGTTGAGATGCCCTTCCTCACCATGCAAGTCCTAAAATGGCAGTAGAAACAGACTTCTTGTTGCTGCAGCAGCTATTACCCTTTACTGGCTCTTCTGCTCTTTCACACATTGTTGGTTGGAAAAATACTACCAGAGAGAGAAAAGAAGGTAGATAAGGATGGCACAAAGTAAGCAAGCAGCTATGAATACATCTTTTGCAGGGTCTTGAGAGTAAAATTAACTTCCAAAAGTTTCTGAAGGCAATCTTGCATTTCAAATGATTGATCCTCTCATTTTACCTCCTTTCTGCCCTCCGTCACTTAGTTGCATAAATCCTTGTTCATTAAGCAGTACATTCTTAAAGCGGTGAATACAGTGAAATACAGTGAAAATACCTATTGCAGCATTGTGTGGGTGTTAGAGAACAGCTAGAGCCAGGATTAGGATGACTTTTTCTTTCTTAATTGGAATAGATTAAAGTTAGGCGTCTTGTAAATACTCAAGTTGCTTTGTCAGGCGGAATGCTCATAAACTCAAAGAGGTCCCATGATTTATTAACAGAGTCTAACTGGCAATTTAGTGAGAATGAGAGAAGAATGGAGTGAGGGCTGAAAAGTAAAAGTATTCTGTTTCTAGGCATCTTGTGTAATGCCAGTATGTACAAGAAGAGAAAAAAAATTTCACACTGCTGGCAATATGATACATCATTGATGTGTCATTGTTTCTTGACATGCCCAGAGAAATAATTTTGCCACCTTGGGTCTGTCAGCAGTAAGGAAATAATATTTGGATTTGCTATTCTGGTTATTGCAAATAGAGATGTTTATTATCAGAAGCCAGCCTCCCAAATATCCGCCAATTGAATCAGGACCTCCTTTTCTTTCACAAACCAGACCTTTTTCTGTTCCTCGGTACTATTGTTTGTGATTTCTTTGGACATTGCAGGGGACAGATATTTTTGGGAACTCTTTTGGAGGATGGTTTCCCCAGCATTTCACTGCATATAAGCTGCCTCAGAATTGGCCTCTTGAAGTTTCGAAGGACAGGGAGAAGACAGGGTATAGGTGGAGGAGGTAGAAAGGGAGTAGGCAGGTTTGGGAAAAGGAAAAGAAACTGACAAAAAGTTTTAGGAAATGAACTATACCTGTAGCCTTATTCAGTCCCCGGTGGCTCATTCTCCCAGTAATGCAAAGATATATCTTTTTGTTCTATTGGGTCTAGATAATTATGTACATCTGCTTTACAGTCTGTCTAATTTATTCCCAACCATTTCTTTTCAGATGGAACTTTACACATTTGAATGGTTCATAACTTTAAAATTTTCATTTGTTTTCATTCAAAACCTCATCAGCTAATCTCTGATTGCCCAAAAGCCTCAATTAACACTTTAGCACAGAGCCAATGCAAACTTTGCCAGCAAAGTAAACGGAAAAATAATCAGTTTGTCTAAAACTGCTTTTTCATTCTTATACTCCAGAGAAACTTCTGCAGATGATACTACATTATAATTTTAATAATAACTAGTCATTTTAGCATACAAGCTTGTTTGGTTGCCCTGTTAATTACCAGATAGCTATAAATTAGGAAAAAATTGCTTTTGTCAACATATAACATTTCAGCAAGCACTTCATGATGCTAACAGCACTGCAATTTTATACCTCAAAATTAATAACTGGAGTTATATAATATCTTATGCCACAAAATTATCTCAAAATTCAACTAAACTTATCCTGCATTTTTATTGTCTTTTTATTATATTGATTTCTCAAATTCATTCAGACATTTGCAAATCCAAACATCATTTTAAGCTTCTCAGATGCTTAAATTTTAATTGAAGAAATAGTTGAACTATTGATCGAAGAAACAAACCACAGAGTAAGTTTGTCAGATTTGATGAGATAATTCAGATATTAACTTGCAGGGAAACAACAGACCACTTAGAAAGGTAAATTAATTATTTAATTGCAATCTCTTTAGCCATAAGATAATGTTAATTTCTTGTATTAAACAAATGGTGGTTCTTTTCTTTCTTTACATTTTCATATCCATTATCATGTCCTTTAAACACTGTCTCAAAAGCTACTTCTAAAACTTAAGCATCATCTATTCTATTTTTAAGGGCTAAAATTTATCCAGGCAATTAGGTCAATGTGTTTGTATGTGCTAAAACAAGTTGATCTTTAGAAAGTGAAACTATTTCTTACCCCTTGGCCAAACATTCTCTTCCCTGACTCAAAAAGCAGAAGAACCATTAGGTAAGAAAAGAATATGTAAGTAGGCATTCTTTAACTGCTAAAATAGAACAAGGAGCTCTGTTATAAACAAGTACGGTTATGTTGCTGTCATATGGCTTTCTTGATTGGCTACTTTCAGCCTTTATTTCATTAAATTATTATCAGTATAAATCCATTTTTTTAAAATTGTGTTGAGGTGTTGTGACTTTTTATTTATAGTAAAAACTGTTTTCTTAATTATGCTGTTAAAAATAGCTTCATGAATGGCCAGGAGCACAGAATATAACACAGTGCAGTCTGGGTTAGGGTCATCAAGAGATTATCTCCAGATTATCTGGATTATGCGATTACCCCTGTGAAATGTAGGTGTGTTACAAATTAAAAATTAATCAGATTTTACAAAAACTATTATTAAGTCAAGACAACAACTGTTGGCCTACATGTATTCAAGTCATGGTGGATTTTAGTGTGTATTTCATCATTAATAATGAGAAGCACAAAAAGATCAGTTAAACTCAAACTCTTAAAAGCAGCACTGACTATATGGAGCAATCTGGTATAGGGGTTTTGCTGTCGGTACCCTTTCCACTCCCAAATGAATTTCAAATATATCTTTATCTTGACCATTTTTCCCTCCTCCAATATTCTTCCAACACTTTTAACAAAGCCAACTCCATTCTCTCTTGGCAAGTCGGAGACTTGATTCTCTCTGGAATATTGTGCAGAAAAAGGCTCATGCATTTCCCCAGCTATATGAAATTCAGTGTAAATGGGTCATAACTGTACTGAAGGGAAAGAACCCCTTTGGAGTTCCTCTTGTGAACCACATTGTCCCTTCCATAAGATCTCATGCTCCAGCTGAGGAAGCAAGTCCATTCCAAGTGATTCTCCAAGAACATCTGGCACATAAAATAACCCTATTCACCAGCAGCCAACTGAAAGCGCACTGATCCCTCTGCATTTCTTGGGAAGAAATTAGCAAACAAAACCGTAGTAAAAACACAGTCCTGCACTGGGCACATACCTTAGCATTTATACACATACGTATTGAAATCCTTCGTTCACCTATTATGTAACAGGAGTTACCTTTTTAATGGGGGACTAGAAGGTAAATCAAAATACATGTTCAAAACTAAGTATAAAATTTCCTTGCACCAGGAACACAGTCTGTGTTATGATGGCATTGCTAATATCACTTCTTTGAAAAGGATATGTACAGGAAAATGTAAGCACAGAGATCGTTAGTGCTGCTCTGAATGTACACTGTGGGGCCCCAGGCCACCACAGGAACTAAATGAAAATGCTAACTTAGAAATGAAGGATTAAATTTGGTTCAGTCAAATTTAGTTCAGTCAAATTTATAATAAAAATGTGTGAAGTCAATCAAACAACTCAGAAAAGAAAGTTGAACGACATGAAAAAGTGGTGAAAATAATATCTTTCTGTTCCTAATCTTTAAATATTCCATGTGAAAGGAATTGTATTTCTCCCGCCCAAAGAATGGCTACCCATAAGCTGTAGGTTAGCAAGGTTAATACAGAAACACATTAAAGAATCATGATGAGACAATTTGAAAGCTCTTCTGGACATGCTTAATAACTTCTTGTTACATGTTATGTACCTATGTGTGCATTAGGATTTCCTTATTTGTAATGCAATTTAATTACCATTTCTATATCTAACATTGAAAATTCTCTCTATTATTTGTTTTACTTTGCATGCTATCTATGTTTTTGGCAAAATAACTTTCACATCCCCAGATGTGATCTTTAGGAAGTAATTTGGAAAGATGACAGCTGTCAGAGCAATCTCAGAAGTCCTGGGAGAGGCCAAGGGTATCACAGGTGGTTCAGGATGGATATGTTCCTATATAACAGGCTGTTAATAGTGGTCATGAAATTCCAAGTTATTTGTCCATTAGGCCTGAAAACCAATGTTTTTTGTCTCATAGCCTTGCAAAAAGCAGGTTGTAACTTTCTAGCTATTTAAGCTTGAAAGTCTTCTGCAGATTTTAATAAGTTAAGAGCCTTCAATCTGCAGTGTACGCTGCCAGATGTTAGACACTCTTACGGAATTTAAGACTGCCAGCACATTAATGGATATATGCATAATCTTTTCTGCTTGCCTCTGTGCATAAAAAGTTTAATGGCCTGGCCTTTAGTGCCATATTTTTTATGTTTCAGCTTTTAAAGGAAAGAAAGAGATAGAGAGGCAATCATATATTTCCTTATGACATACTAATAACTGGAAATAGAACATCATTGTTATATAAAAATTCCTGTATGTCTTACTTTGATGCTTTCACTATTAGAATTTTTATTAAAAGGAAAAATATTGGTAGACTACCCCTGTGATATTTTAATTGCTACTGTGGATAGGATTACTGCTACCATTTCATGGCACCAGCATACATGTCTACAGGATTTATTACTCAGCTCATGTCTGCTTTTTTATGGATTTCATCCAAGAGATGCTTGAGCACCAAGCTCTTGAAATGTCTCCCTTGTGGTGATTCAACTGCACTGAGCTGCATCAGCAAATAGCATTGACACGAAGGCAGCAACTGTTACATTCCAGCATAGTTTGATTTAGAGCAGAATTTTTTTAGATGTATTTCACTGTAACGCTTTTCTATCCATTACTTAACACAAGCCAGGTCTAAAAATCTGATCAGTGGAGTTTACAAGATTCTGGTATTCCTCTGAAATTTTATCTTTCGAATATGATAAAATAGCAGCACAGGTATGATTCACCACTTGAAGAAAAACCCAAATATTTTTTTCAAGTCATGCTTAAATACTTAAAAAAATAAAGGTTTGAGAAATCTTAATTATCAAAATATTTTTAAAGATACTTCAAAATACATAAAATCAAAGATAATTTCTAGAATGTAAGACATAGAATCTCTACACAACTAGCCTCTATGTTTACATACTCTGTTTCAGTGATGAACTGTTGATATCAATATTCAGTAAGCCTTCTGCATTCATTAAAGTACTTGTGAGTGAAAATTTGGGTGTGAAATCATTGGAACTTCATTAAATATTTGGCTCTAAGTTTTACACTGGTACGTCAACATGCAACGAGTATAAAGCAGGTTAAAGGAAGAGGTCAGTATACTGCTACTTCACTAATCAGTTACTGGCCTCTTACCAGAAACAGCACACAAATCTTATTAAACTGCTCTTTATCTAAGTGGAGGAAGAATGTACATCAGCTGCCTTCACTGAAGGACAAATGACATATAAGCACTAAGACTCTTACCGCTCTTACTAATGAAGGCAAAAAATAAAAACGTGAACATGATGAGGGGAGAAAAGTATGCTTAAGGGGAATATCTAAAGGGAGAGTGCATAGAAGACATGTCCAGGTTCTTTCCTGTGGTGCCCAGTGACAGGATCAGAAGCAGAACCACAGAAGGTTCCTCCTGAATGTAAGGAACCAGTTTTTTCTAACTGTGAGAATGACTTTGGATAGGAGCACTGGCACAAGTTGCCCAGAGAGTAAGTGGAATCTCCACCCTTGGAGATCCCCAAAAGCCATCAGGAAATGGTCCTGAGGAACAAGTTCCAGGTGACCCTGCTTGAGCAAGGAGGTTGGACCAGATGACTTCTAGAAGTGAATTCCAACCTCAACCATTCTGTGTATCCAATACATTATGATTTGAAAAATATCTCCAAAAGAAAATAAAGCCATTTTTGAATTTTACTTGGAATCATATTCTGTTATGTATTCAGAAATGAGATTTTTCTCACACAGAACTGCCATATGCTTCTTCTCTTGGCAGCAAATTATATGTTCATCCATTTTAAAATTCAGCATACCAATGGAATGAACAAAACATAGTAAATTGATTCACTGTACCTCAACACATTTTCTGGTTCATAACAATTTTTTTCTGATTTGTATGTTGAGGGTTTTTTTATTATTTTTCAAAAGGGATGTAGCAAAAACTCACAAACGTAATAAGTCAGTCTTGAAGAATTATATCTATAAAGCAAATAATTAGCATAGCTGGAAAAATAATTAGCAAGAAAGAAAAAGAAACACTTCTTCTACTGGGCAGTAATATAAATTTTATGAGAAGAGACTTCAGTAACTATTTCATTTTTAATTGCTAGGGAAGTGAAGATATTTGATGACTCTAAATGCTATTTAAAGGTGGCAGGTAGAAAGGATGATCACCTCCCTGTGCAGAGAGAAACAAATAGGTTCACTAGTATGCAGTATTTCTTATGGAATAGGCATGCTGGCTGCTAAGCTCTGCTACTGCTGTCCAGGGAAATGTTGTCTAAACTGAAACTACTGATGATCCATGTGGTCGTGATAACTGGTTACAGACGTATAGGAAGCAATATAAGCCAGCAAAAACAAAAATGTGGCATTTAAAAATGTAATGTTGAACCATGAAAAAAAGAAAAAAGGCTTCAAGAAAATTAGAGGGCTGGCAGCGGTTAAAAAGTCTATGGCAAAGAGTTTTCAGAAATGCCAGGAAATTGACAGAGTCTAAGGGCTGCAAAATTATTACAAGCTCTAAAGAAATCTGATGTCCCTTTATGACAAAAGGATCTACATACAAACCGAATTCACAATGTGAATATGATAAAGCATAGGGTACCCAAAGAATTTTTCATGGAGAACCTCTTGGAACTGAAAAGTGCTTGTTAATAACTTATAAAGAGAAATAGGGTTTCACAGCCTGGAAAGATTTCAAACTAGAAATTTTAGTGTCAACATTTTTTATGCTTATATTTCCCAACAGAAAAAGAAAAGAAATCCAGAATTCTAAAAGTTTGCCCACTGTGGCCGTTTCTTTTTCCGTTCAACAATCAAAACTGGAAAATAGCACTGGATGAAGATCATGGGAGCCTTTTACTGTATGCCAGTGAAAGAAAGCCACAGACGTTGCATAAAAATAGATTAAGCTTGCAGACTTTCTCTTTGTAAATGAAAACATTATCTAATAACACAGTGCTGCTAAGATTGAAAGATACAGACAGCTGACTTTCATCCCTTATGGGGCACATTCCTTTCCTCAGCTCCAAGGGAAGTGTGCCCAGTGCAGAATGAAATACCACTCTGAGACCTTCATGTGTCTTCCTGGAAGTATCCTTTCCAATGCCCAGCCTCTCAGAGACATTGGAAAGGCATGTGGGAGAGGACCACAGCTGTCATATTCTCCTGACTCCTCCGCCTTTCAGATGGAGGTGAGAACTAGAAATATTCCATGCCCAAAGATATGCAAAGTGAATAAAAGGACATGGTGTAGCCTCCACCTCTGCTTTTACATCTGCAGTGAGATCGGACACGATTTGGCTACAAACATTGGAATTATAATATTTTCAAACTGCAACAGTGAGTGCAAGAAGGATTGTGCAATAAATGCCTTCAGTAATCTCTGGGATGATTCTGGCCAGGAGTCAGAATGCCTCTGGGGATCATGATGAAATACATGTCAAATCAAGAGCTCTACTGCCATTCAACCAAACTTAATGGATCATATACTGTAAATTAACTCAGCTTGGTTAACATCTGTTAAGAATTGTGAGGTTTTTTCAGGCTCATCTCCGATATTTTATAACAGTATATTTTGTCCAGGAAGCGTCAGCTAATGTATTTCCAAACATGCTTCCTTAGCAAGAATGTTGTACTACATCTGAAAAGCTTTCCAGGGATGCTTGTCTATTGACAAATTTCCAATATCCAAGCAATCATAAGTCAAATTACTCTTTCTGTCTTTTGTGGAATTAGGGAGAGGGAGTAATTTTTCTCTCACACCTAACATGTTCTTTTTTTTTTTTTTCAGCTTTAAAATTATTGTTTCAACAGTAATTTTTACTGGGGAGAAAGAAGAGTGATACTTTTAAAATTATAGGGATGGTGCCTATCTCAACAGATGCTATTAGACTTCTTACAGGCTGTTGCCACAGCAGCACTGTGGAATTATTTTTCAGAGTCAAACAAGCATTTTAGTATATGTTTTACCTTATGATTATATCTAAGTGGATATTCCCATATTTAAAAAATTGATGCCCTTGAGAAATTAATCTCTTTGACCTTTTGGTTTACACTGGGCAATGAGTAAATTCCTAGTACCACATAAAATGTGGGAATGCTGCCAATGCCTTTGATGAAGCTTGAGTTAGGGATGATGTCATAATTTTATATTTATGATATAACCTTCCTGACTATCTAGACCCAAATATGACTTGAATATTGTAACATATTTTAAGTTGTAATTGTGAAACCCATATAATTTCTTCTTTATATTTGTAAGCATAACAAAAAACTCCAATTGCAAAAGGCAAGAAAAGCAACCTAACCTTGTTTGTAATACTGAGATGTTTGATAATATAGTCCTCATACTTCATGGAAGTCACATTTGTCATGTTATCATTTTGGCTTTCAGTACTAAGTTATTTACAAACATGACTTGCTGGAATGTAGGCAATTGATTTCTCTATTTTTATGTCATCATGGCTAAGAACTTTGAGACCGTGTATCTTAATGGATCAGTAATTATATTCCTTCTTAATACAATGTAATGCATAAGAGGGCACACATATCACAGCTGTGTCAAAGCTAGCACAAATCTAGCTGATTTGACAGAAGGAATTTAGCAGGTTTTCTTTTCTTTCACTAGGTCTTTGAGCAGAGTAGTGAGAAAGAAATAAAATTATTGAGGTTTTGAGAAAAATACTGCAATATATATTTTTATCAGAACATTTTGGGGCATATACAGGTGTGTCCTTGGATATCTCTTGTGTCTAGACCCTGATCCATTCGATATTCACTCCAGACCCCAGAGACAATGCATTCTCTCTCTATGGGATATACAGTTATCACAAAATCCAATAATAATCTCTGCAATTTCTAGGCCACCCTTTCCCACAAACCCTTTACCCAGAGACACTCTCAAAAAAATTAGTAGTATTCCACAGCATCCCATACCTGTTGCCATCTCTCCTTTGCCCTGTCAGCTGTACTGCTGGTGCTGATAGAAATCTCATCCAACCAGGTTCACCAGGCAGGTAGGTAGGACCCTTCATCAGCATCACAGTCAGATATGCCCAACACATCAGTCCCAGGAGTACCCAGGCTGCTTCTTCAGGGCCAAGACAGCTTCACCAGGTACACTCCAGACCTCACCATTTGGAAAGTGGTATTTTCATAGAATCACAGAATGGTTTGAGTTGGAAGGGACCTTTAAGGATCATTAGTCCAACACCCCTGCAATGAGCAGGGACATCTTCAACTAGATTTAAGTGAGGCATAATAATTTTTTGTTGCTGTTGACAGTAAATCCATTACCTTGAATAATTACAGAAAGGGCACTAAAACAAACAACCTCTCAAAATGTCATGGAAGATCTCCATTTCCTATCCAGCTTTCCATTAAGTCAACATGGAATTGCAAAAATTGGTAATTTAAAAAATTTTTTGATTAGTAGTGGTCGTGCATCACAATTCTGACTGCAACACTGAATCAACACAAACAGGTAATTGAAAACATGGGAAAATCCTACCTTATAGCTTGAGTGAAACAAACAAATAAAACCACTGAAGGTTGATAGTCTTGTTAAAATCTGTTGAAACTACATTCCCTTTACGTTTAGGCTATAACAATTCATAATAATGTAAAATAAGGAGCAACAAATTAAATTATACAACACTTTATTGTAAGAAAGAACTAGGTAAATTAAAAGGAAGATGAGAAAGCTGGCAGTCCTTCTTTTCTTCTTTTTCACTAACTCCTTTTTATTCCCAGCTCAACTGCTCACAAATCTTTGGTATCTACCTGACATCTTCACTAACTAATTCAGTTCTCTCCTACAAAATTTTTTTCATCTTTTCAAGTTGGTCAGTCTCTAACCTCTCTCTATCTCCTCTAGCACAGCTATCTTGGAGATAGCCCACATACAGACCTTCATAGTTGGTTAATTTAGTCACCAGCACTGTTCCCAAAGAGAGGAAAAGGGACTTTTAGCACCCTTTTGCTGCTGTTTCCTTCACTCACTGTAAAGACAAAAGTAAAATGATTGCATCTGTGTCTATACACCACCTTGTAAATTTTGTCATCCCCATGTAATAGATCTTTGATAGGTAGGCTCTTACATGCTTTCTGCTGTTTCTACTGCACTCTCTTTTCCACTCACAGCAAAGGAGTTGGAAAAAAACTAAGTCATAGTAGCAACAGGTGACATTCTTCACATAGCTCGTTCAGTTCCTTCAGATGATCTCCAAGATTTCTTTCAAGAATTCCTGCTGTTTCCAGATGGACAAACTTCATGACACAGCAATCAAATAAGTTTCAGTGTTCTATTGAAAAAACTTTGATGGCCAACCAAGAACAATATGAAGATTTCAGAAAATGTTCATAAAGAATTTTCTGTTAAAAATGGTACCTAGAGAGGTAATGAATTTTTTTGTTATGTCTCCAACTGCCACCAGCTTTGGTTTATATGTTGATGGCCTGCTTCACATATCTTTCCTACTCATTTATTTAACATAACCGCTTTTAACCTTTCTGACCTTCAGCTTGCCCAGTGAAACTATATCCTTAAAGTATATATTTAATTTGTTTCAGTTTAAACACATTGTAATCAATACACTTCTAGATTTATTCCAGAGCATTTATATTTAAAATTCCATTTAAAATGTACTTGGCATCCTATGACTAATCGCAGAGAAATAGTTGGTGTAGATTGCTTCAAGCAATAAGACCTTAAGTTGCCACTACCAAATTTATCTTCAATTGTGAATCAAAACTTTTAGGAAAGCATTCTATTCTTTTGTAGTGATACAAAACAGAAACTAAGTTGAGATATATTTCAACAGCTAACACTAAACACCATCTTGCCTGTATGTAGTTGGAAAAGTATTTTTTTAGCTGAAAAAAAAGTGAATCCAGTTCTCAGAAGCAATGATCATATATAAAAAACTGAGATGCAATTTCTCTTAACAGTGAGTTCTTTCAGTCCCCACATTAATAGAGATAGTCCATGAACTACATTTAGAAGAAATAGTGTTTGGATAGGCAAAATAGCAGTGATATTTTTACACTCTTGTAGACCAGGAAATAGTTAAATAAGTAACTTTGCATGTACTGAAAGTCAGTGGAAAATTCTGTGCATGAAATTATTTAATGTATTTCTCACAGTTAGTGACTTGGTCTTACTAAATTTCTCCTCTTACTCTGTTCTCATGTTTTTAATGCTTCCAAAAGTGTAAACTGTATATTGTTGAAAAAAAACCCCTGCTTTATTAGAATAATTAACTGTACATGAATATACATTTTATTAACTACTTAAATCTTCCTTCCTTCCTTGCTTCCTTCCCTCCCTCCCTTCCATCTTGTTCTTCCTGTTGCCTTAAAAACAGTATAATAATGCAAATACTCACATTTATGCCTTGTCAGTCCTATGTATGGCAGCAGTTTTCTGTCAGACTTCTCATTTCTCTTTGCTAGGTTTCTTCTCCTCAGTTATTTCTGAGAAATCTACCAACATAAAGCAAGAATAAACATACCAGCAACTATGGCTTGGACAGGGACACTCTGTGCTGGGTTAGGAACTGGCTGGAGGGCCGGGCCCAGAGAGTGGTGGTGAACGGGGCTGCATCCAGCTGGCAGCTGGTCACTGGTAGTGTCCCCCAGGGATCAGTGTTGGGCCCAGTTCTGTTTAACATCTTTATTGATGATTTAGTTGAGGGGATTGAGTCCACCATTAGTAAGTTTGCAGATGACACCAAGCTGGGGAGAGAGTGTCCATCAGCTGGAAGGCAGGAGGGCTCTGCAGAGGAACCTGTATAGACTGGAGAGATGGGCTGATTCCAATGGGATGAGGTTCAACAAGGCCAAGTGCCGGGTCCTGCACTTTGGCCACAACAACCCCCTGCAGCGCTACAGGCTGGGGACAGAGTGGCTGGAGAGCAGCCAGGCAGAAAGGGACCTGGGAGTTTGGATTGACAGGAAGCTGAACATGAGCCAGCAGTGTGCCCAGGTGGCCAAGAAGGCCAATGGCATCCTGGCCTGGATCAGGAACAGTGTGGCCAGCAGGAC
>VYXB01003292.1:169394-199376 GCA_013397135.1 Pachyramphus minor | reverse complement strand
GTGTCACTGTGTGTCACTGTGTGCTGCGGACGTGGGACCGGCGTCTTACCGGAGTGGTGGTGGGGCGTAAGTGGCGTGTTATTGGTGTTACTGGTGTGTTAGTGGTGTAATTGGTGTGTCGCTGCAGTGTTACTGGTGTGTAACTGGTGTGTTACTGCTGTTACTGGTGTGTTAGTGGTGTAACTGGTGTGTTAGTGGTGTAATTGGTGTGTCGCTGCAGTGTTACTGGCGTTCCTGGGGTGTAACTGGTGTGTTACTGGTGTGTTAGTGGTGTAACTGGTGTGTCACTGGAGTGTTACTGGTGTGTTAGTGGTGTGTCACTGGAGTGTTACTGGTGTGTAAGCGGTGTGTTACTGGGATGTAACTGGAGTGTTACTGGCACGTTAGTGGTGTAACTGGTGTGTCACCAAAGTGTTATGGAAGCGTTACTGGGATGGACGAGGGGTGTTTTGCTGTAATTGATGTGTAACTGGCGTGTAACTGGGGTGTAAGTGACATGTTGTTGTTGTTACTGGCGTGTTACTGGTGTCGTTGGTGTGTCACTGGTGTGCTGCTGATGTGTAACTGGTGTATTACTGGTGTTACCAGACTGTTACTGGGATGTAAGTGGTGTGTTATCAATGTTACTTACTGGTGTGTTACTGGTGTAACTGGTGTGTCACTTGTGTGTTACAGGAGTCTCACTGGGGTGTAAGTGGAGTGTTATTGCTGTTACTGTGGTGTTACTGGTGTAACTGGGGTGTTGCTGGTGTAACTGGGGTGTCACTGATGTAATTGGTGCATTACTGGTGTGCTACTGATGTGTAACTGGTGTATTACTGGTGTTACCAGACTGTTACTGGGATGTAAGTGGTGTGTTATCAGTGTTACTTACTGGTGTGTTACTGGTGTAACTGGTGTGTCACTGATGTAATTGGTGCATTACTGGTGTGCTACTGATGTGTAACTGGTGTATTACTGGTGTTACCAGACTGTTACTGGGATGTAAGTGGTGTGTTATCAGTGTTACTTACTGGTGTGTTACTGGTGTAACTGGCATGTTATTGGTGTTACTGGAGTGTCAGTGGTATGCTACTGGTGTGTAACTGGTATGTTATTGGTGTAACTGGCATGTTACTGGTGTGTCACTGGTGTTATACTGGGGTATAAGTGGCATGTTATTGGTGTTGCTGGTGTGTTATGGGTGTTGCTGGTGTGTTATTGGTGTAACTGGTGTGTTACTGGTGTGACTGGGAGCAGAGCGTGTCAGGGATGTTCCACTGGGTGGTTAAATTAATGAATTAATTGACTGATAATCCCAGCTGTGCTGGCACAACTGGGAGGGCTTTTCCAACCCCAGTGATTCCTTGATTCCATGATTCCAATTCCTGCTTTGGGGGGTCTGTGTTACCTCGAGAGAGAGCTGCTCATTCAGTTGCCATCATATTCTATGTCTTTATCCCTCTTCAAACCCTTTTTGTGCCCCTTCCAGGAAAGGTTTCATTTCCAGGCCTGGAAAATGAACCTGGATTCATTTTATCAGCGATTTCTTTCCATATGGATGCAATGAGGGAGCCTGAAGTAAACTCTGTGTGCAGAACTCGGGATAAGCTTGGGCACAGATGTCGTGTTTCTCGGGTTTAAAACGAACAGAGCAACCACAGGGAATATTCCTTTAAAGAAATAACGATTTCCAGCAGCCCGGGAAGCCTGGGCTGGTTTCTGCTGAGCTCACCGTGCTCAAACATCTCCTTTATTGCACTCTGGCAGTTTGCAGCTCCCAGGGTTGCAACACCCTCCCTTTCATCCTTAAAACCAGCAGCAACGTGCTGCCCTTTGCTTTCTGTAAGAGGATTTCTGGAAATGCAGGCAGTGCCCTCCTGGCACGGGCTGGGAATCTTCTGGGCCAGGAGAGGCACTTGGAAGCAAGAGATTGGCCCCACAGACACCACAGACTGACCCCGTGTTTCTGTTGTTCTTGTTTTTCTGTGCCCTTACAGTAGGAAGGAATTCTTCCATGGGAGAGTGTTGAGGTGCTGGAATGGATTTCCCAGAGAAGCTGTGGCTGCCCCATGCCTGGAAGGGTCCAAGGCCGGCTTGGACAGGCCTTGGAGCAACCTGGGATATTGGAAGGTGTCCCTGTCATGGGCTGGATGGGTTTTAAGGTCTCTTCCAACCCAAACCAGTCTGGGATTCTGTGGTTCTTGACTCACCTTTGTGCTCCATCCCTGAGAGCTCCCAATCCCTCCTGGCCCTGCTGAGGGGCTCTTTGGATCCGTGGTGTTTTCTGGGGGGGCTGAGGGATGCAGCCTCTTCCTCCCTTCCCTCCTCATTGGAGCCTTTCCATGCAAGGCCCACCTGGTATCTCCCAAGCGAGTTTTTCTTTTAGGAAAGTTTGTCTTGGCTGCTTCCAGCCACTTAATATTGTGAGTTTAGACAGAAAACAGTTCTGCAAAGGGGTGGATTTTAATGGCTTTCCTTCTGGACTTTTGTAACCACTGAGGAGGGATATCTGACAGGTTTGTGTTACTAACAGGAGTAACATGAGTGTTACAGGGCCGTGGAGATGCTGCTCAGGGAGAAAAGTGCTCCTTGTTCATCTGTTCTACATCATTTAAGCCCTTCTGCTCTAAGCTGGGGGTTTTGTCACAGCAGAACAAGGGCTGTTGTGTCCTGAGCAAGGTGAGCACTGGGAATCCAAGGAATTGAGGATTGTGGGATCCTACAGTGACAATGAGTGTCACCTCACTGGGGTTAGTTCTGCAAATACCCAATATTTACTGAGTGGAGACTTGTGGAAATTGTGTCTAAACCACTTTATAGTCCTTCAGTTGCTCTGCTGTGGGAGCTGAGGTTTCCCTTTGCTCTGTGGGCTCTGTAGCCCCGAGGTCTCTCGTGGTGTGTGTGATGGGAGGAGGCTTTGGGGCTGTGTTTCCTTGGACAACTGCTCCTTTATGCCAGCCCTGCTGGGTGACTGCAGCGGGCAGACGTGGTGCTGGGCAGTCACCTGATTGCTCAAGAGGCTTAGTGGTGTTTGTGATTCCAGGCTGTGACCTGGTGTTGCACCACAGGCCTGGTGCACCCTGGCCTGGCCAAAGCTTC
The DNA here is from genome assembly GCA_013397135.1 of Pachyramphus minor. NCBI lineage: Eukaryota > Metazoa > Chordata > Aves > Passeriformes > Tyrannidae > Pachyramphus > Pachyramphus minor. The sequence continues at coordinate 196,295 of VYXB01003292.1, read as the reverse complement.
TGTGTCCTGGCAGATCCAGAGGGACAGGAGTGGGCAGGGAATTCCCTCAGGTTCCTTAGTGCTCCTGGAGTAACTGGTCACCAGTTCCCTGGCTTGTGTTCCTCCTGGTTGGCAAAGCTGGGCTTGGTGGCACCTGCAGAGCTCACGTGTGGAGTGAGTGGAAGCCATAACAAAGTGCAGTTTGTGTCCTCTGGATAAATCAAAGCTACCATGTGGGGTGGGGGATGAGATAAAGCTTGTACAGAATCTCTCCTGAAGGCCAGGACAGTTGAATTTGTTATTTTTTTGGCCACAGCTGTTACTTTTTGGCTGGGAAAATGTGCTCTCTGTGGCCTGGTCAGACAGGAGGGAGCCGCTGTCTCTGATCAGGAGAAACCAGGACCAGCTGTGTGGTGACACTTAATCCTTACTCTGTACCAGATCCCAATCCCAGAATCCCAGAGCCTTAAACCCCATCTCATTCCACCCCCTGCCATGGACAGGGACACCTTCCACTGTCCCAGGTTGCTCCAAGCTCCATCCAGCCTGGCCTGGAACACTTCCAGGGCTGGGGCAGCCACAGCTTCCCTGGCTGTGTTGCTGCCCTTCTCTGTGCTGTGAGCAGCATTTACCATGATTTTTTCTGAGGTTTACTTTTGTTTCATTCTTGTAAACTCGTTGGATCTGTTTTTTGCCTTGTCCTCTGTTACAGCTTCTTCAGGTGGAGGTTCCTGCAGGAAGGTTCCAAAGAGTTGCTTATTCCTTTATGTTTCAGCTCTGAGTAATCTCCCCTTTGGCTCTTTTTTCAGGCCAAAATGCTCCTGTCTTAGATAATGCTGTGAGCATCAGGTTGAACTTTTGGTCTCTTTAGGTCTGTGGAGGGGGGGACTTGTGATTAGTAACTTACTCATGCTTAACTAGAGGTAGGTGAGCCTTGCCTTGGGGCACTTCTTGGTGACCTTCCCACTCCCATGTCTGCAACCCCTGGTTTGAAGAGCTGACAGGTCAGCAAAATATCCCTGGAATCTGCTTTTCCTGCTCTAATGCAATCAGCATGTGGTTGATGCAGCAGTTTAAGACTGGCTTAAAAATAAACCCAGCCCAAAGCCTGAGCTGGTAGTGGCCTCCTGTGGCAGGAGGTCAGAGCTCAGGGCTGCACACACCCTCCCTGCATGGTTTGTCAGTGTGCAGGTCGGCCTGGGAGCTCTTCCAGGTGAAATTTCTGGAAGGAATTAGGAATTTGGGGCCATGGGGCAGCCCTGGAAGGCTCTGGCAGGGGGGCTCAGGGAGAGGTTGTGTTTTCTAAGAGACTTTGCAGTGACTTGGCTCTGCCTGTCACAGGATGTCCTTGGTAGTTCCAGTGTTGCAAGAGATGTTGGCAGTGGGTTTGTGAACTCCTTGAAGGCCCTGGCTGTAAACTGGGAGCACTGGGATGTCACAGGCCTTTGCTTATTCAAGTGTGAATTGTTCCATGTGTGAGAAGGGTCCTGTGAGAGCCCCAGCCCCGAGTGGACCCTGGGTCTGACTGGGTATTACTTCCTCTTCAAGTATTTTTCCCTGGAAAAAACCCCAGTCCTGAGCTTGTGCAGTCAGTGATTCTCTGTTCTGGGGTGGGGGGGAGTGGAAGAACAGGAGAAACTCGTGATAAATTCTGCTCCAGGGTGATATTTCTTTGGTGATTCTTTTCCTCCATAAACTGTTTTTCCTGGCCTCACGTGAACACTTTTTCTCTCTGATAACCTGTGGCAACTCTTCAGGGGATGTGTTGTGTGAAGAACTTGCCTCTGCTGGGACCTGTTCTTGACCTTTGTTTCCATATCTGTTGCAGGCAGTGAGTGATCACCACTTTCTTCCCTGATTTATATTCTTTCTCCTTGGATATCTTTGTGCTGAGGAGTTTCCTTAGGAAGTGTGTCAGGGGAAAGCTGTTCCTTGGCTTTTCCAGGTCCTGTTACCTCCACAGTGATCTTCAGGTGGATATTGATGTTTAATTGACCATGATAAGCACCACCTGTCCTTAAAGATCTCACATAGAAAAGGATTTGGGTTTTTTATCAGTAATTCTGCCAGGCTGGATGTCAGAGGGCAGTGGGACTGTGGGAGGGAACAAACCTAAACCTGGCTGTTTGTCACCTCTTTTTACTGGCATTTAGTGTCAGGGTCAGGTGGGATATTGGGAAGAAGCTCTTCCCTGTGAGGGTGGGGTTGCCCAGAGAAGCTGTGGGTGCCCCTGGATCCCTGGAAGTGTCCCAGGCCAGGTTGGAGCAACCTGGGATAGTGGAAGGTGTCCCTGCCATGGGGTAGAAGTGGATGGTATCTTTAAGGTCCCTTCCAACCCAAAGCATTCCATGAGTGTTCCCTTTGGCAGTGCTGGCTGGGAACACCTCTCTGCTCCCAGCTGGTTGTGGCTTATCCACAGATTTCTGTTCTCTGAATAAATCCATGGGTTTATTCCTTTCCCCCTGCAGTGCTGAGCTCAATCCTGGGGGAGGAGGTCCCTTGAGCTCTCACCTGGTTGCTGCTGGCCAAGCCTGGGCCTGGGAAGCTCAGACTGCCCAAGTGAGCCCCACAGGGGTAGGGAGTGATTGTACCTCACTAATGAGGCTGAACCTCATTAATTAACTGCCACTGGGGCATCAGTCCCCATGGAAACACCAACTCTCCAGGGCAGATCTGCTTGGACAGGCCTTGGTAGGACCCAGAAGAGATCAATAAGTCACATCAGGCAGTGCCAGGGGGGATGGAGGGTCTGGGCTGTGCTCAGGCTGTGCCTGTGCTCTTCAGAGCCTGAAGATAAAACCATCCCTTCTCTCCAGTGCCTCCTGCTCGAGAGCTCCCCAACTCCTTGGGTGCCTTGAAATAGGTGTGTGAAGGTGCTTCTAGGCAAAGATGTTTCCAGACACATTTCTAGAAGATGTTTCTGGACACAAAGCAGGCAACAAACAGGGAAGTGCAAAGTGAAAAATGAGATTTTGGGGTTTTGCAGGGTCAAAAGTCATCCTAAGTGTTTCCCAGGCAGAAAAGAGGCTTATGGGTGTGTGGGATGAGTGGAGCAGCTGTCACAGCTGTGCTCTGCCATGTGGTTTCATGTGTTAAATCTGGGGGCTCACAGTAGATTAATGTGATGATACTTGAGCTGATTAAGTGTGTCCCTTTCCATGCCAGCAGGGATGTTTTTCCATCTCTCTGGAGAGACTTAGGGAATCATGGAATGGTTTGGGTTGGAAGGGACCATAAAGCTCATCCAGTGCCACCCCCTGCCATGGGCAGGGACACCTTCCACCAGCCCAGGTTGCTCCAAGCCCTGTCCAGCCTGGCCTTGGACACTTCCAGGGATCCAGGGGCAGCCACAGCTTCTCTGGGAAATCCATTCCAGCTCCTCACCACCCTCCCAGGGAAGAATTCCTTCCCAGTATCCCATCTAACACTGCCCTGTGGCAGTGGGAAGCCGTTCCCTGTCCCTCCAGTTGCTGATGCCCAGTCCCTCTCCAGCTCCCTTGGAGCCCCTTCAGGCACTGGAAGGATCTCTGAGGCTTCCACACAACTCTCTCTTCTCCTTCCCAGCCTTCTGGCCCTCACACACCTGCACTGTGTGACCTGTGCAGGTGGATCCCTGGGCAGGAACGTTGGCTTGGAGAAATCATGTTGGGAGTTTGCACAGGTTCTGCCTGCTCTGAGAAGGGCAGCTCTGCTGTCACAGGGACCTGGGGGCAGCACACACTGGGTTCTGGGGACACTCTGAGCAGTGATTTTGGAGTTTGGGAGCAATCAGAGCTCAGGCCTCACCCCTGGGCAGCCACACTCCGGGGAGGGGGGGCTCGAGCTGTGTCAGGAGCCGTCACTTCCTTTGTGCCGGTCACGAGATAAAACTGAAGCATCAGCAAGAAAAAACCCCAAGGAGCAGTTGAAAAGCAAACCCAAAAATAGCACTGACAGGTAGAAATCCAGGTGGCAACAAGGCAGGGAGGATTCCCAGTGGGATCCCTGAGTGCAGGCCATGGTGGTCATCAGAAATCTCCTAGAGACGGTTGGAGTTCTGGTGTGGTTGGAGCAGAACCTGAAAGGGGAGAAGGGAGGACGTGGTGGTGGTGGTGTCCTGGAGCTCATGGCAGTGTGTGTGTTCCCAGCAGGGGGAAGCCATGGCCATCCTGTTTGCTGTCGTGGCGAGGGGCACCACCATCCTGGCCAAACACGCCTGGTGTGGAGGCAACTTCCTGGAGGTGACGGAGCAGATCCTGGCCAAAATCCCCTCGGAGAACAACAAACTGACCTATTCCCATGGCAGGTGAGTGACCCCCTGGGGGCTGGGAGGAGAACAGGAATAAACTGGGTGTGTTTGGGGTTGTTTTCCTGTAATCCTGTTGTTCTTTTGCTGTCCCAAATTCCTGGTTGATTGGAATGTGCAGTGGGCTCAGCTTCCCCCAGGACTTCGCAGCATAACCAGGGTTTAAGTTCAGCTCAAGCAGTCGATACAAAATCAAGCTTTTCTGATTTTATACAACTCCCAAGTGAGCTGGAGGGTACCCAGCTGGGAAATCTTTGGAGTTTGGCTCATGGAATCACTCCCTGGCTTTTCTGAAGCTTGGACATGGTAAAACTGTGGATCACTTGTGGATCCCGGGGGCTTTAGGAGAAGTGGTGCTGGCAGATCACTGAAGTCATCCTGAGCTGCCACAATTCCCAGGGTTTTCCCAGGGTTTCTCCAGCTCTCTGAACAGCCCTTGGGATTAGAAGGTTCATCACCTGAGACTTACTGCACATGTGAGGTTGCTGAGTCCATGTGCTGTGAGAAAACTAAAACAACTGTGGGAAAAACAACTTTAGAGGCCCCATTTCAGCCCTTTTTTTTGGGATTGGCAGCAGGGCAGGATCCTCTCTGCTGCCCAAGCTGGTGTGTTAGAGCTGGTGAGTGAGCCTGAGGATACAGCATGAGGTTTGGGATAATCTTCCCTCATCCTTCCCCGGTTGGGAAGCATGAAAAGTCCCCTTGGGAGATATTTTTGGGGAGGCCCTGGGCTCTGACATACCTTGGCTGCTGCATCTTTTCTTTCCTGTGGTAATTTTAAGGATACAGTTATTTCCTGGGAGTGAAAAGAAATAACTTTGCCTCAAATGCTGTTCAAGCAACTAAAAAGCTGAGTTTTAGGAGGGCTGTAGTGCAAACTGGGCAGAACAGGAAAGCTGGGAAGCTCAAGGAGCACAAGGAGCTGTTCCTCCTGTCTGGAGTATTCCAGAGATCCTCTGCCTTGCCACAGTCTCAGCCTGGCCAGAAAATTCCCTGGTGTCTGTCTAAGAGAATTTCTCTTCCTCTGAAACAGCAAAAACCCTCCAGTTTCTTTGAACTTTGAACTCCTCAAACTCATTTAATGACTTGTGTTTGTTTTTAAGAAGAACTTTGGTGTGTTTTTTATAATCTCCAAGGAAAACCAGGCATCAGGAATTCTGTCTCTGCTGGTTGGATTCTAGGAATCACTGGGGAGCCTGCAAGGTGGTATCAGTCAAGCTGTACCTCATTCCTTGCAGGAGAGTTGTGGATATGCCAGGATTTTTTTATCTTCCCATGGAAACAGACCCTCAGGGCAGGAAACTCCAGTTCTAGAGCTCCTAAAGCTTCTTTTGGTGTTGTCTTAATGTTGTGAGACACAACCTGAGTGTGGAGCTCCCGAGCTGTGCCCTTGGAGCTGGACAAGGCTTTGCAGAAGAATTCACTTGCTTTATTTGGGAGTTTGTAAGAGGTTCCAAGTGCTTCCTGGGGGAAACTTTTGGGAATGCACAAATGTCTTCTTCCCCACTCCTGAAGGCCCCACAGGCAGCAGTGTCTTCTGGAAAATGAGTCCTGGGGCAGCTCCAAATGATCTTTTGTTTTTTTTCCTTTCTTTTCACTTCTCTGCAGTTACCTGTTCCATTACATCTGCCAGGACAGGATTATTTACCTCTGCATCACAGATGACGTGAGTATTTTGGTTCCAGCTGCTGCCCAGGAAGGCCCTGAGCAGGTTTGGGAATGCAGTTGTCAGTTTTTAGTGGGTGCTGATCTGAGGTGCCTTTTTCCCCCATGGAAAATGCTCATTCCCATCAGTTATAGCTTTGATATCTAAGCCTGGAGCTCCAGTTGTAGACTCATGGAATGGTTTGGGTTGGAAGGGACCTTAAAAATCATCAGGGACACCTTCCACTGGCTGTGAGTTGGTAGTTTTGAGGTGAAGGCCTTGGTTTGCCCAGTTCCTCTCCCAGCAGTCCCAGGGCAGTGGGATGGGGATACTGGGACCAGTTCACTTATCAGTGCCTGGTGCTCCTCAGTTCTGGAAGTGCTGAAGCCAAAACTCCTCCCAGTGCCAGGCACTGAATTAGAACTGTGGATATCCAGGCTGGGAATGCAGTGTGGAAACATGGCAGGGAGAATTCACAGTGGGATCACTGAGTGGTAATAAAAGAGCACTGAGGCTGCTCTTCCTGCCCTGGGATAACCAGCCCTGGGATAACCAATCCCAGTGTCACACACAGGCACACCAGGTAGAACTGGGAATTACAGTGGCCCTGTGCATGCTGTTACTCCTGGTGTCTCTGCTCTCTCTTGCAGGACTTCGAGCGATCTCGAGCCTTCACGTTCCTGAATGAGATCAAGAAGCGGTTCCAGACCACGTACGGCTCCAGAGCCCAGACAGCCCTTCCCTATGCCATGAACAGCGAGTTCTCCAGTGTCCTGGCAGCACAGCTGGTGAGGCCTGGGGCTCCAGGGCACTTCCCTGGCGAGCCAAACCTCTCCCAGAAATTCTCCTTGGGTTTGCTCCCGGGGAACTGGGTGTGGAGCCGGGCAGGGGGTTGTGCTCCCCACGCTCACCCTGCAGCACCCCACAGCTCAGGGGGGGATTGGGGGGTGGATTAACTGTTTGGACCAGGAGATTAGAGCTTAATGGGAACACTGGAAATGTCCAGGCTGGTTCCAGTTACCACCCAGTGCAAGGGAACGTGGCTGTCACTGAGAGCAGGACAAATGTGTCCTGCTTTGCTGCTCAACTTCAGAACTGGAGTGTCTGCTGATCCATTCCCCTTCCTCTTCCCTTCCCTTCCTGGCAATTCCAGTGGCTGCTGGAGTGTGACAAGGTGTTTGCTGATGGCCCTGTGGCCTTTTCAGGAGCAAAGCAAGCAGGGCTTGGGTTACCTCAGGTGCAGAACTGTGGTGAACTCTCCAGCTTGCACTGAGGCTCCAAGGGTTTCCATTCCCAACGTGGGAGGAATGGAAGGAAAAAGGTTCAAGAGCAGGATAAATAACTTGTGACAGGTCCCTGAGTTGAGATTTGCCTTGGGTGCTTCCAGCCCCAAAATGAACAGTGTGAGGGGAGTATCTCTTCCCCCCTCAGCTGGGGTGATGTTCAGGATGCTGCATTCCCAGTTTGGGGAACACTGTGGTGTTGGCAGGGGGAGCTGCTCCCCTGGTGTGGCTCCAGCCTGGATGCTGCACAGGCAGAGCACTGTCAGTCCCCTTCCAGAGAAATTCCCAGGTTTCAGAGACTTTTCTGGCTACTCTGGGGCTGTTCTTGGACTCCTGGAGGGAAAGGTTGGTCTGGAATTCGCTTCTCCCTTGGAGTGTGGGAGTTCTGTGCTGGGCTCTGATGTCCAGCCTGTTTTTGGGAGAGCTCTTGGCTTGCTGTGGGTTTGTATTTGTGTGTTTGAGGTGCCCCACAGGAGAGGTTTGAAATAATTGGGTTGCTTTATCACTTTTATTCCCAGCAGCATTTGAAGGAAGGTTTGCATCTCCCTCCTAGAACCATTTCACAGAGCAAGCAATTAATTTTCTTCTAATTAACTTGCCTTGCCTTGCTGTATAACCAGGGTCTGCCAACACCTTGTGCTGCTGCAGTGGGGTTTTTGTGGGGGAGAGGGAGGACATAAAGCAGTTTTTTGGCTGTGGGATTGGGCTGCTCTTAAAACATGAGCTTCCTGTAGAGGGAAAGGTGCAGTTTGGGGTTTTCCCTGGGATTTGGGCTGCAGAGCTGCTCTCCCAGCACCCCCAGCAAGGGCTGGGTGAAGGACAGGGAATTCCTGCAGGGAATAATGTCGAGTGAAACGAGTGGAGCCAGCTGGAAGATGGAGAAGGAATGAAGAACTGCCTGGTGAGTGCAGATCAATAATGTTCTTAGTGCACAAACCCTCGGGCTGCAGGGCTGCAAGGAAAAGGCTTTGGATCTTCCTTTGAAGACTCTTAAGAGCCCTTAATTGACTGCAAACAACTCGATAACCTGGTTTGGGGTTGTTGGTGGGGCTTTTGTTTTCTTTTGGAGATCTCCCTTGAGTTAAACACAGGATGTCCTTGGAATGTTGGCTCTCAGGGCTGGTGCACCCACCCTGTGTCCCTGGGGCTGTGGGTGGGAGGCTCTCAGTGCTGCTGTTCTCCATGGAGGGCTTGGCTCTCCTGATCTCTGGGAAGTGCCAGCTTTGGGGGTGGTGCAGGTGCAGGAGGAGGGGAGAAGCTCTGGCTTCTCAGTGTAGGAATTCTGGCCCACTCACAGTTTGTGCTGAGGTGCAGGGGGAAGCAGGAACCTGAGGTGGGTGAAGGTGAGGGAGGATTTGCCCCTGCACTGCTGCTGCCTGAAGTTTGTCCTGGAATTTGGGACAGGAGCCACATGTGGGTGCCCACAGTGAGTGGGGAAGGGGGTTTGGAGAGTCCCAGGAGTTCATTTCGGGAGCTGTCCTGGAGCAAGGAACAACACTGCTGGTGCATAAGGCACGAGATGAACTTCCTGTGGGTGATGGGATGGAGTTTTCCTTCTCCACCAGGCTTTGAGGACTGAACCTACACGAAGTGCTGACTCAGCACTGTGTAAGCTGCTCAGGGCTGCCGTGTTTAATGAGTTGCCTTATCAGAAGAGCCAGGCGGTTTTTGGAGCTGATATTCCCCTAAAATCCCAGCTTTTCCAGGTCCCTAAAGCTCAGGAGGAGCTGCCAGTCTCAGCTTCTGTGTATGGATGGAGTCCAGGCCTCAGCCAAGAGCAGTTTAGTGCTGACAGAGCTCTTCCCTCCCTGCTCCAGGGTGGGAGCCTGGCTGGCATTGCCTCGGGGCAGGAGCAGGGATGTTTTCCAGGTGATGCCTGTCACTGGTGGGAGGCAGGGATCACACTCCAGCTCAAGGACACACCTAATCCAGGGAAGGGAGGCTGTGCTTCCAGTCCAACCAGTGACTGGCTTTGGTAGTGGGCCAGTCTGCACCTTCTCCGAAAAATGTCCCCCCCTGGAGCAGTTCCAGAGGAGCTGTTGGATTGGGTGCTGTGACCATGAGTTACCAGGTGGGTGCTGTCAGTGTTAGTTACAGATTTCAATTCAACTCCTATCCAGAAGAAAACTGGGATTGAAGCAGCCAGGTGGGTGATCATGGAGCAGAGCAGCTGTGATGGGATCAGGGACTTAAAATCCATGCAGGAAGAGCAGAACTCAGTTCCCTGATGCCACTGGCCTTTGGTTTCCCTCCTGGGGTTCTGCAAACCCTGAGGCTCCTCTAAGCTGGGGGTTGGCACCAGGGGCTCACTGGGATCCCAGCCAGGGGAACAGGAGTCACTGGCACTTCCCAGGGGAATGAAGGGACAGGGATGACAGGAGTGGTGCAACAGGGGACACACCAGAGGGGTTGGAGAGCAGCAAAGCTCTTGGCAGGGGAGCTCAGAGATCCTCCTGGGCTGGCCCTTGGCTGCTCCTCTGTCCTATTGGAAGGGCAGTTGGGATGCTCCAAGTGGCCACCTTCAGCATTCCCAGTCCACAGGCACTCCTCAGCTTCACTGGATCCCCCTCTGAGGCCACCTGTGGGGATGGGTCCATGCTGGGATTTGGGATTGCAGGGATCCCTTGTGTTCTAGAGAAGCTCACCAAAGTGTGTTGCCTTCAGAGATGGGTCAGAGCTGATGAGTGGGGCTGGGAACCACATCTCATGGATCCTGCCTTAACTTCCCTTCCTTGCTGCCAATTGCTTCCACTTCCAAAGGGGGCTGTCACTTCTGGGCCCTCTGGGCACCAGTGTGGGAGCAGAGGTGGGCTGGGATCTGGAGATGGCTGAAAAAGTCAGATTTTGATCTTCTACCCACTGATAAATGTCTTGGGTGGGTTGAAAACTCCCATTTTTGTCTGTGCTGTTCTGTGAGGACCAGAGTTGCCTTTTTTTGTGTTAAAGATCTGAAGTGGAACGTTGAGGGTCCTGTTTCCATTGACTGTTCTTTGTTGATGTCCTGCTGCCACTGCCTGTCCTTTTTGAGGTTCTGCTGTCACTGACTGTCCTTTTTGAGGTCCTGCTGTCACTGCCTGTCCTTTCTGAGGTTCTGCTGTCACTGCCTGTCCTTTCTGAGGTTCTGCTGTCACTGCCTGTCCTTTTTGAGGTGCTGCCTGTCCTCTGTTGCAGAAATACCACTCGGAGAGCAAAGGCCCTGACCAGGTGGCAGAGACACAAGCCCAGATCGATGAACTCAAAGGAATCATGGTCCGGAACATAGGTACCTGCTTCCCTTGGGAAGAGCTGCCCAGAGCCCGTTTCACTTTGGGTCACACCAGTTTGGGTTTTGACAAGTCTGACCATTCAAATTAGAGCTGGAATTTACCCAAATTCAGTCCCTAAATGCAGCCTGTGTGATGAGAGGCTGCTCCTGAAATACCTGGCAGTGCCAGGAAGGCTGGGAATTGCATCCAAGGGCTCCTGGCTTGGGGTTGGGTGTTGGAAGCAGCTTGTTGTGCTGGAATTCGAGCTTCCAATCTGGATTTTTGTCTCTTTTCTCCAGACCTCGTGGCACAAAGAGGGGAGAAGCTGGAGCTGCTGATTGATAAAACAGAGAATCTTGTGGATTCGGTGAGCATCTTCCCCTGCAGCATCCTGGCCGTGGTGCCCAGTTCCTGTGGCATCCAAGCCTCCAAAGCCAGTCCTGGAGATCCTGGATCCTGTGGGATGGGGTTTGTGGGGCTGTCTGAGGTGTCAGGAAGGCTTGGAGCAACCTGGGATAGTGAAAGGTGTCCCTGCCCATGGCAAGGGGTGGAAAAGAAGATCTTTAAGGTCTTTTGCAACTCAGACCGTTCTGTGACTCTGTAAAACACAGGAAGCCCAAATTTTGGAGGAATGTTCTGGCACTGAAAGACTTGTGTCACCCCTGGGGCTTGGGTGGCAGGAGTGGCCCTGTGGATTGTCCCATTTTGGCAGGTGTATTTACACTAATTAACCCCTGGAATATGTTGGGCATTAGATCGGTGGATCTGTAAATATTTTGGAGCATTTCAGTTCCCAAAAGGTCAGAAGTGAGATGAGAACCCCACCAGTACTCTGAGATAGACCTGTCCCTGTGGGCAGCCCCCAGACCTGGGATATTCCATGTTTAATCCTTCCTCACACACTTTATCCTGTCCCTGGAGTTGAGGGAGAGTTTTCTCTTGATGCCTGTTCAGTTTTGTGCAGGAGTTAAATGGCTCTGGAGGAGCAAACTGCCACGATTTGGGGAAGCAGGGAAAAGCATGGATCTTCTTGGGATGCAGCTTCCTTTGGGAATGAATTCCTCGTTTCCCTTTCCCTTGCAGTCAGTCACTTTCAAAACGACCAGCAGGAACCTCGCCCGGGCCATGTGTATGAAGAACCTCAAGCTCACCATCGTCATCATCATCGTGTCCATTGTAAGTGTGGAGAACCTGGCAAGTGTGGAGAGCCTCTGGAAAACACCAAAGCCATGTTCCTGTCCTTGGATCCACGTGTTGGGCAGGGGGAGGAGGGTGTGGGCCAAGTTCTGGTGTCCCTGCCCATGGCAAGGGGTGGAAAAGATGGCAGTTGAGTGAAGGATGGAAATCCTTCATTCCCTACAGAATTCCCGTTTTCCCTCCCCAGGTGATCCTCTACATCATCCTCTCAGCGGTGTGTGGTGGGCTGGCCTGGCCCAGCTGTGTGCAGAAATAACCAGAGCTGCTGCTGGTCCCTTGGAGATGAGTCCCAGGAGTGTGAAGAAGCAACCTATGGAATAACTCACCTGTCACCTCCTCATCCCTCCCTCCCTCCAGGACTTCAGACTTTTTGCCTTATCACCCCAAAGGGGCCCAGAAGGAGCTGTGACCTCCACAGTGGGCTGGGCTGGATTACTTGAAGGGATTTCTTTGTTCCTGTTCCTGTCCCCCTGAATCTCTTCCTTCCCTGTGTCCCTGTGGCTTTGCACTCGGGTGGGGAACAGGCCTGGCCTGTGAGGAGGGAGCCAGAGGGTGGTTTGGGGTGGGCTGAGCCAAACTAACAGGGCAGGGACAAGGTGGTTTGAGTTTCCACAGTTGCTGGAGATGCACATCTGGCCACATGTGGCTCTCAGTGCTTCAGCACGGGAAGGTCACAGGTCTAATCGTGGTGGTAACAAACCAAACGGGGCTTTGTGCACTGAGAGGTGGGAAATCTCCCTTTTCCTGGGGAGTTTTCCTGCAGGTGGGGGGGTCACCTCAGCGTTTGGAATGGCTGCCTCTTCATCCTCACTTCTTCCTCATCTCCCCCCTTGATTTGTGGCTGGGTGGACACAGTAAAGGAGATGGTTGCACGTGGTTCTGGCTGCAGTGACAGATCTGCTTTCTCCCAGGTTATTTCTCCTGCTGTTCTCTGGAGGGTGGACTGGAATGAGTGTAGTGCTGCCACTGGCTTGGATGTATTTGGGGCCAATCTGTTGCTCTGGCTTGATCAGGTGTCAGGGAGCTGCTGCTTGTGCTTCTCCTCCTGTGAGTGCTAAAACCACAGGCCAGAGAAGGGCTGGAGGTGCTGGCTGAGGGAGAAGGGCTCTGCCAGAGGATGCAGGAATGGGCTCCTCGGGGCAGAGTCCAACCCAAATGCAGGCTCAGCTGGGCTGTTCCTGTCCCAGCTGTCCCCCTGAAGCACCAGCCAGGCCTGGCTCCTGGCTGAGGGGTGTCCACACGTCTGTCCTGGAGCTGATGGGCTCCTGTCCCAGAGGAGAACCAGAAACACCCTTCACGGGGGCTCCAAAGGAATCTGCTTCCTTTATCCCAAGGAAGTGGGGTGGGTGGTGGCACAGGAAGGGGTGGCTTCACTTGGGGACTGAGCTGGAGCAGGTGGTTGGTGCTGTGGGGTCCTGGTGACACAGGGAGGGGGGGATGTGACACTGCTGCTCCTTCACTGTCACACTGGCCCTGGAGCTTCCCAGCAGCTCCCACATAAAGAGTTCTCCTCTAAACTCGCAGCTCCTTCGGATTTGTGTTCTGCTGGGCTGAAACCTCCCCCAGGGTGATGGGACCTTGATCCCCACACTGGCACCTGCTTCTCCCTCTGTAAATGGAATGTAAAGCTTGGAGAAAGCCCCCCCTCAGCTCCTGCAGCCCCTGTACAGCTGTGCATGTTTAGGGGGGGGGGCTGTGGTGTTACCGTGTTCATTTCCATGATTTCTTGTCTTATGTACAAATAATTTTTAAAGGAAAAAAAAAAATCCTTCCTTTCCTTTCAAAGGATGCACTGAGGCATTAGTGTAAAAACAAAAGTTAACTTGATTGATTTCAATAAAATTCCTGTACAGAAAGCAGAGCTCCTTAGTTTTGTGGAAGCTTTTCGCTCACCTTAGGAATGCTGGGTTAGGGTTTGAAAGCAGGTTGATGCAGTGGGATGAGGGAGCTGGATTTCCTCTGGAACCTGCAGAAACTGTTTGAGTTGCTGATTATTATCTTGGTTGCATTTTAATGCTGTCAGCCAGGGCTCAGGATGATGGACAATATTGGAGGCTTGGAAAAATGGAATGAGAAAACCTGAATGAAGAGCTCCTTGGTGGGATGGGTCCAGGGTTGGTGTCAGTGGTCCCCTCCTGAAGCCGCTTCCAGGTGTTTGTCAGCATCAGATTTGTATTTAAAATTCCCCTGAATCCAGCAGAATCCAAGCTCAGCACCTTTCTGCTTCTTTGGTCAGCCTGGAACTGTGTATCCAGGTCTGATGTCCACAGCCACCCAGGCTGAAGGGCTTCAGAGAGACAATCCCCCTGCCTGACAGGCTTTAACCAGAATATCACCTTCAGTCAGCAACATTTATCTGTGTTCATTTATCTGGTGCTAAGGATCCATAAAAAACAGCAGCTCTCACCTCAGGCAGTGACTGGAAAATGCTCCCACCTTCTGGCATACAGTAAAGACAACAGGACAACCCTCACATGGTACAGAAGTCAACGAGAAACGTTGCTGCTCTTTTACCTTTCGGTGCACTGGGAAGGGAAGATCAATGGGAGCAGGTTCCACCAGCTGGAAGTTTTAGAAAAGAATGTTTTCCATAAAGGAAGAGCCCAAAGAGGGAAGTGCTGGGAACCTGCTGAGCTCTGTCGGGGTGGGGAGCAGCCTGTGGGTGTAAAACCAGAAGAGGGGTCCCAGTCAGAGGAGGAGCAGTTGAGGCTCATGTGCCTCTTCTCTGCCCTGTCCATAAGTGGTGGCAGTGGCAGCCCTGGGCTGGCCCTGGCCCTGTGGGTGACATGAGTGGGGGACACAGGACCACCAACTGTCTCTTCCTCTCTTTTTCCTGGATCACAAGTGATCTCTGCAGTGAGATTTGGTTCTGCTTAGGCCACATGTGGATGTTTTGGGAATGACACAAAGTTTTCCTCTGCCAATACCCACCTTGTCCTTGTGAACTCCAAGGAACTCAAGGGAAATCTCACTCCTTGAATCCTGAGAGACTTGAATGGAGCCCTGTTTACCCAGGGAGAGCTCTAAGAGAGTCCAACCTGTCAGGAAAAGCCTCTTTCCTGGCACAAAACTCACTCCAAGTCAGGTTTGCTGTTAGAATAAAGCAGATCTCGTTCAGCACCATAACATTTTATTAAACTACACTATTTCAAGGTCACATTGATGGCAGGGAGAATGTTGCTATCAGTGCATATTTCCTGGACTAAGACTGTGTTTGGAGCATCCAGCACTTGTTGAGGAGAAGGACACTGGAACAGAATCCTTAAGAGACAGTAAAAAACTCCTACAAAAGTCAGGGCAGTTGGGAACCAGCTGAGAGATCAAACACTTCGAGCCAAAGCTGTCAGGGAGGGTTGTTTTCTTTAAAAAGTTTGCTCTTACCTTGGTAACCTCCTCTCAGCTGAGGTAAGGTGGTTCAAAACCAGCAGTTTTGACCTGCCATCCCCTGTCCCTGCCTGTTCACACCCCACACAAATATTGTGTACTGCTCCTTCACTCGTGGCCTGTGCTGACACCTGCATACAACAGTTTGAAGTGTTCTACAGTTATAAAAACCTGTTGCAGCTCTAGACCAAACAATAAAAAGTAGCAGAAATACATTCTATACAGAAGTAAAAAACAAACAAACAAACCAAAAAAAAAAACCAAAACAACCCAGCTGAGTTTCAGACAAATATTAGAGCACGTCAGGTTGGATTTAAAAAGTCTTAATTCTAACACCTATGTCACTATTTCTAGTCTCCCCCGAGCTCTGCCACCCCACAGCACCTGGCACAGAGAGAAACCCCCCCTCAGCCCTCCCAGCACCCTCAGGAGCAGGGTCACAACCCAGGTAAGGGGGTGACAGACCTTCCCAAGGGCTGCAGGCAAGGGGGGGGTAGATGAAAATAAGGCCATTTTCAGTCTTCCTGGGAAGACTCGTTGTGGGTCGAAGCCGTTGCCGGTCCCACCACGGCGAGGTCGAGCTCTTGGCAAGAGCAGGAGGTGGGGATGCTTCCCAGGAATGTGAGGAATATGTACATGAGTCTGCAGGGAAAAGGGGCTGGAGGTTCCTTGCCCAGGGAGGTGATGCCCAGCCAGCTGGGGCTCTGCTCCACAGAGGTGTTTTTTTTGGGGGGGGGTCAGTAGCACCCATCCTTCCAGGAATCGTCCTCGGGGGTCTGGGGGGTCTGTGCTGACTGAAGGAACCTGGTTTGGGACAGAAAAAACAGCTCAAGCAAAGCCCCAGTGACCTGTGATGGGCACAGGTTTGATTGTTTACCACCATCAACATCTTCCTGCCCTGCCAAGTTACCAACCCCTTTTTCTCTGGGTTTATCCCATCACTGAGTCCAAGAGAAATATTATTTTNAGGGTGTGCCAGCAGCAGTTCCCCCCAGGGCACAGAAATTCAGGGAATACCATTGATCCTGCCCTGCCAAGTTACCAACCCCTTTTTCTCTGGGTTTATCCCATCACTGAGTCCAAGAGAAATATTATTTTTCACTGCAAATAGGGCTGAACACGTGGAAAATAATCAGGTTTGCAGAGTGCTGCTACAAGGGAAGAGATTAAAAAGCTCTCTTAATGTGTGTTTAAAGTAAGACATATTTCAATTTAAGCTGTAGTGGGACATAAAAAAAAAATCAACCCTGTTTGCTTATTAGTCTGATATCAGCCATATCATAATAATAAGTCTGTATTTATTTAATTTCCCTCAATCATCAGACTCTGCTGTACAATGGAAGCTGCAAAAAACAGCAACAAGAACAGGTTTTGGCCACCCCCCTACGTGCTCTGCTTTCACCCTGTTGTATAAATCATGTTTAAATCAAGCCTTGTTCATTTGTCCCACTTTTCAAACCCTTCTAAAACCTGATTAAGCTTTGGGCAATGCCAACTTACAGACCTGGCTAAAGACTAAGGAAGAAAAAAAAACCACCACATGTATTTTACCAGAGGCAAAATTTCAGAGGCATCAAAGTAGGTCAGCTGGGAAGATTTCATTAACAGTCCTTTAGAAGAGTTTTTCCCCTCCCCAAAATCACAGGTATGCACCAAATATGTGCCATAATGTTCATTTTCATTTCTAACACAAAGCAGTTGGAGCTTCTTCATTTTCCTGGCAACCAGCTTTGTTTAAAAAAAGCATTTATTTCTTTAAAATGGATTCAATATTGACAGGTTTGCTCACAGATCATGTGGTAAAATGAGGGCATCTCTCACCAAGTGACAAGTCCCATCCTGGCAGTTCACACAGAATTTAATGTCAGAGGTATTTAAGGGACTGGGACCCTTTGCTTCTTGATTCACTGGCCAAGAATCTTCCAAGCTGAGTCCTTCCCTGTCTTTGAGGGCTCCCAAACACAATCCTACACTGGAACAGACTTCCCAGGGTGGACTCTCAGTGGTGGAGTCCCCATCCCTGGAAGTGTTCAAAACATGTGTGGATGTGGCACTTGAGGACACGGTTCAGTGGTGAACAAGGAGCTGGGGATGAGGTGGCCTTGATGATCTTAAAGGTCTTTCCCAACCTTAACAATTCTGTGATTTTATGATTCCACCTAAAGGTATTCAGCAGCTCAGATCCAGCTCCATACCCACATCCCACTTCAGAAACGGAGATGGAAGTGACTTAAGGAAGGAATTCTTCCCTGGGAGGGTGGTGAGGGGCTGGAATGGATTTCCCAGAGAAGCTGTGGCTGGAAGTGTCCAAGGTCAGGGGCTTGGAGCAACCTGGGCTAGTGGAAAGTGTCCCTGCCATGGGCTGGATGGGCTTTAAGGTCCCTTCCAACCCAAACCAGTCTGGGATTCTGTGGTTCTTGACTCACCTTTGTGCTCCATCCCTGAGAGCTCCCAATCCCTCCCAGCCCTGCTGAGGGGCTCTTTGGATCCGTGGTGTTTTCTGGGGGGCTGAGGGATGCAGCCTTTTCCTCCCTTCCCTCCTCATTGGAGCCTTTCCATGCAAGGCCCACCTGGTATCTCCCAAGCGAGTTTTTCTTTTAGGAAGGTTTGGTCTTGGCTGCTTCCAGCCAATCTTTAAGGTCCCTCCCAACCCAACCCAACCCAACCCGTGCCATAAAGTTTCCCTAATCTGTGAGCTAAAGGCAGGCACTGGAACCCACAAGGTTTGGCATTCCCACTCACCTCCTGGACGGGGCTGTTGCCTTTCCCTTGGGCGCTGCGATCCCTCCGACGGCCGTTCGTGCCTTCAGGGCGGAATTTTTGGCCACGGTGACCATGTTGGTGGTTCTGGAAGTGCAACTGGTGCTGGGGGAGCCCGTGTGAAGCGAAGGGGCCTGTGGCTTCCTGACTGCAGAGCCAGGAGCTGTGTAGCTGCAGGGTTTCACCGCCTGCCTGGTGGCCAGCAGGGAGTTGGTGCCCGCTCCAGCCTTGACGGGCTGTCGCACTGTCAGCGGGGACTGCCCGGCACCCGAGGAATACCTGAGCTTGCTGGGAGTCAGACCTGCCCCGGGAACACAGCAGGAAAAACTCTTCAGCTTGGTTCAAGAGAGAAAAGGGGATGAAGGTGGGTCTGGGAGATGTGGCACTGACCTGCTGACCGCTGCTGGGTCCTGGGAATTCGGCTGCTGGGCACCTGCAGGTCGGACTCCAGGCTCCGACTGCTCCTCACGGAGTCGAGCGCGCGCAGGCTGCTCCTGGCCAGGTTGGGCATGCTGTGCCTCAGCTCCTCTGCAAGCAAAGCACAGCCTGTCTGCTGCTGCTGCTGCCACCCAGGGAGGTCACCAGGGCAAATGCACTTAAAAGTAGAGCAGTCTGTATCTAGTTTTCAGCTTCCAGGTCATAAAATTTTGAAATCATGGGATGATCGGGGTTGGAAGAGACCATTGAGATCATCCAGTCCCACCATCAACCAGCACCACCACAGTCACCCCTGAACCATGTCCCCAGGTGCCACATCCAGACACCTCCTGAATACTCCCAGAGATGGTGACTCCACCACCTCCATGGGCAACTCATTGCAAGGCCTGACCCAGGGAAATAATTGTTTCTAGNTTCATGATAAAAGCCAAGTTGCCTTGCCCACCTGGGCACACACTGGCTCAACCCAGCCAGCTGCCATCCCCACGTCCCTGCCTGCTCAGCGGCTCTCCAGCCGCTCTGCCCCAGCTGTGTGGGACACGTGTGTCCCCATGACCTCCAGGGGCTCACCCAAGGAGCTCCCCTTGGCCATTGGGTGTCCCTTCCTGCTGAGCAGCTGTGCCCCAGAGCTGGTGGGGCTGGTGTGCCATGCTCACCTTCGCTGTTGGCGTACTTGAGCCGCTCCTGCATGGGGCTGTTGCCCGCCCTGCGCGGGGCGCGGAGCCGGGACGTGGAGGACCTCCCGTAATCCACGCTGGAGGAGGGGGACTGGCAGCGGGGGGAGCTGAGCGGGGACGGGGAGTATCTGTGGGCGCTGCGGAACGACAGGGAACAGTCGTAGTCGTCCTCGTCCTCCAGGCTGTAGGTGTCGAACTCCTGGTCGCTGAAGGTGCCGCGGCGCAGGGAGTGCAGGGACGCGCTGGAGCTGCGCCGGGACACCGAGGCGGAGCTGGAGGCACAGTCCTGCCGGAGGCCTGGGGACACAGGGACATGGTCAGCACACGTTCAGGGAGATGGTCCTTACCCAGCTGCAACACAATGATATGAGGCTCTTACAGAGCACCCAAAGGTCAGGGTGGGGCTGGGTCAAAGGTTGGACTTGATGATCTCAGAGGTTTTTTCCAACCCTGTTGATTCTGTGAAGGTGGGGAAGGGCCTTGAGGGGAAGTCAGATGAGGAGCCTGAGGGCACCTGGTCTGTCAGGAAAAGCCTCATTCCTGGCACAAAACTCACTCCAAGTCAGGCTTGTTGTTGGAATAGAGCAGATCTCATTCAGCACCATAATACTTTATTAAACTACACTATTTCAAGGTCACATTGATGGCAGGGAGAATGTTGCCATCAGTGCATAGTTCCTGGACCAAGGTTGTATTTGGAGCATCCAATACTTGCTGAGGAAAAGGACACTGGAAGTCTGGAGGAGACTGAGGGGAGAGCTCAGTGCAGCTCCAACTCCCTGGGCAGGGGCAGAGGAGGGACAGGACTGAGCTCTGCTCTGGGGGGACCAGGGACAGCACCCAGGGAAAGGCTGGAGCTGTGTCAGGGCAGGGTCAGGGGGGATCTCAGGGAAAGGTTCTTCCTCCAGAGGGTGGTTGGCACTGCCCAGGCTCCCCAGGGCAGTGGGCACAGCCCCAAGGCTGCCAGAGATCCAGGAGGGGTTGGCTGCTCCTCTGGGGCACAGGCTGGGATTGCTGGGCATTGAGCTGTGCAGGGCTGAGGGATGGACTCGATGAACTTTGTGGGTCCCTTCCAGCTTGGAATATTCTGTGCTAGTGACTCATTTCAGCTCGGAAGGAGGGTCAAGTTAACAACTGTCCTTAGGGAGACACTCAGGGCTCACAGAATCCTTGAACTGGAGCAGTGTCACACACATCAGTCCTGTTCAATTCCAGCCAAGAGTTCACATTCAATGGACCTCAACTACTCCTTATTCCCACACACAATACAGATTGTGGACCACATATCACCACCAAGCTCCACCAGGTAAACCAGGAATGGGGGTCTAATTCACAGGGTGAGTGTTTTAGTTCAATTAATTACACACCCACCAGCCTTTCAAGAGGTGGAAACAAAGATCTGAAGGTCTGCTCCAGTGAAAACACCCCTGGTTTGCACTGACATCTGGGTTATTTAGAATTTATGCCTTTCTTCAAGTCTCCCTGCCTGCCAAAACACAAGCAACTTTAACAAAGAGCAGCTGTTCCCCACTCTTCTCCCTTCACAATGAAAATACAAAAAGCTCCCATCCTTCTGAGGATGAAGATATTTTCTACTTCCCTGGAAACTTTGGAATGTGACAGGATTTCCTTGGTGCTTTTTTGAAGTGATTGCACAGCACAAAAGAATGGTCAAGTTTAGAAAGGAAAAAGCTGTTATTTGCTTTATTCACTTGAACACAACTTTTCCTCAGCAGGAAAAAAGTGATCAGATCTTTTGTCTTATGCTCTTTTTGGTCTCCTATCCCAATTCCTAGGTCACAATATTTTTTTTTTAATTTATAAAGGCACAGGACTCAAAGTAAATGTTCTTCTAAAGAAAGACAAAGAACTTCAGTCTCTATTTCCTGTAAATCAAATTAATGATTCATTTGCACAGAAACACAGTTCCAAGCCCTTTTTCCACCTTGCTCTTCAATTAGGAGCTCAGCCAAATTCCAGAAGTTAACAGAAACTTCCCCAGTGATTTAATGATTTCAGGGCCCTGAAATCCCCCCACTCTGGGACACAAACAAGTTAAATTTGCAGAGCTGCCTCTGAGCACTTTACGAGAGCAAAACTGCAATTGTAAGTTTTAGTACCCCTGAACTCCTGGTTTTACTCATCACAGCAGTGAAAAACCACCTGTATATTGAGTGAAATCAACAGCTTATAAAGCTCAGCCCTTCTGATTTCAGGCTGCTCAGGAACCCAAATCTCGACACACAGAATGTTTTGCTGGGTTATTTCTTCACAGCTGGGTCGTTTCACATCTGGGGCAGTGCCCCAGAGCAGCCCCAGCCCCTGTGTTTGCCCAAGGGAGGGGACAGCTGGAACACAAAGGAGGTGGGTGCCACATACTCTCTTCCTGAAGACGTGCCATGACCTGGACATCCGTGAGGTCCTGCAGTTTGTATCCCATGGAGATGGAGTCGTCCGAGGTGCTGAGCTCGCTGTCCACCGAGGACTGGGAGCTCAGCGCAGAGTGCATGCTCAGGTAACCTGGGGGGGACAGAGAACACACAGGCAGTCACACACCCCCCACACAGCACTGCATCCAGCCCAGGAATCAACCAGTGCACTTGGGAAGCTGGGGGATGGCTGTGAGAAATAATGCAGGATTAGGAATCACTCGAGGACACAACCGTCATTAACCTGCGGTTTTCAGGAGTGGGGGAAAAACTGTGGAATTCTGCCCAGAAGGTGGCAAAGGGATCCCCAGTGGGGATTTTGAGCTTAGTAATATACTTCAAATATCAGTAATGGTGGTGTTTATCTTGAGGAAAGGGCAGCTGTTGATCTAGAAATTAAGCAGCAAAGTTACCCAAAGCGCTGCCCGGGGTGTCGCTGAGCACTCAGAGCAGCAAAAGGATCCCAGGAATAAAAGGGTCAGAGGACAGAACCTCAATCATCAGCTCTGCCCTCTGCTTTTGCAAAGTAGAGCTTACCCTAAATCCCATCCTCCCATTTCCTGAGGTTTATCCCATTTTTTTATCTCTCATCACAAACCAAAGTCTTTCTTACAGGGAAGGACACGGCTTGCTCACAAAAACCAAACCGGGAGGATCTTTCCACCAGGGAAGTTCTTCCTTCTGAAGGATGATGATAATAATAATAAAAATACCATCACAATCATCCCTAAGTGCAAATTTTTACTTTTAAGTCAAGCAAGTGATCTTTTCCTTGGTATAAGAGTTGTGCTATTTGCTGCTGAAGTGGGGAGAGAACAAGCTCTGAGCTTTGGGTTACTGGTCCTTCGGCTGTGGGAGGGCTGTGAGTACAGACCACATAACTTACAGAGCTATTTTAGAGGAGAGGACATCATTAATTAACTTAATTAACACCAAGGCAAAGTTGCAATTAGTACTGTATAGGTTTAGACCCACAAGAAGCAAAGGTAAAACACAATCTGCCCAAGATCAGCTAAAGCAAGAGCCTAAGAGTTCTTTACATCTCTTTCAGCTTAAGAAGTAAATCCTGCTCAAGCAGGGACTGAAATAATCACTTAAATAAAATCAGCAAGTAGAGATAAACCAGGAATAAATCAGGCTCCCAGTGTATGGGTCCATTCACCACTGGTTTTCTCTTTAGTTCCCAGTTTTCCTGCCACGTGCTCAGAACTTGCAGGCAGTGCCCTCCTCAATAATGCTCAACAGTGATGGTAAAATAAACCATTTCCCAGCAAAACACCTAAACCTCATCCCTGAGCAGCCTTTTCCAACTGTGGGCAATTCCAGGACAAAGCAGCAGGCTCCCAGTATTATTCCTTTGGCCAGTTTGGAAGAGCAGTAACTGCTGACATGGAAAACACAGGTGTGAGTCCAGGTGTAAAATAAATCTCTTCCCTGGACATGAAATAATTGGTTCAATTAATCTCAAATTCCTTGTTTGAAAGGCATCAAGTTTGTTCAGCTTCAAGTTTTTTCAAGCTTCCCAGGGACACTTTTTCCAGTGTAAAAACATGACTTTAGTAACTTGAGGGTCCATCTGGGACTGTGTGTTGCACGAACACACACTCAGAGCCAAGACACTCCACCACATCATCCCATTTCTTTCCTCCTGGGGTCAGGAAAAGACAGTGGAAGCAGCTGAAGGAAAGCCATCCTTTAGGATGTGGCACAAGGAACAAGCACAGGTTTCCTGCTGGAATCACCACCAACAGCTGTATTTTTAATATCAGCTTTATAAAAGGCAAAGTTCCCCAATTCAACTCCCTGTGTTTAGTTCGTTTCTGTTTACAGCAGATCTCCAAAGCAAACCTGCACCTGTGAAAACATCCCCAGGCAACCCTTTTTTGCTTTTTAAGAAGGTAAAAGGATCATTTCACATCAAGTTCCAAGGCAGAGACTGTTAAACACGCTTTATGTTTTCATGCAAAGCAGGATTTAGCAATTTCCACACAAAACAAACAAACAGTAGTTCCTCCTTTGATAACAAAGTCACAAGGAAAAGCAGTTGTGCCAGGAAACAGCAGGAACTGCCCCAAGGATAATAAATGAAGCTCCTGGAGGAGGGTCTGTGGCCCCCATTTTGGGGGAGCTTCATTCTCACACCTCCAAGCCCACCTGCCAAGAGGAATCGTGGCTGAGCTGCCCCTAAGGTAGGAAATCTTCCTCCAAACACATTTAAAGCTGAAGGAAAGCTGTTGTTATTTTGTTTTTAGCTGCCCACTCAGCCAACTGAAGGTTTTACCCTGGAGACTTTTACCTTACAGCACAACTGCCTGTGACCTGCATTAAATCAGTATTTCCAAAAGAAACTGCCCCAAAGACTGAACCTGAGGAACTTTATAAAAAGACAACACCTACAGGTTAGAACATCATTCAAAAGCAATATTTTTCTTTGCCCCAACAGCTTCTATTTCAAGCCCCTTAAAAATTAGTCCAATTTAAAAGAGAATACAGAAAGTTCTAAAATGCCAAAGAAGAAACAACCCCAAGCCATTTAAAATGCAAGGAGCTTTTCTCCCACGGAAGAGACAAAACCTGGGTGAGTGAGCAAATGAAAAGGATAAACCCTCCCCACGGGTGGAGGTGCATGTTTTGGCAACTTTTCCCTATTCCTCCTTGCATTTTAACCAGCCCATGCTCTATGCCATGCCATACCTGAGCTGCCACAGGTTAGTAGTGCTTTGTTAGTCGATTTGAGGTGCCCGGGAGAGTTTAGTGCATTGCTACAGGAGCCTGGCTCTGAATTCAAGTTGGGAGATGCCAGGGGGCTGCAATACAGGTTTTTCCATCTACTGGCTAGAAGGAAAAATACAAAAAAGCCATAAAAGGTTATCCAGTTGTTTATGAAACACAGAGCAAGATAAAGAAACAAGATCTAGAGGTAGCAAACAAGGTTAAATGCCATCACGGGGAACTTCACATAAGATGTGTCAGTGACGTGAGGTCGCCAGTTTTGTCCCTTCTGAAGAATTCCAAGAATAATTCCCGACAAACTTGGCTTTAAAGGAATCACATATTGCAGAAAATTCTAGTGCTGGGGTTCCCAGATGAGTGTTTCCATCAGTATTTCCCACTTCTACTCCCCACCTTCACTTTAAAGAACTCCCGGAACTTTATTATCCTGAAGTTTTCACGATGGAATCAAGGCAGCGTTGAACTATGAAAATGATGCATTTGAATTAAAGGAGAGCAAATTCATATGGAAAACCAACTATTTGAGTCAAATTTATTCAGCACAAATCCAAAATAAGGCAGGGAGCAAAAGTTAGTGCATCCATCCTTAGGGGGGTGGAAAGAGCAGCTCCACCACTGAGGAAAACCACATGGATATATTTCTACATGTGGAGACTGATCTGGATATATTCAAGGAGCTGTTGAATTGCCCACAGAACTCATTTCTCCCCGTTCTGAGCAGATCAGCTGAGAAGATAATGAAGATTCACCATATAAATACAGTTTCTTTTTGATTTCTCCCACACAGGTGAGAGTATTTTAGTTAAAAGGAGCGGTAAAGCACAACCGAAGCCTGGAATGTTTCAGACAGAAAGCAAAGAGGTGGTTAAATGGGTTTTCATTCAAATTATTAAGTGCACATGGTTTATAAAAGCAAATGAAGTTTGTCCTCAAAGTATATACAGGAATGTCAAGGTTAAACTCAAGAGAAGGCTGAGCATAAACAGTGCCAGACACTGTTAGTAGGAAAAAAAACAACCCCAAACCAGCGAGCTCAGACCTGAAATCCTTGAGGTCAAATTAGTGGTTCAAGGGAAATCAGAACTCTTGCATTCACATGGACACAAACCCAGCATCAAACCCTCAGACAACAAACTGGGAGTTGTGTTTCCAGCAGTTCAGAACAGCCCTGACCTTCCAAATAAACCCTTCCAAGCCCTCAGTGTCCTTGGCCCTCAGGGCTGTCCAGCAGCTGCATCCCACTGATGCAGTTCAGAGGGAGGAACACAATAAACTCATTTTTGTCCTGAAGGAAACCCTGCAGCAGGTTCTAACAGCTCTTCCCCCAAGGAAAGGCCAATCTGGGATTGATCCTTCCAGGCTTTGGGAAAGCAAACCCACAAATGCAGGATCCCAAAGGCTGAGGGTGACGATGGGATGTCACCACTCAACACAACACTCCACGTTTTCATTCCAGGCACATGGAGGCAGGATTTTACCTCAGGATTAAGTGACACAACCAAAACCACCAGGATGATAAAACTGGAAGAAAAACTTGGTTTCCAAGTGATACAATTTGTTCAAATTGAATATTTCATTATTGTGAGCTTGGAGTAGCAGACAACTATTTTACCCTTAAGAGCTGGGGAGGGAAAGGAGGGGGAAAAGGAGAGGGAAGAAAAAGGGGGGAGAAAAAAGGGGGCAACCATTAGAAACACCCAATAACACTAGGATTTCTCATAAGGAAAAAAGCTGCAATCCCAGTTTCCTTTGATTCTCTCCTCCCCTCCCCTGAAGCCTATTTTTCCTCAACACCTTTTTTCCATTCAGAATGTTTAAATATTCAAAAACTGAAAAATTCCAGAGCCTGAAAACACCGGGACACATTTTGCTGCGTGGATTCTGAACAAACCAAAAAGAAAAGCAAGTGGAAGCCCTTTGCTGTACCTTGGTCCAGCCTGTTGATGAGGGTCCTGCAGGCTGCCTCGATCTCGGGACTGGGGTTATCCAGCACCTGCCGGCACCATTTGAGGGGAGAGGATGTTTTCTCTTCTGCAGATTTCCTTGGGGACACATAGAGCCTTTAAAGGATTCAAAGGAAAAAAAAAAAGTGCTCTTTAATTCCAAGAATTCACTGGAATATACCTTGCAGTAACCAGCAGTTGTTCAGATGAAAAGAATTCAAGTTTAAATTGTGTGTTATGACTGAGAGACGATTTCCTGCCACGAGAGGAAAATTCGAGGGTTTGCAGGAAAATCCCACAGCCCTGCAGGACAAGGGTCCAAGGATTTCTCATAAGGTGCTGGACCACTCTAGTATTATTGTTATTAATAACAGAGTTTTATTATTTATAATTATTGGAGTATTATTAACACAGTCACCTGTCACCCCTCCACTTCCCCCTTCCAAGAATCCACCTCCTGCCAAAGGCACAAGGCTGGGATGTGCTTTAACTCCAGCTTCCAGCAGTCTAATTGTTATATTTTTTGGTCAAATCCCTCTGGATGTTGTGGATATTCCACCACAGGCACCGAACAGGAAAAAGCCCATTCACAGATTTCAGGGATGAACCACTCTCATGGAAGATTTAGGAATTTTCAGGCCCTTGGGAAGTGTGACTTTGTGTTATCTCCCTTTTTTTTTCCTCTAAGATTTAACCACCTAGGAGTCCTGGATTATTTACAATATTATTGTAAAGTTGTCTTTCCAAAGTCCAAAATTTCCCTGGAGAAAGGTCAAAGGCTGGAAGAGCCTTTGCTATAAAACAACTCAAGTGTTTTATTTACATATCCCACAGTTGTATTTTTAAAGGCAAAAAAAAAAAACCCCAACAAAGAGCAGTTCCTTGTATTTTAACCTTTTTGCT
>VYXB01003292.1:94246-158313 GCA_013397135.1 Pachyramphus minor | reverse complement strand
ATGGAGGAGGCGAGGGTGGGAAAGGGGGTGAGTGAAGAGGAAAGGGGCAAGTGAGGCCAAAAGGGGTGAGTGAAGGAGAAAAAGAGGACTGAGGGAGAAAGGGACAAGTTGGGGGAAAAAAGCAAGTGGGGGAAAAGTGGGTGACAGGGGGAAAAGTGTGGAATGAGGGGGGAAAGGGGGCAAGTGAGGGGAAAAAGGGGCAAGTGATGAGGAAATGAGGTGAATGAGGGGAAGGGGATGAGTGTGGGGGAAAAGGACAAGTGTGAGGAAAATGGGGGAGTGAGAGGCAGGAATGGGAGAGTGAGGGGGGAAGGGGAATGAATGAGGGGCAAAGGGCTGAGTGAGAAGGAAAGGGTCTCTCCCTGCGCATTGATCCAGAAAAATACACAAAATAAAGCTTGATGGGGATCTCCTGAAGCCCCAATGAGTGTAACAGCTCCTCTGGACACTGTTTTATCAGGCAACAATAAAAACACCATCATTCTTCCGATCCTGCTCCCAAACACACCCTCTGGCACCTTTTGATAAGAAGCACTGGATGTTTTGCAGCCACCAAGGCCAAGGGTTGTGAGCAGAATCTATTTTATTGTACCAGTTGGCCTGAACACCCAGTCCAGCCCTGGCACTGGGGAAGGTTTGTCCTGGTTTTTGCTGCTCTTGAGTTGATGTAGTCATTCTGTTGTTACTTTTCAGGTGTTCTGGGAAGGTTTGGAATGTGCAGAAAATGGGATCTCTGGAAGCAGAGTGCCCTGTGCCACCACACAGTGGCTGTGGTGCCAGGATGGGTTTGCCTCCATCTCTGCTCAGTCACTGGCAGAATGTTTCATATTATATATTTATCAATGACAATAAATTTTATATTATAGTAAAATAAATAATTTATAATAAAGTATTTTTATTAATGATGTTATTATATTAATCATTAATGAACACATGTCATGTAGGAGAAATCTGAGTGCAGGTGACTCTTCTCTGCAGATACATGGGGAGAGCAGCAAATGGGAGGATTCACCTCTTTAAATCAAAGTAATTTTTTTTTGTTCATAAGGGGTAGGTCATTAATTCTTCCAAAGCTCAGGCCAAAACAAATTATGAAGCACAACATTTCAAGGATAGATGGAGGTTCCTTTTGGGTAATACAGGTTGTTAAGGGGGGAAAATGCCCTTGAATCCTTTGTGATGCTTCTCACAGTTGTGGATGACAGTTCTCAGCTTGATCCCAGGAAACCTGTGAGGAAGGGACAAGGAGGACCCCCAAGAGCAGCAGCCCAGACCCCTTGGTGGACACAGGGAGGATTTCTCAGCTCGGGGTCCACTGAGGATCATAAATTATGGAGTTGTAAAGGTTGGAAAAGCCCTCCAAGACCATCACGTCCAACCCTTCCCCATCACTGCCAAGGCCACCACTGCCCCATATCCCCAGGTGCCACATCCACAGGGCTGTTAAATCCCTCCAGGGATGGGGATTCCACCCCTGCCCTGGGCAGCTGTGCCAGGGCTGGACAACATTTTTTGTAAAGGAATTTTCCCAACATCCAACCTAAACCTGTCCTGGCACAACTTGAGCCCGTTCCCTCTCCTTCTGTCCCTTGTTCCCTGGGAGCAGAGCCCGACCCCCCCCCGGCTCCCCCCTCCTGTCAGGGAGTTGCAGAGCCAGAAGGTCCCCCCTGAGCCTCCTTTTCTCCAGGCTGAGCCCCCCCAGCTCCCTCAGTCACTCCCAAACACAGAGCACTGGAGATGAGGATTTCCCGTCCCCAGGAAATCACAGGTTTTTAGGACAACCAGACAGCTGAAATCTGTGGAGAACATCAGCCCATATTTGCTGAGCCCACCCCAGCTGTGAGGACATCCTGCCTTGAGGTCCTGCTGCTCCTCATCCTCCAGCAGAGCTTGGGTGACTCTGTGGATGGGCCACCAGGAGCACAAACGACACAGCCCATGAGCTCCCAGGGCACTGACAGGAGATGTGACACGAGACACAGGGGAGGGAGGGACACGAGAGCTGAGGCTGTTTATTAAAGCTGAGTGCTGAGGGGAGACAATTCCTACAGGAGACAATTCCTACAGGAGACACAGAGCTGGGGGGAGACTGCAGAACATGGACAAATCCTGCTCCTTGTAAGGCTGTCAGGAGCTCTGGGAATACATTATTTCTGCAGCTTATCTTCTGCTTTGGTGCTCTAAACAATCCCCCCCAACCCTGGCTGTACCAGCCCTTCCCCACCCCTGGGAATGGTCCCAGTAAGGAACTTCTGGACACAGTTTTCATAAATTCTTCCCTGGGAGGGTGGGGAGGCCCTGGCACAGGTTGCCCAGAGAAGCTGTGGCTGCCCCATCCCTGGAAGTGTCCAAGGCCAGGTCTGGTGTCCACCTGGTCTAGTGAAAGGTGTCCCTGCCCCTGGCAGAGGGTTTGGATGGGCTTTAAGATCCCTTCCCACTCAAACCATTCTGGGATTCCTGATGCTTTCCACAAGAAAACAGTAAGTCTGGATGCTTTTAAGGCACAGAGGCTGACCTTCAGGATCTGGCATCCAGCATTCCCAACCTCTGAATTAAGAGCTAAAGTGGTACAATTCTGGTTTCTGTGAGTGGAAGTTCAATTCTGTGAGTGAGCATTTGTGCTGTAGATAATTCACAGCAATGAGGGGCACTGGGCAAAGCCTTGGACGGGGATGGGGGGGATTTCAGTTGGATCTCTTTTTGGGAGAGGGAATGGAGATGCCCCTTCTCTGGCACATGAGACACCTGCCCTCAGAGCTGGGTTAAAGGAGCAGGGGAAGGACAGTGTTATCTTCCCAAACAGGCAGCACCGGAGAGGAATTAAAGCTGACACACAATTAGAGAAGAGCCAGTCTGCCAGTGCTCCTGGAATCCCATGGAAAACAAATGGAAATCAGGCAGAAGCTATTCCTAAACTGAATTTGGGGGTGAAAGAAGCAGAAATAGGTTTTTGCTAAGAACTAAATTCAAACCCCTCCCAAGAATCCAAATTTAGTTTTGAAGACTCCCGCTGCCCATGTGCCAGCTCCCCCAGCCCGGCTGCACATGGGAAAGAAGGAAAACTAGAACCCAGAAAGGCTTCTGGCAATGAGCTCCCATAAACCTGAGGAGCTCTGCCCGACTCCCAGCGCCTTTGGAAAACCTGATCTTTGAGGATGAGGCTGCCTTGTCTCATTCCCAGCATTGTCTCCGTGCAGGTGACAGTGCCAGGGTGCTAAACTCACTCATGGCCAGGGGGCAGCGAGAGGGGAAAGAACTGGAGGAAAGCAGGAGCAGGAATTCTGCTATCTTGGCCAGGCAGGAGCTGCCAGCGATATTCCAGTGCCGCTGTGGACTTCCAGGGGCTGCCTTCCCAGCTCTGCAGAACCCTGGAAGCGGATAAGGAGCAGGTGAGCACACAGAGCAGGGTGAGTGGAGGTCAGTGGAGCAGGGATGGGCTCAGCAGTCACATCACATTACAGGGAACCAGGAGCAGTGAGGCAGGAGCCCCTTTCCCTCCTCCTCCTCCTCCTCTCAGCAGCAGGAGGACAGGAGGCCTCTCCAACCCAGTGCAGGAGCTGCCATGCTGCCTCCTGCCCCTTCCAGCTGATCAGACAAACCCAAACCATGTCCAGCCCACTGATTGGCAGAGTGTCCAACTCCAGTTTTCCCAAAGGTTTTCCTCTCAAAGGACCTTTCCAGTAGCTGTGCCTGTCACTGAAGTGCTGCTCCTTGTCAGAGAAATGTTACAGCTCCGAACCACCCACAGCAGGTCAGTCCAGGACACAGGGAGGGACCTTTAAACGCCTCCCAGGAGGACTCTCTGCCTCTGAGGGACATTTCTGTCATCACTCGAGCCAGCCCCTGCCTGTCACCCCCAGGAAGCTCTTTGTCACCAAGAATCTGGCTCCAACTCAGACCCCCCCAGGAACAGCTCGAGCGTAATTCTGCAACGAGGTCACTGCTTCCCACTGAAGGGCCACAGGAAGATCCCAGTGTGGATCTCTCAGGGTTTAAACGCCCTTCAGTCGGGGAACTCTGAGCTCTCACACCCTGCTGACCCAGAAAGGGGCACTGCAAACTCACCTAGAAGAGTTTCTCGTAGCACTTGTCACAGTGGACGATGTCCCGGTGGATGAATATTTTATCCAGAAGATCTCCCATTGCTTTGTGGCAAATTCCACACTGCCAAAGGGAAAACAAGGAGGTTGGACAGCAGCCAAAGCCCCACACAGTGATGACAGCAGGGAGGAAATCTCTGCATCGTTTTATAAGGGGGTGAGGGTGTGACCTTTGAGGCTGAAGAGCCTGCAGACCTCCCCCTCCCACCCTCCCCATCCCCACAGACTTTCCCTGTAAACTTTGCAAGCTCTGAGGCTTCAGCCAGCCCTGTGCTGGGGAACAGAGGCCACAAAGCAGCAAGTCTGCCCCAGGGACAGGGACATGAGGGTGTCCTGAGGGTGCTGCTAATGATAAAGAATCCTCCTTGCTCTAACACACGTTTATTCCAGCACCTGAAAACTTCCGGGGACACAACCAACACCTGGGACTTCGTTTGTCCTGATGCGACGCAAGGATTTGGCACACACACCACATCCATCACTCTGCAAGCCTGAGGATGGAATTTGCACCCAGACCCTCCCTCCCCCTCCATTCCCAGCAGCTCAGAGAAGCAGCAGAGAGGTTTACCCTGAAGCAGTACTCGTGGCAGTGGATGTTCAGGTGCTCTATGATGATCTTGGGGCAGTCTCGGATCTCCCGGCTGCAGTAACTGCACACAGGGTCACTGGACCTGGGGAGGACAGAAGGATGGATTCCTCTGCAACACCAGCTGGTTCCAGTCCCAGCACTGGTGCCAGAGGCTTTTAGCAACCCCTGTGAACAACCTGCTCCCACATGTGCCAAGTGGAAGTACAGAGGGACATGTGGTGTCCCAGGGGCGCAGAGACCACACCAGCAGGGCAGGACAGATCACAGAATCATGGAGTGGTTTGGGTTGGGAGGGACCTTAAAGCTCATCTCTTTCCACCCCCTGCCATGGGCAGGGACACCTCCCACTAGCCCAGGTTGCTCCAAGCCCCATCCAACCTGGCCTTGGACACTTCCAGAGATGGGGCAGCCACAGCTTCTCTGGGCAACCTGTGCCAGGGCCTCCCCACCCTCACAGCAAAGAACTTCCTCCTAATATCCAATCTAAACCTACTCTGTCAGTTTGAAGCCATTCCCTGTGTCCTGTCGCTCCAGGCCCTTGTAAATATTCTCTCCATCTTTCCTGCAGGCTCCCTTCAGGTTCTCAAAGGCCACAATGAGGTCACCCCAAAGTTTCTCTTCTCCAGGCCAAACAATCCCAATTGTCTCAGCCTCTCCTCCCAGCAGAGCTGTTCCATCCCTCTGATCACCTTCCTGGCCTCCTGTGGCCTCTCTGACTTCAGGTCCATGTCCCTGTATTTTCCAAAGATCCCTCTGTGCTGCTGTTTCACCAAACACCCCCCAATATCCTCAAAAATCAAACCCTTCGAGTCATTTCTGGTTCAGGGTTTGCTGAGCCCCCCCAGGGCAGCCCTGACCTGTCCTACCTGTGCAGGGGAGCACTGGCCAGGTAATTGTGGTGGCTGTAGCTGGCTCTGTCCACATCAGTCAGATCCACAAGGCTGCCACTGGAGATGGGGAAAATATGGGAAGAGAATCTCAGCTGGAATCATTCACCATGAATCCAGGGAGCTGGAATGTCCCAGCACCTGTTCCTTAGGGAGAAGCTCCTCAAAAGTTTCCTGCCCAGTGGGTCAGCACAGGAAACAAGGACATTTAATTACCCTTAATTACAACTC
This sequence comes from Pachyramphus minor, assembly GCA_013397135.1. Lineage (NCBI taxonomy): Eukaryota > Metazoa > Chordata > Aves > Passeriformes > Tyrannidae > Pachyramphus > Pachyramphus minor. The sequence continues at coordinate 152,506 of VYXB01003292.1, read as the reverse complement.
TGTACCTCTAAAGGACATTGGGAACATCCTGGAGGAGGGAGAGAGCAGGAGGAAGCAGTTTCTTTCCCTGCTCCGTTGGTCAGTGTGGCCCTTTCCATCAGGGAAATGTCTTTCTAGGGCTAGTTAGGGGGTCACCACTCCAGGAGGGGGGAAATGCAGCTCAGGAAGGGGCTGAGAAGAGCCAAAAACATGGGCAGTGCAAGCTCCCTCTGCCTCTCTCCCTTCTCCAGTATATTCCCAACCCCGTGCTCCCACCCCTTGCCAGCCATCAGACCCCTCCACCAGCCAGGTTATCTCATCAAAATGCCAGAAAAGGCAGGATTAGGTGGGCTGGAAGCAGGGATACAAGAAAGGGGAGCATATTTTCCAACATATTTTCCATTGGCAAAATCCTGCACTGGTGGCTGGACAAGCAAACCTGGGAGATCCTGCCTCCAAAACATTCACCAGCAGCATTTTTCTGGATATTTCCATCTGGCCCCTGGAAACAGGACCTGTTTTCATTGCTCACTGAACTCCCAAATCCTGCTCTATTCTGCAGGAAAAGGCAGGGAGCACATCCCTGGTCTCACCCAGCTGAGCATTCCCTCCCTGCCTGGCTTTCCTGGATATTTGGCTTATCTTGGGCTGCTGACAGCGGCTTTGCTGAGCTCCAGGACAGGCTGGAGATTTCCAGCCTGTAATCAGCTCCCCCAGGAATGCCAGCACAGCGCTGAGGGAGGCTCAGTGCCAGCAGGGAGGCATCAAACTGGGGTTAACTGGTGCCACATCACTGGAAGGATGATTTACATCGGGCCAAACTCTGCTCTCGGCCACCCTGGTGCCAGTCTGCAGCAGCTTCACTCAGTTACCTTCGAGCAGAACACAAAAGACTGAAGATTTAAGCTGGCAAACAGCCTAAATTTAACATTTCTAAACTCATAAATAACTTTTTTGGAGCGAGAACCCCCAACCTCCACACTGTGCTCACCGATTCCCATCGTTTGTTTACGTGTTCAGGTGCCCAGTGAAGCCTCACGGTGGCCAAACATGCAGCCTAAAAACCTGCAGGGGGGTGTTTTCATCCACCCCAGAGACCAACCCGCTCCAAGGGGAGCTTCCCTGTCCCCTGGGAGCGCTGGGACAGCGGGAGGAGATGTCACAACGGGCTGCAGGGATCCCTGATGATCCTCACCCAGCAAAACTCTGCTCCCCAATAATCCCCTCAGGGCTAATTAACTCAGGAACTCCGAGTGCTCCAGCCCCTGGAATAGGCTGGGAGGCGTGAGCTGCCAAAGCCACGTGCTGGGCTGTGCACACGTGTGTGTGACACATGTGTGTGACACACGAGCGTCCCCGGCCACTCCTCGTACCTTCCATAGCGCGGGGAGGCTGCGAACCCGCCGGTGTTCACGTACTCCTTCACAAAGAGGATCCCTCTCCTAAGGAACCAGAACGGGAAACATTTGCATGAGAAAAGAGTGGAGCTACTGAGGGATCACGTGTGTGTGTGCCGGGACACGGGACAAGATGCTGTTGTCCTGGGATAAATCCCGGAGAGCGAGCATTGTGGTAAAGAACACCTAATACGCTCCTCTAATTACCCCACCAAAACAAATCAAGTTAATTAGGAAGAATGGGATGCATAATGTAACCCTTTCATCCAGTTATCCGCCGGGTTTGCAAGGATAAGTCTTTCCCAGCTCGTGTCAGGATTATGCACACAATGAGCACTGAGAGAGCTCGTGGTTCTGCCCGCGGGCACCAAACCCGACTGAAGAAACGCTGCTTCCCGGGACTGCTCTGCCTCTGGAATATCCCCGGTGTTTTCAGCCAGCGCTGGTTTGTCTGGGCATGGTTTTTGCTCCCTTTGCATATTCATATCCCTCCCTGTCCCCAGTCCCGGTTTCAGAATTCCATGCCCCCTGTGTGTGCAGCTGTGCCCAGGCTGAGCTACTGCTCTGCCCCCCAGCTCTGCCTGCAACCACGACAGGAACTAATCAGGCTCTTTATCCACGGGGCATTTTCACTGCTGCCTCAAAGCCACGACTAATCCTCCCTTCTTACACGAGCAAACTAAGCCCTGGCACGGCTGAGGAAAGAAAAGCTCTTTTTTTTTTTTTTTTAACTGAGGAAAGATACTTTCTGTGTCATAGAAACATGAATCACAGAACAGTTTGGGTTGGAAAAGATCATCTAAAAGGACCTTAAAACTCATCTTGTTCTACCCCATGGGCAGGGACACCTTCACAGGGCTCCAAGCCCTGTCCAACCTGGCCTTGGACACTTCCAGGGATGGGACAGCCACAGCTGCTCTGGGAAATCCATTCCAGCACCTCACAGGGAAGAATTCCTTCCTTAAGACACTTTCATCTCCAATTCTAATGTGGAATATTGATGGGGAGCTGGGTTTGAGCTACTGAATAACCTTATATAGAATCCCAGAATTGTTAAGGTTAGAAAAGATCCCCAAGTCCAGTTGTCAGCCCAGCAGCACCACCATGGTCACCACTAACCCCTGTTCCCAGGTGCCACATCCACATGTTTTCTGAACACTTCCAAGGGATGGGGACTCCAACCCTGCCCTGGGCAGCTGGGCCAGGGCTGGACAACCCTTTCCATCATGAAATTTTCCCAATATCCAACCTAACCCTCCCGTGGCACAGCCTGAGGCCGTTCCCTCTCCTCCTGTCCCTTGTTCCCTGGGAGCAGAGCCCGACCCCCGCCGGCTCCCCCCTCCTGTCAGGGAGTTGCAGAGCCAGAAGGTCCCCCCTGAGCCTCCTTTTCTCCAGGCTGAGCCCCCCCAGCTCCCTCAGCTGCTGCTGCTGCTCCAGCCCCTTCCCAGCTCCCTTCCCTTCCCTGGGCACACTCCAGCCCCTCAGTGTCCTTCTTGTGAGGGGCCCAGAACTGCCCCCGGGGTTGGAGGTGCCCCAGCAGTGCCAGCACAGGGACGGGCACTGCCTGGTCCTGCTGCCACAGGCAGCCAAAGGCTGGGATGCCTCCCCTGTCCCAGGATGGCTCCGTGCCCCCTTGGCTCTTTACCCGGCAGTGCTGGAGTCAGGATGGAACCCGGAGCCTGCGGGGCTGGAGAGCCTCTCACTGGAACTGGAGAGGAGCCTGGTGGGAGAGGGAAAATCCATGAGCCACCACAGGATCCCAGCTGGCAGCCAGGAGAGATCCCACTGCTGCTGGGAGGCCAGTTGGATATTACAGCTGGGACCAAACCAGCTCCTTTCCTGCTCCCTTAGAGAAGGGATTTGGAAAAGTCTCATTTATAGGGCCATGGGAGAGAAGATCAAACAAGATCTTCCAGTAAGAATAGACTCCAAGTGAGTCAGGCAGCCTGAATGGGAGCAGCTCCCGAGGGAAATGGCACAGGATGTGCTGCAGGAGAGGAGAAGCTGGGCCGTGGTGGCCAAAGCCAACACCACTGTCCCCAGCTCAGTGAAAAAAAAAGCTGCAGAAGGAGAAAAGTGGCAGAACTATGGAAAACAGCTCAGTCCATCAGCTCAGCCAGGAGTCCTGGGCTGTTTGCCTGGCAGGGAGGAGGCTGCTCTTTGCTGGAGCCATTCCAAGGCTATCCAGGGATCCCGTGTCTCCTCTTCACACCCACAACATAGTCCCCAGTCCAGACCTAACACTCAGCCCCATGGTGGCCCCATGCCCATGGACAGGCTGGCACTGCCATGAGGGACTGCAGGAAGCCTGGGGTAATGGTATTCCATCCTGGATAGCTCCTGCCCTTCCAACAGCCTTCTTCTGGGAGCAGTTCAGTCATTTGATCACTGACTTTCTGGGGACACTGATCTTGTTTCTCTACGTCTCTCTTTGCTTTAAGCTCTTTTTTCCTGTAGCAGAAGCCAATTCTTGGCCAGGAACCAGCTCTCCATCCTCCTGCCCCTCTGCTCTGGTATCCCACACAGTGGGAAACCTCCAGAGACCAGAGATGGATGTATTCCAGACCCTGTGCTGGGCAGCTTTTGCTAGGAATGGTTTAAGAGTAGGTCTGTTTCCACTCCCTGGAAACCACTTTTCTCTCTCTCAGCTCTTGGCTTTGCTTCCTGGCTTCTCTTCCCCGTGTTTCATGGAAGTTTCCCTCACAACCATCACAACTGCCCGTTTACCTGGTGCTGTTATAGTTTAGGCTGTCCATGTAGAACGGCACCCTGTGGCTTCTCTGGGCCATGGACATGCTGGGATCTCTGGGAAGGGAGTCATGGCTATGGAAAGGAAGCGGTGCAGTCTCAGGCTCTGTATGTGCACGTGAGGGATCCTCACAAGGGCTGGGAATCTCGGCTGAATGTCCCTGCTGGGCCCCAAACTCCCCCATGCCCCACAGGCATCGCACGCTCAGGGAACCAGGACTCCCAAACGGATGAGCAAAGGGAGCAGTGGGGTGTTTTGGGGGTTAAAAGGTTTGGATGCCCCCCTGACTCACCGCCCGGCCGGGGGGGTGAACTCCCCGTGCCCCCTGGCACCGTGGGATCGGCTGCTCCCGGGGCTGCTGCTCCCGTTGGAAACTCTGCCTTCGGGATCCAGGGTGGGTCTGGCGAGGGAGAACAAAGCCCTGAGCACATTGTAGTCCCTGGAATCCCCACCCAGTGCCCACCACGGCTCTGTCTGTTGGCTGTGGATGATCTCAGAGGTGTTTTCCAACTGCTTGGATTCTGTGATTCCATGGTGCATTCCCCCTGTGTGTGTGTTCCGTACCTGCCACACGCCATGTTCCATGCCCAGGAGAGCAGCTCCCAAACCCAACCCCTGAGCATCAGGACATATCCAGTGGATACATCCAAGACTGTTTCCTTCCCCCTGCACCCCCTGTCCGGGTGTCCGGGANGCTTGGATTCTGTGATTCCATGGTGCATTCCCCCTGTGTGTGTGTTCCGTACCTGCCACACGCCATGTTCCATGCCCAGGAGAGCAGCTCCCAAACCCAACCCCTGAGCATCAGGACATATCCAGTGGATACATCCAAGACTGTTTCCTTCCCCCTGCACCCCCTGCCTGGGTGTCCGGGATACTGGGAAAGAATTCCTCCCTGGGAGGGTGGGGAGGCCCTGGCACAGGTTGCCCAGAGAAGCTGTGGCTGCCCCATCCCTGGAAGTGTCCAAGGCCAGGTTGGATGGGGCTTGGAGCAACCTGGGATAGTGGAAGGTGTCCCTGCCCATGGCAGGGGGTGGCACTGGATGGGCTTTGAGGTTTCCAGCCCAAACCATTCCATGATTCCCCGATTCTGTGAAATGTTGTCTCTAACCCTCCCAGCTGAGTTGAGGAAAACCTCAAAGCTCCCAGGAGGATTTAAATCCCAAGGCCTAGAGCTGCTGCTGGTGAGGTAGGAATGTCTTCCCCAAACTTCCTCATGTTGTACTTTGTCCCAGGTGCACAATCCTGTGACAGGCCCAAATCCACGACGATTTAATACTGTTGTTCCCCCTGGGAACAAAATCCTGTTTTCACTCCTTCACCATACAACCCAGAGCAGAGTTTCTGTCAGATCATTCCAGGCCAGCAGCTTTCCCTGTCTCTGCATCTTAAACCCTCCAAACCCTCACCTCCTGCTGCTGAACACTTGGCTGTCCACGTAGGCCGGAATCCTGTGGCTGGGAGTTGTCCCAAAGAAGGGCTGGGGCTCCTGGTACAGGGGCACAGGGTGCTGGCTCTCGTGGGCACTGAGAACACTCTCTCTGCTGCTGAAGTCAGACCTGCTGAAGAATTAAAATCAATTTGACCATAAAGCCAAAGACTGACTGTGCTCTGCCCCCCTCACACAGGGGCTCAGGGTTTGCCAAGGCTGGATCCTGCCTCTTCCTCCAGGCAAGAAGAAGAACCTGGGACATGATTTTGTTAAGAGAAACATAGAATCCCAAAATAGTTTGGGTTGGGAGGGACTTTAAAGTTCATCCCATTCCACCAGAGACACCTTCCACTAGCCCAGGTTGCTCCAGCCTGGCCTTGGACACTTCCAGGGATGTTCCAGCCACAGGTTCTCTGGGCAAGCTGTGCCAGGGCCTCCCCACCCTCACAGGGAAGAATCCCTTCCCATATTCCTTTGGTGAATATCATTGGATTAGGCAAATTTACTGGGGCCAGGGCTTCAGCCTGGTGTATATTAAGGAGCAGGAATGGCAAAGGATGATGGTTTGGGAGCCAGTGATGGCAGAAACAAAGGGATATTCCCACTGTACCTGGCTGCCCCTGGGCCAGGCTCACTGTGCCTCCAGTCCTGGGGACCATCTGTGGTGGGAATGGTTTGATCCTCGTAGCCTGGAGTGACCCTGGGGGGGAGGAAAGAGCTGTATCAGCTCCAGAACCTGTGTCTGAGCCTGTCCCCTGAGGGAGGAAAAGCAGGGACACCATGGTTATAGAATCCTAAAATCCCAGACTGGTTTGTGCTGGAAGGGACCTCCAAGCCCATCCAGTTCCACCCCTGCAACCTTCCACTGTCCCAGGCTGCTCCAAGCCCTGTCCAACCTGACCTTGGATACTTCCAGGGATCCAGGGGCAGCCACAGCTTCTCTGGGCAACCTGTGCCAGGGCCTCCCCACCCTCCCAGCCAGGAATCCCTTCCCAATATCCCATCTCTCCCTCTGGCAGTGGGAAGCCATTCCCTCTGTCCTGTCCCTCCATCCCTTGTCCCCAGTCCCTCTCCAGTTCTCCTGAAGCCCCTTCAGGCCCTGCAAGGGGCTCTCAGGTCTCCCTGGAGCTTCTCTTCTCCAGGTGAACCCCCCCAGCTCTCCCAGCCTGGCTCCAGAGCAGAGGGGCTCCAGCCCTTGGAGCAGCTCCAGGGCCTCCTCTGGACTTGCTCCAGCAGCTCCACGTCCTTCTGATGCTCAGCTGCAACAATTCCTGTGTGGAATCCCTGCAGCGCTGGGGGTCTGGGATGAGGGGGGGAAGGTGACCCTGGCAGTGTTTATGTTGGTTTGGGAATTCACTAAGCCAAGATATGACCATTTGTGATGCCTTTGGAGAGGGCAGCAGGAGAACTCCGGGAGTGGGAGGCACTATCCTGGTTCCCTGACTCCCCACCTGTCCCGGTGTGGCTCGGACTCGTTGGCACGTGGGGTCTCTGGAGCTGGGATGCTGCTTCCTCCAGGTCCAGAGCTGGACCTGCCAAGACAGGAGACCCTTTAGAGTCTGCAGAAGCACCACTGTGCCCAGAATTCCTGTGGGATGTAGATGCAGCCTCAAGAAAAGTACAATATCCCTTCATGGGAATGTGCCAGATGGAATCATGGAATCATTTCAGTTGGAAAAGCCCTCCAAGATCATCAGGTCCAACCCTCAGCTCAGCACCACCACCATGTTCACCACGAAACCATGTCCTCAGACAATCCAAAGAGAAGCAAGACAGAGGGAAAATCCAGACCTGTTAAAAATAGGGCTGAAAGGAAAGAGAAATAAACTCCTGAGGGGCATCAGTTCCCTGTTTACTCTTCCCAAACGTGATCCCTGAATTCTGGGCATGTAGTTATGACTATCATGGGTTACCCAGTGCTCCTGTGGTACATTTCAGCCCGCTCAGGGTGTGAGGTGGCCTTGTTTGTGTCCTCAGTCCCTCCTCCAGAACCCCCTGCAGTAAATCCCCAGTGTCCTCCCATCAGGAAAAGCAAATCCCCTTCTTTCTCTTGCCTTCTTTCCGTGAATTCTTCACTCTGCACATGGAATGACATCCCCTTGTCCATGTCCCTGCTCCCACCAGTGCTGTCCTGGGACCTGGGGAGAGGAACACTCTGCTTCACACCTTGATGTGAAGATGTTGCTTGCTGAGACACGTGAGGAAACCCAATTCGACCAAAAGCCTCAACTCTTTCAAATTTAGGGGGAAAATATGGACAAAAGCAAAGAAATTCCCAAATTCCTTCCGTTTGGACACCCAGCCCTGACTGGGGATATAACCCAGGGGTTACCATGGAGGTGTCACCCCACACCAAATTTTATTGTTTCTCTTGGCACACATCTCCAGAGAGAGGCTCTGCTCCCAAATTTAACATCCAGGCAGCAAATCCTGGCAGTTCAGCTGGACAGGGTTTGATGGCTCCAGCTAAGGAGGATCTTTTCTCCCAGGTTTTCCTATAAAACCTCGACAAAGGGTTCATCCAGCAGAAGTGGCACTAGAATCAGGCACAAAAACGTCCTCACATTTCACAAATGAAGGTTTAGGTTGGGTGTTAGGGAAAATTTCTTCCTGGAAAGGGTTGTAAAGCACTGGAACAGGTTGCCCAGGGCAGTGGTGGAGCCTCCATCCCTGGGAGTGCTCAGAAAACGTGGATGTGGCACTCGAGGCCAGGGGTTAGTGACCACGGTGGTGCTGCTGCTTGGACTTGGTGACCTTAGGGGTTTTTTCCAACCATAACAATTCCATGAGTCCATGAAAAGGGGAGCCTGGGAGGTGATTTTAAAAAATAGGAGAGGATTTTACGAGCGTGTGTCTGTGGGAGAAGACACACAAGGAATGAACCCTCATCCTACAGGAAATGCAGGGGGATTATCCAGTTCCTTACCCAGCTGTGCCAGGCTCATGGGCAGTGGGTTCCTGTGCCCTGGGCAGCTCTGGGTGGGCACCATGGTCCCTCTCAGTGAGGCTGGTTGAGCCTGGAAACCTGAAATAAAGATCCATGATTAAGGCAGTGCAGAAAATCCCTGCTGGGGTGAGTGGGCAGACACCCATTCCCAGGACAGGAGCCACCAGGCCAGAGCTATTCCCAACATCCCAGTCATCCCAGTCCTTACTCATTCCAGTGGGGCTGGAGCTGTGCTGAGCCCTCAGGACTTGTGGAGCTGCTCCTCTCCTCGTATCCCAGGACAGACCTGACAACCAGAAAGATCACATCCCTAAAAACTGGCACTGGAGGATGCTCTGCTCCCCGGGCAGGGCTTGTGCCAACCTGCACCAGGACCTTATTTCCATTACAACACTTGCATTTCCACATATTCCAGCTGCTTTCAGCTCCCTGCTGCCACTCCAGCATTCCACTGGATTATCAGTGAATAAAAAGGGAGTGACTGAATCCCACCAAGGGGAGGAAAAATCACCAAGGGGTGTGGCTCGTGTCATAGGAGATGCAGAGGGATTTAAACCTCAGTTTGGGCCAAAAGCTGGGAGAAGGAGCCTCTTTCTGTGCCTCCCCATTCAGGTTTCCCTTAATCCTCAGCATTCCTCATAAAACCACTAAATTCACCCCACTCCTACCTTTTAAAGGAATATTCCATGTCCTCTCTGTGCACAGGGGCTCTCTCAGTGGGGGGAAGAGGGACATCAGGCTGCAAGCTGGACCTGTCCAAAAAAACCAAGGAATTTCCAGCTTGACAGCTTTCCAAAGGTTTCAAGGGGGAGCTTGTATGGGATCACAACACTTCAATTTTATCAGCCCAGGAAATAGGAAGGAATTGTCTCAGAGAACTGATTTTCCTTCAGAAAGCCCCATTTTCACTCTCCCTCATCCAGAAGAAGAGAGGTTGTTGGTGGAACGTGGAATCAGGGACTGATTTGGGTTGGGAGGGACCTTAAAGCTCATCCAGTCCCACCCTCTGCCACGGGCAGGGACACCTTCCACCAGCCCAGGTTGCTCCAAGCCCTGTCTTTCCAATTTGCTCAGCTCAAGAGCTTTGATGAGCCACTCCATGGAGGCAAATCCCAAAATAATGGATAAGTGAGAAAAGCAGCTCCAGGGAAATCAGTGTTTGCTGACAACAGCAGCAACTCTGTCCTGCCTCTGACAGGGTCAGGGGAGGAAATGATCCAGAAACCTGTGGGATGGAGACACCTTTGAGATCACTGCTGAATCTGCTCCCAGAATCCCAGGATCACTGAGGTTGGAAAAGCCCTCCAGGATCACCCAGTCCCCCCTTGTGCCCAGTGCCCACCTTGTCCCTCTGCCCAGAGCTCTGAGTGCCACATCCAGTCCTTCCTTGGACACCTCCAGGGGTGGGGACTCCAAACCTCCCTGGGCAGCCCCTCCCAATGCCTGACCACCCTTTCCATGAAGGAATCCTTCCAGAATTCCCAGGCTGCTTCTCTGGGAAGAAGTTATGTAACAGTGAACAGAAAGACTCTGTTCCCACTGTTTATCCACATGGGATTTCCCATTTCCAGTTGCTTTGTTGCCCAATGTGGATTCTGCTTCCAGCTCTACTCTGGACAAGTTATTTATTCCCACCCCAGCTTCCCTCTGGGAGCAGATCCATTGCCATCCCCAGGCCCTGATGGTGCAGGGTCAGACCTTCCAAGATCCAGGGCAGGAGAGGGCTCGTGGTGATGGAGCAGCTTGTCCGGAGCATCCACAGGCCTGTCCCTGGAATCAGAGCTGGACCTGGGAGAGGAGGAGATTGGTGGGTCCCAATAAGAAGCTCAGCAAGTTGGAGAACAGAGCAAGAAGCAAAAATACCAAACAGGAGATTTTCCTGTCTCCAATGTAACATCTTTTCCTCCTGCTCAGCTCAGGGAGTTTCCTGAAGGGCTGAGCCATAAATCCAAGCAACCCACCCCTGTGTCAGGAAAGCAGCTGGAAGATCTCAGCCCAATTTGAGGGGGTGGGTCAGGCCCAACCCTCATTAGTGCCCTGAACTTTGTCAGTGCTGGGTCAGGAGAAGACTCTCCTCATGCTAAAATCAAGGAGAAAAAGTGAATTTTACATCTATTTGACACTTACTTGGGTGGGTAAAACCCATTGTTGGCTTCTGTGTGCTCAGGGAAACTGCAAAGGAGAGACACAACTTCAGGTAGCAGCTTTGGGGAATGTTGTACAATGATAAAAAGAAAGGAGGGAATCCCTAAACTTCCCAGGGATGTCCATGTCCACAGGGAAAATGGCAAGAAACTTTGGGGAATTCAGTGTGTGGGAAGTACAACCTTGGTAACTCTGAACATCAGCAGCACATCACAGATCCCATTTGGGAATGCAATCCAGGACTCTTCCCAAAGAGTCCCAGGATGTCCCAGGGCTCCATCACAGGCCCCTCCATCTGCAGGGGAACACCCTGGAAGTGTCCCAGGCCAGGTTGGACAGGGCTTGGAGCAACCTGGGGTAGTGGAAGGTGTCGCTGTCCGTGGCAGGGGGTGGAACTGGATGGGCTTTAAAGGTCCCTTCCAACCCAAACCAGTCTGTGGTTGATCTGGGAATCTGTGGCTCTTTTCCAGTGAGGAGGCAGATCCCTGGGAAGGCTGGGAAAGGAACTGCCCCAGAGCCTGGAACACTCTACTGGGGCACAGGCAGGAGCTGAGCTGTGAGACTGGGAAATCCCTCAGATTCCAGATCCCACTGAACCTCAGTTTTCTGAGAGGGAAGTGTGGGCTGGGATGGAGCCCAGGAGATCCCCTGGATCTCAGCCAGAAACACCCACGGGAAAAGCAGGATCCTGGAAAAGCAGGACAGGCCCTGGAGCTCAGGTGGTGCTCACACAGCCCAGGGACAAGCAGAGGGTGATGCTGGAATTCATCTGGGATCTGGACTCCACAGCACTACTAGGATCACGGGATCTTTAACTACTTCCCCAAATCCCTCAGAGTCAGGACTCAATTCCTCAGCACTGAACCTTTTGCTTTGCCACTTTACGGTTTCCTTTTGGGTTTGTTTTTGGTTTTTTTTTTTTTAAGGGGTCTTCTACTGCAAAAGTAAATCAAGAGGTGGAGGTTGGAGGCTGAGAGAGACACTGAGTGTGAACCTCTCTGCACTGCTGAACACAGTCACAAACCACATTCCAGAACTGGGTTACATGTGGGAATAAACCTGGATCTTTTTTGTATCACAGAAAGTAAAAAGGAACAAAACAGCCCACAATTTGATTGAAGAGGGCAGTGCTTTCTTTATTCCCTCCCTTAGAGGAAGTTTAGGGAAACTGCTGCAGTTCTGCAAAGCCCACACTGAGTGTGTTTTTCCACCAGCAAATATCCAGTCAGAGATCCCAGACAGCTCCAGAGCAGCAGTTGCTGATTTGCCCAACACCCACTAAAGGAATCTCACAGTGACTTTACCTTCCATTCGTGGAAGCCACGGTGGCTCTGGGGGCCTCATCCCATGGGAAGGGCTCAGGCTTCTCCTTCAGAGCTTTGGCACTAGAAAAAGGAAAATTCCAGTGAAAATGTGACCTGTCAGTGTTTTTATTGGTTCATTCCAGAATAAGGTGCTAATATTTAATTGGGAGGAGGCCCAAATGGGGCTAAATCTGTGTATCAGGACAGGAGGGACAACCATCTGAGCACAGAGGGCCTGACTGGAACTTATGGATCATGGAATGGTTTGGGTCGGAAGGACCTTAAAACCCATGCAGTTCCACCCCCTGCCATGGGCAGGGACACCTCCCACTAGCCCAGGTTGCTCCAAGCCCCCTCCAACCTGGCCTTGGACACTTCCAGGGATGGGGCAGCCACAGCTTCTCTGGGAAATCCATTCCAGCACCTCCCCAGCCTCACAGCCTTCCCAATATCCCATCTAACCCTCTGGCAGTGTCATTCCTCCTTTTCCTGTCCCTCCAGACCCTTGTCCCCAGTCCCTCTCCAGCTCTCCTGGAGCCCCTTTGGGCCCTGGAAGGGGATCTCAGGTCTCCCTGGAGCCTTCTTGTCCAGCCTGACCCTATTCCCTCTCCAGCCCTGTCACGCTGTGTGTCCATGTCCTCCCTTCCCTGCCAGTTCCTCCCTCTGCAGTTTTAGGTGGTTTCAGTAATGAGGCACCCACGAATTCCCCTGGGAGCCTGGCTCCCAATTAGGAGCAGCTCTGTGCCCCCAGTGACCCCAGCCAGGCACAAAGGGGCCTTGTAGTCAGGCTGGTGCTGCAGGGACACACAGGGACGTGTCTGTGGCTCTCAGCTGAATGCCCACGACACCAGCACAGCCTCTACCTTTCCTCGAGCACTGCAGGCTTTGCTCCAGCCTGGGGTGGCACTTGGGGACATTTCCAGCTCGACTGTCACTGCTGGAGGTGCAGAGCTGCAAGGAGCTGTGTGTGCTACACAAACTCCTCTGGTGACCTCTCACAGCTCTTGAAGCACAACAGGTGAGGCCACAGGGGCAGCTCTGCCTGGTCCAGTCTAGACCAGCCCCAGATCCAGAGGGATCACCCTGGGAACAAAGGGAGTCCTGACAATAGGGGGTGTATTTCAGAAACCACAGAATCCCACACTGGCTTGGGTCGGGAGGGACCTTAAAGCCCATCCTGTTCCACCCCATGGGCAGGGACACCTCCCACTAGACTCCAAAACCCTTGTCCAGCCTGACCCTTGGACAATTCCAGGGATAGGAAGTCAACAACCAACAGCCCCTCCAGAATTCTCCTGTGTGCATTCCACAGGACCAAGGAGAGGCAGATCCCTCTCTCAGGAGGGTCAGGACCTCCCCTGCCCTCAGCTTCACATTCCCTGTGTCACCTGTCCTTTGGGAACCTCCTTTAGCCTTCAAATTCCCAATCAGTTCCTTGTTCCTCAGGTTTTCCTCCACACAACAGAGTTTTCCACACTTTCCCACCCTCTCCAGTTTTCCTACAGAGGCCCAGAACCCACATCCAGCAGGAGCCACCAGCCACCGAGGGTCAACACATCCCTTGCAGGTGGAAAAACTCCCCAGGGAATGGCAACTGGAGCAGGAAAATACAATTAAATGCATGATTGAGAGTGTTTAGGGACTGAGGCAGAGAGCAGGATCCTGCAGAGGGGTGAAGGAAAGGTGGAGAACACGGAAAAGCTGCAGCTCAGCCAGCAGATGATGCTCTTGGAATGCAGCCCAGGCTGGAGGGATCCCATCTCTGGGACACCAGGAGCAGGTGGATGCTATTCCTGAGCAAAACCCCTGTGTTGAGCAGCACAGAGCAGCCCCTCCCCACTCCTTACCCGTCCCCAGGCTGTGCCACAGCCTCCCAGGAGGATTTCCCGTTCAGGGCCTGGCTGTCCTCCCCATTCCTGCAAGGAAAACAGCAGGCACCGTGAAGGACAGGGATGAGGGGCAGTGTGGGGCACAGGGACTGTGCAAGGGGGTGTTTGTTGGGATTGTGCTGCAAACAGGGCAGGGATTGGGGTCAAATAAGAGCAGATTCAAAGAGCTGCAGGTTTGGGCTCATTTCCTCAGCAGAGAGAACCAGGAGATGTCCAAGCTGTGGAAAGCCCATCTGGGAATGTTTCCTCCCAGATTGCTGGTGCTGTTGGAAAGTGCTCCTCCCCTCAGTTCCCTCTGCTGTGTCCTGGATGTGTTTCCAGGAAAACCCCTCCCCAAGCAGAGCCAAACACCCCTTTCTGCCCTCAGGGGAGCCTGAGGGGCCAAGAGACCCACCTGATCCCAGCAGAAGTGGAGCTTCTCCCTGAGGTTTCCCTCAGGGATGTGGATGTTTGGCTGCCACTGTCTGCTGTGGGGCTGCAAGAGAAGGGAAAGAACAAGGCTGTCACTCATCCAAGCAGCTCCCACTGCAGCTGCCCAAACTGTCCTGCTTGTTCCTTTTGGGAATGGATCCCCATGGTTTCAATCCACTCATTTACAGAGTCATCTTATTAAAACTTCTAAATTGAAACCACTGCTATTTGCCAGGAATATCCACCTCCTGCAGTGACATCCCAATGAACACACCAGTAGCAGGGAAGCAGCAAAAAACACTTCACCAGGTTTGCATTATTTATACCATATTCATGGATTCAGTGAAAAAAAAAAAGAAAAAAAACCCCTGAAAATTATTCCTCAACACCTGTTTTGGCAAGAAAGAGTTCAGCTGGATGGGGCTTGGAGTAACCTGGGATAGTGGAAGGTGGAACAAGATGAGCTTTAAGGTTCCTTCCAACCCAAATCATTCCATGATTCTGTGTTTGGGGGTTTTTCCTTTCTTGTCCTGAGTTTTTCTCTCAGGATGTTGTGAAATCCTTGGAGGACAAAACATGGATTTTAGACATCAAACCTTTTTAAAGCAGCTCTCTGCATCTAGGAAAAGGTCTCCTGTGTTCGAGGCCGACAGATTTGGGTCATTTCCCCTCCCAGAGGGGAACTCTCCAACCTACAGCCCCCAGAATTATCCCAGATATCCTGGCTGTGCTGCACTTACCTGGAGGGAGAGGCTGCTGCTGTCTTTGGCTCGTTCCAAGAAGACCCAGGGGTGGTTTTTCTTAGCCCATTAGCACTGGTAAAAAAACCCCAAACAACAAAGCATTAAAGACAAGTGGTTTTTAGGAGCTTTTTCCCATGGAGGTCCTGCTTTCTGCCCCACAGCTCTTGTCTCTCCCCAGGGTGTCCCTGTGGCACTGCTGGCACTCACAGCTGCCTTTCTGCTGAAATATCCCTAAAAAACCTGATTTTTCCCATTTATCAAAGCTGCAGCTCTTCCTATGCCCAGCCTGTGCATTTGCACAACAAACCCCCCCTCCCAAAATGCACAGATGAAAGCTCAAAATTCCCCAAAATTGAGTGATGTGAGGGAAGGAGGGAAACTGCTCCCCAGCCCTGCCTCAAACCTGCCCCACAAGGGCACAAAATCAGCGCTGGAATTCCTGAGGCAGCTCCTTCATCCTGAAAATAAAGCAGTTGGGGCTGAAAGGCCCCATTTGTTGGGCTCCCTGCTGGACCCACCAAGGCCCAGAGTGGCAGAGAAGTTAATAATGCCCTGCCTGGCATCCAGCCACCCCTCAGAGCAGGGACACGGAGCTGAATCCCAAATGAAACGGCTCTGCCTGAAAACAGAGGAGGATTCTCCCTCCCAGGGCAAATATTCCCGGTTCAGCCAAACCTTCCTGCATCTCCCTCAGCCCCACACCCTGTGCCAGCTGCTCCTGCCCAGTGTGGGCTGGCCCTGCTGGCCCCAGGTCTGTCATTCCATGGCAGGAACATTCCAGGTTGTCCATTGTCCCTGGGAGAGGGACTGGGGCCAACACCTGCCCTCAAAGCCAAGATCAGTTTAAAGACAGTGAACCTCCCACCCCCCTCTGCTCACACCCATCACAGCAGAATAATTAAATCTCAGGTCTGAGGAAGCAGAGCTGGCTCAGGGGGTGGGAATGCCAGGATATGGAGTATTTGGGATGGAGGTGAGGGGGGCAGTTCACACAGCCAAGCTGGGCAGGCAGAGGAAACCTTTGCTGTCTCAGGGCTGCGTGAGGGTTGCTCTGACTCCTCCTGGGATTGCCTTCCCTCAAGTGCCACCAGGCTCATTCCTGGTGGAGAGGGGACTGAGGGGGCTGTGGAGGGAGATCAGGAGGGGTTCAGTGCCAGGTTCTGCCCCTTCAGCTCCCTGAGAGGTCTTAATGTTGCAGTGATATGTTAAAAGTTGACATTCAAGGCTGTTTGCCACCCCCAGGGCTGTCCCTTGGTACTTTGTGACACTGCCCTGTCCCTTTGGCTCCCCCTTTGTTCCCCCAAGGGAGCTGAGGTCATGATTCACTTTGGATTCTTTCTTCAGGAAAGGACAATCAGGATTTGAGAACCATGGAATCACAGAATGCTTTGGGTTGATGGAGACCTTAAACATCCTGTTCCACCCCCTGCCCAGGGCAGGGACACCTCCCACTAGCCCAGGGTGCTCCAAGCCCTGTCCAACCTGGCCTTGGACACTTCCAGGGATGGGGCAGCCACAGCTTCTCTGGGAAGCCTCCTTTGCAAACCCTCCATCTCTGGTTGTGCTCAGGTAGCTGCTGCCTTGCAGATAAATGCCATTATCCCCAAACCAGTGTGCCCTGGCATCCCAGTGCCCTGGAATCCCAGTGCCACCCTGCTCCAGGCTGAGCAAGTACCTGCTGTCATCTGGTGAAAACCTGCAGGAACCCGGCACGCTTGGACTCCTCCTCTGCTGTCCTTCCTCCTCTTCTATCTCAATTCTTTCCAAGGGGGAAAAAAAGAGAGACAAATATCACATTGTTTCCCGTTTTCCCTAACTAATCCAGGCAGTGTGGTGCTGTTTTCCCTGGAGCTGTGTTTGCCCTGTTTCCCCCAGGGCAGGTTGTTCCTGCTCCTCCTCCCGAGTTGAGCGGAGCCAGGTCAGGGTCAATCTTACAACCAGCATCATCTGAGGGCTTGAATTCCAGAGGGAGACATTTCCCTACCCCACTGACAGCTTTAGAAGTGGAATGCCTGAAGAGCATTCCCTGGCTGGCCAGAGTCAGATTCCCTGGAAGCAGAAAAGTCTCTCCATGTCTCACATTTGCCCATAACCCAGAGCACCATCAGTGTTGTTTTCCCAGTGTTTATCTCAAAAAAACCCACTGTGATCCAACCCCAAGCACCCCTTTTAAGGGAGCTGTCCTTCCTCTGCTTCGAAACAGCCAGGATCTTCCAAGCCAGCATTTATCAGGAACCTGGAATATCCACATAACCCACCCCAGCAGTGCTTCCCAAGGGTCCATGACCTACCTCTTGGCAAACAAGGGTGGGAATTCCTGTTTTGGGCTGCTGTGAAGGAAGGATTGAGGCAGTTAGAAGATTGGAGGGGAAAAGCACACCTTGGGCAGGGGCAGAGCCCCCAAAATCCCTGACCCAGGGGGTGCAGGGTCCTGTCACCCCCTTTGGGCAGAGCTGGCAGTGCCCAGAGGGGACAAATTCCAGATCAAATAATACAAATACAAATGTACAAATAGGGAAAGCAGCTATTTATAACCTGGGGAGTAAAGAAGCTTCCCCAAAGGGCCTTTTTAATTGTAAATTGATAAGAATTTTTAATTGTTCTCCCTGCACACAGACCTGGCTCTTCCCACAGCACACACCGCCCAGTGCTCCAGAGGAACCAGCAGCCAGGGAAAACACCCTCAATGTCCTTACAGATCCTGTCCAAGCACCTTCCATGGCCTTACACACCCTCCCCAAGCACTTCTCCCACCCTGGGCACTGCTGAGTGCTGCTGGCACATCCCCTCCCTGCTCCTGCTGCACCTCCCTCCCGGTGCCTCATTGTGTCATCCAGAGTTATGTCAGGAGGAAAAGGATTTCTAGTGAAAGCAGCCTGCAAAAACAACAAAAAAAACCCCAAAACCCACCCCATCACAGCTCCTGGGAAAGCAAAGACATGGAAAATCTGCTTTTTTTTCCAGCCAGGGAAGAGATGGACACCTTGAGTGCCAAGAGCTCCCACACATCCCTCAGGCTCCTGGGAGGTTCTTCTCTGCTATGAACCCACACAGGGAGTTCTTTTTCCCCACNAATGTACAAATAGGGAAAGCAGCTATTTATAACCTGGGAAGTAAAGAAGCTTCCCCAAAGGACCTTTTTAATTGTAAATTGATAAGAATTTTTAATTGTTCTCCCTGCACACAGACCTGGCTCTTCCCACAGCACACACCGCCCAGTGCTCCAGAGGAACCAGCAGCCAGGGAAAACACCCTCAAAGTCCTTACAGATCCTGTCCAAGCACCTTCCATGGCCTTACACACCCTCCCCAAGCACTTCTCCCACCCTGGGCACTGCTGAGTGCTGCTGGCACATCCCCTCCCTGCTCCTGCTGCACCTCCCTCCCGGTGCCTCATTGTGTCATCCAGAGTTATGTCAGGAGGAAAAGGATTTCTAGTGAAAGCAGCCTGCAAAAACAACAAAAAAAAACCCAAACCCACCCCATCACAGCTCCTGGGAAAGCAAAGACCTGGAAAATCTGAGGTTTTTTCCTGCCAGGAGAGAGATGGACAGCAGAGCCTTGAGCACCAAGAGCTCCCACACATCCCTCAGGCTCCTGGGAGGTTCTTCTCTGCTATGAACCCACACAGGGAGTTCTTTTTCCCCACAGAACTATTTTGAAGCTGCAACTAAGATCAGGATCTTGTAAATGCAGCTCTGGTCCAAACATAATCTGTCACAAAAAGCTGCCCCACGTTGGATGCAGTTTATGTTTGTCCTGATTTTTCTTGAGCCCTCAACAAGGTTGGAGAGAGCAATTTAACAGCGAGGCTGAAAACTGGACTCCTGATTTCAGGGCTCTCGTGGTTTTTCTTTTTCTGAAGTTTCATCCCTCTTAGTGAGGAAGACTTGGGAGACTTCCCCAGTTNCAATTCCTTCCCAATATCCCATCTCTCCCTGCCCTCTGGCAGTGGGAAGCCATTCCCCCTTGTCCTGTCCCTCCATCCCTTGTCCTCAGTCCCTCTCCAGCTCTCCTGGAGCCCCTTCAGGCCCTGCAAGGGGCTCTCAGCTCTCCCTGGAGCTTCTCTTCTCCAGGGGAACCCCCCCAGCTCTCCCAGCCTGGCTCCAGAGCAGCCCTTGGAGCATCTCCATGGCACATCCTTGGCAGCTGCACCCTCACCATTACCAAGGTTCCCTTCACCTTCAGAGCTTTGGGACAGGCCAGCATTCCTGTGAGACACCTCCCAGAGCCCCTTCCCAGCTCCTGCCCCCCCCTGCACACCGGACACTCACCCGTTGCTCTTCTTGGCCGCTGACAGGACGTAGGCGCGTTCCCGGCCGGCCGAGCGCCGCAGGACACTGTTGGCAGCCTCAGTCCTGCAAGGAGGGAGGGACAGGGTCACATCCTGCTCCTCCTCACCCTGGCTGCTGGCTGGGGAGCCCAGCAACAACCCAGAGGAGGCTGGTGCTGACCCCGACAGAGCTCCCACACTGAGTCGTGGAATCGTCAAGGTTGGAAAAGACCTTCTGACCATCAACCAGCACCACCGGGGTCACCTCTAAACCACACCCTCAGTGCCATATCCACGTGTTTCTTGAACAGTTCCAGGGATGGGGATTCCACCACTGACCCCTCTTTCTGTGAAGGAATTACCCCTAAAATCTCCAATCTCCAGCGAGCCAGAGCTCAGAGCAGTGACAGTGTCTTAACTTCTTCTTCAGTCTCACTCCTGCTGGACCACAGCAGTTCCAGGTGGATGGAAAGCACTGGGGGGGGGAAACCAAACATCTCCTCTTGCAGGAGGACAGGGAGAGTTTTCCAGTCTTTTCCCAGACCTGGAGTTTTGCAACATTGGATACCATGGGACAGAAAAATGGGAGACAGGACACACTCTGTGGAGGTCAAGTGTTCACACCAAGGGAAGGAGCACCGGGAGCACCAAGGGAGAAGGAAAATTTCTGAAAGGGCTTCTAGTGGTTTGACCCCAGGGGGAAAACTACAAAGTTTTCGTCTCTACAAGGCTTGTGTCTGAGGAAAAGGGGTTTCAGGAGCTCAACTGGAAGCACCAAGAGAAATCAGACATATTTTTGTCGATGTTGTGGCTGCCCCACCCCTGGAAGTGTCCAAGGCCAGGTTGGATGGGGCTTGGAACAACCTGGGATAGTGGAGGGTGTCCCTGCCCATGGCAGGGGGTGGCACTGGATGGGCTTTAAAGGTCCCTTCCCACCCAAACCATTCTGGGCTGATTCTGTGGTTCTACTGCTGAGATGAGTGTGACAGACCTGCCGGGATGTGGCCTTGGATTCCAGTCCCTGAGTGATCCCAACCCCAGGGGAGGGAGCTGGGCTCCTGCCAGGCTGTTTGTACATCTCTGTGTTCTCACTGGGACACAAGGCAGCCCATGGATTCCACAGCCCTTCCCAGCTGCCCAATTAATTGGGCTGTGCTGTCAGGTTGGATCACGTCAGGCTTTTAATTACATTTTGTTGGGAGGGCAGTGGCCCGTGGGCAGAGTTGGGCTCTGAGCAGAAATATCTGCTTATTATTATTATTATTTTATTGCAAACCAGCCCTAATGGCTCATCCATGTCATTCCCAGGAATGAACAGCCCAGCTGGAGAGAGGCCACTTGTCCCTGTCCCTGCAGGAACACAGAGGAACCTCCAGGACTCACCTCTTCTTGTGTTCATCTGGAGAAAAAGGCACGTCCTCCTCATCCCCATCCATGGATTTCTGCCTGACATTATAAGGAGCTCTGGAATAGAGAGGGAAGGGGAGAGCCAGGGTAAGGGGCACAAGCAACACACAGCTGAATCCATGACATGTGGAAATGGTTCAGATCCTGGAAAACACTTGTATTTTCCATGTGCATTGGGGTGCACACATCCCTGGAGAGTTTTGTTTCCTTCCTCCAGCCCCATTCCAGAGCAGAGCCACACAAAAAGCTGGGCAGACACTTCCAGGAGTGCTGCCCTGCCACAGGGCTCCTCCTTGCTCCAGCTTTCAGGAAGTCCAGCAATGCTCCAAGCCAAGTTCCCAGGCTGCATCCTCCAGTTTATCTTGGGAACATTTTATGGCCACGAAGGCCCTGGGAGCCACTTCTTTCCAGTGGGAGCTCTGGAGGCTTCCTGGGCATCCCTGTGCAGGTGGCCTTGGCACTGAGCAGGGACAGGGAGCTGCTCCCTCTGCACACTCACAGTTTCTTGTAGTCCTCAGTGGTCATCCTGTATCCAGAGGGGGACCGGCCCGGGCTCTGTCCCTTCATGGAATTGCTGCAGGAGGCACAAATCACACCTGTCAATGTGACCCTTCCCCAGGGGAGCTCCACAGGGTGGAGGAAAACGGGGCCACCCCAAATATCCACCCTCATTAAATGCTGTTTAACTGAAGAGCAGCATTTGCCTTCTTTTTAGGATTTAGGACTGGGATTTGAGGTCTGCTTTGCTTCCCCCGGGATACTGTGAGCTGTCGGAGCTGGTGTGGGCACATCCTGCTGTGGGATGGGGGAATTCCATCCCAGGACCTTGTGGCATCATCCTTGTCCCCACATGAATCAAAACAGGGGGAAAATGGGGTTACAAAAGATTTGGCTTGAGATGAAACAAAGCACTTACAGAGTCACAGAACCATGAAATGGTTTGGGTTGGAAGGACCTTAAAGATCTTCCAGTCCCACCCTCTGCCATGGGCAGGGACACCTTTCCACTCAACCAGGTTGCTCCAACCCTCATCCAACCTGGACACTTGCAGGGGTGGGGCAGCCACAGCTTCTCTGGGCTTAGATCAGAGCCACACTTAGATCAGATTTATCAGCATCAAAAGTTAATGCCTCGCACAAAACAGGTTTCAAAATAACCCCAACAAATAAACCCTGTTAAAAACACCAAGTGTTACAGCTTTGCAAGGATTCCTGGTGCTTTGTTCCTCACTCCAAACCCTTTCCCAAATTGAACCCAAACCCTCAAGTCCTTTTGCAGCCACCCCAAGCTCCGGTGAGGAACGCACGGAGTTTGACCCCAGCATTCCATAGGGATTTAGTGGAGCTCTGGAAGCCCACAGGCACTGGACAAAGCAAGAGGATGACCAGAAACGTGTTCTAAGTATTTAAAAGCTCCTTTTCCTGGAGAAGAAGACACACACGTACTTTTTCTGTGCTTGGTTAGGAGAGGAGGAATCTGGCACAGCCGAGGTCTTGTCGATGGTCCTGGTGAACACCCCCCTGGGGAGGGAAGGGACAGCTTCAATTTTTGGCTGGAAAACATTTGGAACTAAGACCAAACTACCTGTTAAACAACAGGATTGTCTCTTCAGCAAGGCCCTCCCTGAGCACTGAGTTCCCAACTGGCAGAACCCAACAGAGAGGACTGGTTTTTGTGCTCGTTGCTCCTGATCCAGCTCTCCTTCCCCTGCAGCCCAAATTTATCCCATTCCATACCAACCTGATGAGGTAACCAGACTGGGGCTTGGAGGAAGGTGACCTGTGGAAAAAACAGACATTAGTGAGTCAAGAAACAGGGGGAAAACAACAGCAGCAGCACCAGGATTAGAAGGGAATGTCCACGTGGATGTCACACCAAAAATCCAGCTGAGCAGGCCTGGAGGGATCCCAGACCTGCTGCACCTGGGTCAGCTTTGGGAGGTTCTTTAGGAGTGAATAATCATCAGGACAAGCTCTAGAAAAGATTATTTTATTAATAAGAAGAGTGAGTTTTAGAATTTTCCAGTTCAAATGAGCCCCACTGGCAGTGCTTTCTGGCTCAAAGTCAACAGCCAGTTGAGGGCACAGAGGGGAGAAATTGGAATCGAGATCCTGGTTGGTTTATCACCAGAAAACATCTTCATGTGGACTCCTCTGAGGGTCCATTCCTGGGAAGGGAGCTCCTCTGGGGGGTATCCTGTCTCAGTGCCACAAGAATTGGCAAGAGCTGGCACAGGAAAAGGGAGGGGAAGCAGGACACTGCTCAGGGAAGGGAGAGGGCAGTGCTGTCCCAGCAGTGCCACTGAGCTCTCCCACAGCACTGGGCCCAGCACAATCCCAGCAGGGAGTGGGTTTGGGCAGGGGAAAAACCACTGGAAGCACAGATCCCGTGAGAGGGGAAGGAACAGGATGGATCCCCAAACCAAGATGGACCCCCAAAATTACCTGTCATTCTGGGGAGCAACAGGTTTTGGGGCTGGGGATCCCCCACCGGCCCGGCCAGACCTGAGGGAGGAGAAAACATCATGCATTGGTGGTCTGGGGGAACATGGCAATGATGGGTTTGGAGAAGCTGGAAGAAAAGATGGATTTGGGCTTGGTTTAGGTTCTAATTCCAGCGCAGCTGGTGCAGCCTGGTGTTCCCTGGCACTGTGGGAGCTGCAGGGGAGGTGTTTGATCACTGGACTCCCTCCCAGCCAGGTCTGCCCTGTGTTTGTCACTCTGCAGATGGTGAAGCACTTCAAAAAAATTTGGAGTTCTCCTGAGGCTTCCAATGTGCCTGTGTTGCTGAATTCCCAGCTCCCAGGAAAATGGATTTCCCAGAGCTTCTCCCCAGCCTGCATTTATCCAAAATAAACAGGAGCATCCTCCTGGAAAGGGAAGAGGAGCACCCTCCTGGCCACACTTACAGGGGGCTGCTCTTCTTTTCATCCTCCGAGTCCGAGTTGTGGTGGTGGATCCAGCTCTTGTCTCCTCTCAGCGTGGTGCGAACCTTCATCTGCTTTATGATCCTGCGCCGGTCCTCGTCCGTGGGGGGGATGATCCCTCCTGGAGAGCCAAGGGAAGGCAGGAGAGAGGGCTGAGAAAAAGGGCAAGGCCTCCCAGGAGCAGCAGGTGAGAGGGGATGGTGGGGCAGGAGCACGGGGCTCTCTCCTTTCTGCCAGAGATCCCAACACCGGGGGAGTCTTTTTCTGCTTCCAACAAAAGATGCAGACATGAGGTCATCCAGACCTCAGGATCAACTTATCCCCGTGCATCTCCTCCTCTGCAGGGTGTTTTCACACTCAGTGCTCTCAGCTTGCCCTGGTGGCCTGTCCCAGCTGGAGGAGACATGTTCTTTGGCTCAGTGTCAAAAATATTGTCCCACCAAGTCTCCCTAAATCTGGGAATGTCCTCTCCTGTGTGGACTCTCTTTCATCTCCACCCTCCTCCTTCTCTCTGTCCAGGCAACCAACCACAACTCTCTGGTTGGAAAGGTCAGCAATGCAATTAAACAGAAAATTAAAACGTGGCTAAACAGAGTTTATGGATTAGGAGCTGCCAAATCCTCCCGGTGGGAAACAGATGGGGGGGAAAAAAAGCACAGGTTCATGGGGAGGAGTATTAAAGCCAAAAATATTGGGAGTAAACAGGGAAGGAGACGGGAAAAGTCTCTCCCAAGGGAAGGAAATGTGCAGGGGATTGGTGGGAAGGGTTTTGATCATCCCGGAGTGCCAAAATCCTGCTGGATCAAACTGATTGCAGCTGGATATTAGAGAGAGAGAGAGAGAAAAATGGGCATTTTGGGTGGCATTTTTATCTGTTTTCCCATGGAGAGATGGTAAGATGAGGACCAGATAAGGAAATCTCCTTTTCCGTGTATTTCTGACTATTTTCCACCTTTTTCCAGTTTGGAAATGCCTGATAAAGGCTGAAAACATGGAGCCTGTGAAAACACAGCTCTGGGGATGAGGAGAATGTCTTTCCCCACATGGAATTAGCAGGAGCAGGTAAAAGGCACAGTTACACAGGGCCACAGCACCATCAGGGTGCACTTTGGGGACACCTCCCATGGGGAGCACATGGAAAGGGAAGCACTGACATTGGAAATTTAATCTATTTCCTAATTGAAATGAGGCATTTCCATCAGCTCCATAGCACTGGTTCAGGTTCCCTGTGGATTTGGAAGCATCATCCCATCTAATTGTGGCTGTACTTTCAGTGGGGGTTGCAGAGACAGGGAATTTTAAGGTGGGTCTTGAAAAGTTGTGGGAATTTATTCATGTTCTGCTCATCTCAAAGCCTCAGCCAGGCTACAAACCCCTCCAGCTCTCGATAGTTTCATCACTATGGAATTTACAGCTTCATTTTGGAGCTTCAGGCTGGAGCAGGTCCCAGACAAGGAGTCACAGAATTGTTAAGGTCGGAAAAGACCTTTTAGATCATCGAGTCCAACTGACAACCAGCAGCACCATGGTCACCACAAACCACGTCCTCAGGTGCCACATCCATGTGTTCTTTGAACAATTCCACGGGATGGGGACTCCAACCCTGCCCTGGGCAGCTGGGCCAGGGCTGGACAACCCTTTCCATGATGAAATTTTCCTCAAATCCAACCTAAACCTCTGCTGGTGCAACTTGAGGTTGTTCCCTCTCCTCCTGTCCCTTGTTCCCTGGGAGCAGAGCCCGACCCCTCCCCAGCTCCCCCCTCCTGTCAGGGAGTTGCAGAGCCAGAAGGTCCCCCCTGAGCCTCCTTTTCTCCAGGATGAGCCCCCCCAGCTCCCTCAGCTGCTGCTGCTGCTCCAGCCCCTTCCCAGCTCCCTTCCCTTCCCTGGGCACACTCCAGCCCCTCCATGTCATTCCTGGAGTGAGGTGCCAGGGAAGTGGTGCCCTCTGCCCTTGGACACACTGCACTGAGGGAGCTGAGCAGAGATATCCCAGCTGAGGAAACAAAGGAGAGCCAGGAGAGGGAAGGAATTACCTTTGCTGACACCCAGGGACATCATGGTCACAGCAGCACCTTCCCCTGCAGACACTGCTTGAAGCCAACAAGTCCCTGGAAGAGATGAAAAAGGGGATAAGCAAAATAATAGTTCTGCTATAAAAACCTTTGTGGAGGGGACAGCACAGCCACAGTGTCCCAGCCACAGAGCCTGGAGGGGGGGGAGGACACTCTGTTGCTGTCCCAGAGCTGAGCTTCCTCCCCATGCACCTTCAAGGAGAGGAAAAATCAAATCCAGACCAGTAAGTCCTCAGAGTGGACATGACTGAGGTGTTTTTCCAGCTCTGGGAGGAAAGTGGGGGAGGAGACCTTAGAAAAAGGTGGAATAGACCTTCTGGAGTCTACAAAACCAGAGGCTTCTGGAGTAACCTTGGTGTTTGTGGCCAGTGGGAGCAGGACATGAGGGCTCTCGACAAGGGACCAGCCAAGAGCTCAACAAATCTGTGACTGCCCCCAAGACACAGCAGAGAACATCTCACCACCTGTCTTGGAAGCAAAGAGTTAATTCTTGCTTCTGACAGCAGCTGGGTCCCTCCTTCTGGTGACCAAGAAGGAGAAACTCCTGGATGTCCCTCCTCAGGATGAGGACTTTGCAGAGCACTTTTGCCTGTTCAGGGCTGTAGTTGAATCACAAACAACCACAGACCAAAAGGAAAAAAATTGGTCAGTTCAGATTCTGCCACAACAATCCTTTTTTTTACCCCCCAAACAAATAAAGAAAGAAAAAAACCCTCAGAACTGGCCCAGTGTTTGGAGAGGAGTGGGACACCTGATTATAGGTTTGTCAAAAATGGTTCTTTTCTTTTCCCAGCCCAGTTTTTTCACAGAAGCTGCAGGATGAGCCCTTGTTTCAGAGGAGAAAACCAGTCATGGACTGGTTTGGGTTGGGAAGCTCCTCCAGTTCCAACCTCTGCCATTGGCAGAGACACCTTCCAGCTTTTCCAACCCCCCCAATCATTCCTTGCCAAAATCTCCTGGATTCTGGAGTGACTCTGCTCCTCAGTAATGAAAAGGCCCAACCCTCTCCAGGAGAATCTAAAATAAGGTTGTTATTCCCTGCTGGTGGGCTTGTCCCTGCAATATTCCTGCAAATCCACACGCCCAGGAGGAATTCCAGGTGCTGATCTCATGGCACTGCTGCTGGCAAAGGCTCCTCCCTGTCCCAGCCAGAGCTCCCCCCACTGCTCATCCCCTGCTCTGAGATCATGGCCCAGCTCTGCCATCAGCCCAGGGCTCCCCTTCCTCCTGCAAACATTCCCAAACATTGATCCAGCTCCCACCAGGAGCAGCCAATGCACCCCTGCTCATCCTTCCTGGACCCCCCTTCCCATGGAAACTTAACTTGTTTAGAGAGAAAGGAAAACTCATCCTAAATATTGGGTATCTCCTTCCTGAAGGTGGGAGACGTGGCTGGAGCCATCAGGAGCACAGAAATTCCTGTAATCTGGCAAATTTGGGTTAAAAAGGAATCACAGTCCTTGGACCTGCACATTCCTTGGACCTCCCTGAGCGAGCCAGATGCAGACACAGCTCATCAAAGCCCTTCCCTGGAAGTATCCAAAGCTGAGTTGGAGCAACCTGGGATAGTGGAAGGTGTCTCTGCCCATGGCAGGAGGTGGAACTGGCTGGTTTAAGGTCCCTTCCAACCCAAACCATTCTGGGATTCTCTCATCCTCCCTTGGTGCTCTCTTCTACTTATGAAACTCTTTCCCCTTCCAGGCCAAAATAAAGTGGAGGATGAGGAGCAATGGAAAAGAACTATCCAAAATGTTTCATCCATTCCAGTGCAAATCTCAGGGGCTGGGATAGGCTCCACCTGCCATGGAGGGATTTGGAAGCTGCAGGGCAGAGTGATTCCCGGGTGGATATCCTCCAGCAAAGAGCTTTTGGAGGAATAAGCAGAGGTTCAGGAATACGTAGGGAAGGCGCTGGGGAAGGGCTGGAGCGAGAGAAACAACATCTCTATTGCTTAAACAGAAACTTCGCTTCTTACTCACCCCATCCCCCCCCAAATCCACCCCAGGGCATGGGAAGCCACAAAGGGTGGCACTGGCACGGGGATAAAAACGTGTGAGCAACCACATGTGGGCCAAACCTCTCCCGCTGGCACCGCCTTACCTGTTCCCACCCCCAGGATCCGGGAGGGGCGGCAGCGAACAGGGTCCTGCTGCTGCCCCGAGACTCCTGCCGGGACCAACAGGAGCAGTGACGCTCCTGGCATCGCCCTTGGGAGCCTGGTGCCTGCTTTGTCCAGCTCTGAATCCTGTTGGGCAGTCAGAGATGCTCCAGGCCAGGAGCTGGATGCTGATCCTGAGCAGTGGGAGCCACCAGGACACACAGACACGCTTTGGGGTGTCCTACAAGGACACACAGACACCCTTTGGGGTGTCCTACAAGGACACACAGACACCCTTTGGGGTGTCCTACAAGGACACACAGACACCCTTTGGGGTGTCCTCCAGCTCTGGCAGAATTCCCAGGGGTTGGGGCTGCTCCCCAGCAGAACAGAGGGGTCCAGAGGAAACCTTTGGCAAATCTGATGGGACACATGCCCAGTTTGTCCCCCTGTGCTGGCACTGCTGGGGCACCTCCAGCCCTGGGGGCAGTTCTGGCCCCTCACACGAAGGACATGGAGGGGCTGGAGCGTGGGCAGGGAAGGGAAGGGAGCTGGGAAGGGGCTGGAGCAGCTGAGGGAGCTGGGGGGGCTCAGCCTGGAGAAAAGGAGGCTCAGGGGGGACCTTCTGGCTCTGCAACTCCCGGACAGGAGGGGGGAGCCAGGGGGGGATCAGGCTCTGCGCCCAGGGAACAAGGGACAGGACAAGGGGAAACAGCCTCAAGCTGGGTCAGGTTGGATTTGAGGAAAATTTCATCATGGAAAGGGTTGTCCAGCCCTGGCACAGCTGCCCAGGGCAGTGGAGGAGTCCCCATCCTGTGGAAGTGTTCAAATAACACATGGATGTGACACCTGAGGACGTGGTTTAGTGGTGACCATGGTGCTGCTGGTTGGACTTGATGATCTTAAGGGTCTTTTCCCACCTTAACAATTCTGAGATTCTGTGATTTTCTCCCTTAACCAACTCTATCCAGTGGCTATTTCCACCTCCCCCCTGAGGACCAGGGCCATAGGATTCTCTTGGACACTGGGCTTGGGAAAGTTTTGGGCTGATATTACGGAATCCCACAATGGTTTGGGTTGGGAGGGACCTGAAAGCCCATCCAGTCCCACCCCCTGCCACGGGCAGGGACACCTTCCACTATCTCAGGTTGCTCTAAGCCCTGGGAAAAAACAGGGAATTATGAGCTGGAGCCATAGGATCCAATTTCCTCAGTTGGTACAGAAACAAATTGTGCTTCCCTAATGCAGGAACAGTCCTAGTGCTGATCCCAAGGGCTCTGCTTCCCACCTGGAAGAACCTGGAAGAACAAGAACATCATTTGCCACTTGAATGACTCTTGGAGAGCTGAACTCAGCAGGAGAGAGGGAAACACTGAGGGGAGAACTCCCAGATTTCCCCTGCTCTGGAATCCCTCTGAGCTTCTCCAGGCCTCACACAACACAAAAGCTGCTTCTCCCAGTGGGTGAAGGTTTTGAGGGATGAAAGGCCAGCAGGTCCAGCTGAGGGGTTTGTCACCTTTCCCACTCCTGTCCCTGCCCCAACCATCTGTGTCCCTCAGCATCCCACAGAATCCCATTTTCTCCCGGATTTAAACCCCATCCACATGAAATTCCCCAGCTCTGTAATCTCTGTTAGAAAGGCCAGACAATAATAGTATGTTTTAGACACCAGGGCTGTTCAGGAATATAGATTTTCTCCCAAATATTCCCTACAAATATAAAATCTAGGGGCAAAATAAATCCATTTAAATAAAATCCCTTATTCCATTTGTATTTCTGTGGAAGGTTTTCCATCAGAAGATCCCTTTGGAGCCAACTGCCTCCTCTGAAGTGTCTGCACAGCACAGGCTGGGTCTTAATTAGCACCCTTGGGTGCCATCATTATGCAAATGAGCAATAATCCTGCTCCCTTCCTGATCCAAAGGGTTCCTGCACCCTTAAGCCTTGCCCAGCTCCCTCTGGAATGGCTGCACTGGGAAGGATTCCCTTCACACCCTTCCCTGGACAACATCCCTCTGGCTGAATGTTTGCCAAGTGCCCTGGGATTCCGGAATAAATCCAGAATTCCAGCTCCCCCCTCTGGAAACAGCCATGGCCAGTGAGGAGCAGGAGTGTCCAGGGAGCCAGTTTCCCAGGATAAACTCCCACAGGGGTAGGGATCATCCTCTGATCCTTAAAACCCTCAGATTATAAGGACAAGCCATTCCTGAAAATAAACCTGGAAAGGATAAGCCAGGGTGGACAGTCCCCAAGCAGGGAAGGTGTAGCCATAGGGAATGCAGCCTGGAAAAAGCTGGGAAAGGGTAAAAAAGAAGAGCCCTGAGCTGTCCAAGGAGTGACTGGGAAGACCATGGTGAGAAGGGTTAAATCCTGCCTGGGCCTGAGGAAAGGAAATCAAAATTAAATGAAAATGGAGGAAAAATCTCACATTGTTTGGAGCCATAAAATGAAAATATTTCGTTACAAAGTGCTGAAATTTGTTGGCTTTTTGTTGCTTCTGGTTTTAATTCCCTTTTACTTGGGAACCAAAAATTAATGAAGCTTGCAGGGATATTTGAAAAGGTGCAGTGTTGTAATTCCAAAAAAAAACCCAAACCAAAACCCAGAAGGAAAGGGTGCCAGTCCAACCCTGGAGCTGTATCAGGTTCCTCAATGTTGCAGGAATTCCCAGCTGTGCCCCATGGNCCTGGAGCTGTATCAGGTTCCTCAGTACCAGTCCACATTCCCAAGGCAATGCAGCTGCCAAAGCCTTCCCAAAGTATTCCAGATCCCTTTATCACACTCCTATCCAAAAAACCAACCCTAAAGCCCCTGAGAAGACCCTTCTAAAATTCCCCAAGTGCTCTCCCTGCAGGCCAAGCTTGGAATTTGGGGGGTTTCTTCCCACTGTTTCCATGGATGTGCCTCCCTTTGCTCTCAGGCAAGAGGTGAGGCTTTATCCCTGCTCCAGGGGTGGTGTTCCCCTCCCAGATGCTGTCTGGGAGCAGCAGGGTGTGGGAATGTGTTGCAGGAATTCCTGCCCCAGGAGCTGGGTTGGGATGTCCTGGACCTGTGGCACAGCTGAGCAGGGGCCACGTGGGGACCCTCAACCTTTGCCCTGTGCTGCTGGGACAGGACACCTGGAAAACTCTGCTCTCCCAAACTTCCAAACTTCCCACCTCCCTCCTCTGCTCCCTGTTCATCCCAGGGGTGCTCCTTCACCCTCACACCTCTGGCACCTTTTACCTGTTGTCTCCTTGATTTCCTTCCCTCTTGCTGGATCTCCACGGCCAAAATTCACACAGGTTGGCACCTGATTGACTTCCCAGGATGTTTCCAGTGTGGATTCCAGTGGGAAAAACAGGCTCAGCTGCCACCAACCCCTTGGTGCTACAGGGGCAGAAGCCACATTCTGACCCTGGACAGAGCCAAGTTTAAATCCACCTCCTCTCCCAGAGCCCTCCTGAGCCCTTTCTCAGTCAGGATCTGCCCAACTTCCAGGCAATTAAACCCCACTGGCCTCTCCCCTCCCTCAGGAATGTGGCACAGGTGGAGCTTCATGCTCCATGATCCCAGTGATCCTCCAGGGAGAACCTCTTTCCTTCTCCATGGGCTGTGAGGGGTGATTTCAGGGAGCAGCAGGGATGGATTTGGCCTGGTTAGGACAGTTCAGCACCCCCTTAATTCTGCAGAAGGTTCCAGGGGGATTCCTGCCCCTCACCTCCAGCTGCTTCCCTCTCCAGCCCTTCCCTATAAGCAGCACCAAGATGTAGGAAACTGGGCACCCAGCCCTGTGCAACACAAACACCTGACAGCCAAATATTCCTTCTGACTGAGTTCCATCTGAAACAACCTGTGACTTCTGGCCCAGCTCAGACTCCAGTTTCTGGGATAACATGGCCCAAACCCTCTGGCTGAAGTCCCTCATCCTGGAGGGCTGGATGGGTGCAACCAGTGCTCAGCTTTGGACACCAAGCTCTGGGATGTCACATTGGGATGTCCCAGGCAACAGGACACCCAAAAAATGGATAATTCCCACTGGCAAAGCATCCAACATGAGCAAAGAAATACCTGCTCTGCCTGTGCAGGACCAAAATCCCATCACAGCCTGTCCTGAGCCTGCACACTTCGAGGGAGCTGCTGCCAGATCCAGACTAACTGATACAAAATCCCTGTTTCCAGAGGCATGGAGCACCACCACGACCCTCGACATCACACACGGGTTCCTCTGGGAAGCCCCGGGGTGCAGGAGCAGCTCCTCTACCAGCCAGAAATCCCTCCCTTTGGAATCGAGCTGGGGCTGCAGCAGGAACACCTCCCACCGCAGACACTCCAGAGCTCCCCATCCCGGCAAGGGAAGCAATTACAAGCTATTTAATTAGGAAAGGGCAGCTGAAAGCTTGTTTGGATGTTAATCTCGAGGGCACTGTGTGGGCAGGGAGCCAGCTCAGCTCTCCCCGCCCCGGCTCTTGCGGTGCCCTCCGAGTTTTCCAACAGCTTCAAACCCCACAAACTCCTCTCTCGCCCTTATTGGGGAGCGATCCCTTCGGGCCACAGGCTGAACAAGGGGAAGCTGAACCAGGGCACACCTAAAGCTGTGCCCAAGGCTGTGGAGCTACACCCTGGCAGAGGAGCATTTGTCCTGGCCCCCTCCTCCAGTGCCCCGAGAAAGGATTGGAGGCACAGCCAGACCAACACTCTTTGCTAATAAAACTCTTCAAGTGCCTGAAATCACCAGCCCATTACTTAATTGGGAAGGATCCTGTTTTCCATGCAAGCCACTTAAAAAAAAAAAAAAAAGACCTAATTACCCTCCAGGAGATGAAGCACTTGCTGTTCTTACTGACTGGAGCTCTTCTTCCCTGCCCAGAGGAAAACCCTGCCAGCCACCCTCCTTTTTGGTGGCTCAACTGCAGCTTTTAAATGTTAATAACAAGTTTTTTAGCCTGCTGTTGTCAGGAGTTTGTAGGACACTTGGCCCCTTTGTTCCTAAATAACCACCTTGCCCTGTGTGTGTCTCGGGATGAGCTGGAGCCCACGTTGGACCCAGTTCTGAGGACTGAAGGAATGCCCTGGGAAAGGAAGCGGAGCTGCTTTGATCCCAGCTTTTCCTGGGAGTGCCACAGGCTGCTTTTAGACTCCTGAACTGTCCACGCAGCCAGGGCAACCACCAAGGTCAGGTTACAGCACTCCTGTTCCCAGTGTTCCCAGCCTGGGGGTGGGATCTCCCGTTTATGTCCCAGTTCCAGGCTCACTTTTCCATGCTGGTCCCTCTGGGAGGCCCAGCAATGCCCTCACCAGGAACTGCTCTATCAGTGGGATCCTTCTGGGACAGGAACCCCCAGATGATCCACGTGCTGCTGCCTTTCCTGTCCATGCAGGGACTGGATGACCTTGGAGGTCTCTTCCAACCTTGATTCTGTGAATGAAACTCCAGGTGCCTCAACAGAAAGGTCATTCATAGATGACAAACTGTGTCCTCAGCAGCATTATTTCCCTCAGCCTAAAGCCCATGTGCCATCACTTATGAAACCATCTGCAAAGCAACCCCAGATCACTCCTGGCGATCCAGGTCCTGGCCAGGAGCAGCCCTGGGCTCTGCTCCCGGGAGCTGAGCCCATCCAAGGAGCTCTCACGTGCTCCTCCTGCTCCTGGCTCCGAGCACAAACCTCATTTCCCCACCAGGAACTCGTGCGCTAATGGAGGCCTTGGCCAGCGACCCAAACACCACAAACAGCACCCAGGGCAGTCATGTGGAAAAATATCCTGGTTTAAGGATAATTGATGCCTGTTTTGACCTTCACAGCGCTCAAATTAAAATGTAGTTAAAGCTTGCAAAAGGTCTGAGCCTCCTTCCTTTGAACCTCCTGAAGTCTGCTGAGAATTTTGTCAGCCAGCCCCAAATCCAGGTCCAGGGCCCCACTCTCGTGGTTAAGGGTGGGAACACCTTGAGCCAGCTTTCCCAAAGCCAGGGAGGGAAGATTCTTCCACATGGGTCACCTGTAGCCAGCACAGCTGCCCCAGCAGGGAGTTTTCCAGCTGCAGGAAGGCTGATCCGGACCCTCCTCCCAGGAGCTGGACCAGACTGGGCACATCCTCACATTTCTCTGCAGTAGCCAGAGCACACAATGCAAACTTTGTACCTGCCCCTGCTTTGATCTCACCTGTCACCTGATCTGCTGGGAAGGGACAGCAGTGGATGGCACAAACCCTGCCAGAACCACCTTAACCCTTGAAATGGATTGTTTTAGCTAAAGGCAGGATCAGCACCTCGTACCCAGTGCCTGGGACATTTTGGAGCCAACATTCCTAAAACTACATTTATTTGAACTCTGATTTGAATGACACCCCATGCCTGGGGAGGATGGACCTTCCCCTCCCACTGCCTGCACTTGGGGGAAGGAGTGACAACAGGAATTCCACCCCAGGCTTCACACTGTGAACTCACACCCTGCAGCCGAGCATCTCATCCCGCCTCACGCAGGGGCTGAGTGTTTCTGGAGTGGGAGGTTGTGAGGCAGCTTCTGGAAGTCCAGACCCACAGACTGAGGGGTGTTCCAGGACTTGGAATGAGCCCCAGTGGCAAAAGAGTCCCAATATTGACTCTGTATACAAGTAGATGTCTGTGGGGTTTCAAAGGGAGATGAACTCGTGCACAACCTCCTCTGAAAGCCCCGAAATCCTAAACCCTGGGTGAGTGTTGTCCACACAGGCAGGGGATGAGTCCTCTCTGCTGCCCAAAGGTGTGGCTGCCCCATCCCTGGAAGTGTCCAAGGCCAGGTTGGATGGGACTTGGAGAAACCTGGGATAGTGAAAGATGTCCCTGCCCATGGGATGAGCCTTAAGGTCCCTTTCCACCCCAAACCATTCTCATTATTGTTCTCATTCCTTAGACAATTCTCAGCTGCTCTGAAGGACCAGCTTTTCCCTCCCACCTTCCCCCTTTTCCATGCAGTGACTGTTTAACACTGAGACTGTTCCATACACACTTGGGAATATTTAAGAAGCACCAGGAGATTTCTGAAGTCAAGCTGAGAACAAGCAAGAATTCAATAATTGAAGCAGTCCAGGAAACCTTAAATTACCCCTTCTAGGTTTGTGCAGGGCACCAGCTCATGGCTGCCTTGTTCAGCACACACAGAGATGCTCCAAGGAGAAGCTGGGCTGTGAGGGGGATCTTTTCCTCAGGATCCACTGCTGGAGGTGCTCGAGGAGCTGGGTGTGAACTGGAGGGGATGGATGGTGACCCCACTGCAGGTGGCATTTGCTGCCTCTGCCACAGCTCTCCCGTGACATTACTGCAGTAATTTAAATTGCAACACAGTCACCACACTGTGCACCCACCTTGGGTGGCCAACATGACCCTGAGTATGAACCACACCAAGCACTGACGATCCCAGAACCACTGAGGTTGGAAAAGAACTCCAGGATCCAGGATCATCCCCCCTGTGCCCCATCCCCACCTTGTCCCAGCCCAGAGCACTGGGTGCCACATCCAGTCATTCCTTGGACACCTCCAGGGGTGGGGGCTCCACCTCCTCCCTGGGCAGCCCCTGCCAATGTCTGACCACCCTTTCCTGGAGAAATTCCTCCTGATGTCCAACCTGACCCTCCCCTGGCACAGCCTGAGGCTGCATCCTATGCCCCCCATTGTGGCTGCAGAGGGGTCTGTGCAGGAGCCCCAAAGACCCTCAGCCTGGCACCACATTCCCTCAGGATCTTTGTCCCCACTGCCTGGGGACAGGGAATGCCTCTTCTTCCTCAAACATGGGGAAAAGAGATGAAAACCTGCAAGATTCCCTGGGGAATCCTGCACAGACCTCATTCCATAGGCAACACCAACACGTCTCAGCCGGGTTTGAGACAGCAGATGAAAAGCTACAAATGCACAATTAATTACCCTGAATTCACTCACAACCACAGATCCCACGAAGAATTAAAATTTACTCAAGCAGATGAAGTTGGCAAAGCCATGAGCTACTGAAGTCAGGGAGCTTAGAGAGCAGCACCCAAACCTGCCCATCCCGAGGGATCATCCCGGGGCTCTGCTGTGCTGGGAGCTGTACAATTTTCCAAGCAGGACCACCCCCATTCCAAAACCTCACTCCTCTTCCTGCCAGAGTTGCTAAATTATTTTTCACCATACTGGGACTGCAGTTTCATTGCTCTAATTAAAGGCATGAATTCCTAATTGCTCAACTAATTTCTGTGTTTGAAAAGGGAAGGATGTGCAGGACGTTCACCTCGCCCACACGCTGTTGACCTTAAGCCTTGATGCCTAAGGATGAAAGGAAAAAGGAAGGAAAAGTGTGTTTTGGTGTCAAAGGTGGAGCTTTGTGTTTGCATCACCGACCCACAAACAGAGCAGGGCAGAAAACTCATTGAACCTTCAGGACATCACAGTTTTGACAAAGAAAACACAACATTTTTTGGGGGGGGAAAAACTGAAAGCTGTCACTCGTGGAAATTAGGACTTCCACTTAAAACCTGATGAATTTTGGGAAGAAATGTCATGCTTTTT
This sequence comes from Pachyramphus minor, assembly GCA_013397135.1. Classification (NCBI taxonomy): domain Eukaryota; kingdom Metazoa; phylum Chordata; class Aves; order Passeriformes; family Tyrannidae; genus Pachyramphus; species Pachyramphus minor. The sequence goes on along the minus strand of VYXB01003292.1, from coordinate 116,235 downwards.
CTTTGGCTGGATGAATAAAATAAACTCTCCTCTAAGTACAACATCCTGAACAAGCTGATGAGGGAGGACATCCCTGCTTCCCAACCTGCCCAGGTGAACCCATCTCCTCTCCCGTGAGGGGTCTGTCCTGGAGCAGCCTGGACTTTTCCAGGACTCCTGTGGGACACAGGGGGGTGCAGATGGAGATTTTTGGCTCTTTCCTGGAGCGAGCAGAGGGGTGGGGACAGGGAAATGGAGGTGACATTCCCCAAGCCCAGATGAAGCAAGGACAGAGGGAGGTGCTCACCTCCTCTGCACCAGCTTTGCCACTCCTCACCAGGCTGCTGGTTTCACACTAACTCAGAGGGAAACAAAACAAGGCAGAGCAGGAGAGAGCAAAAAAACCTCCCTCTCTCCCACTGGAGTCCTGGAAAAGTAGGGCTGGAGAGGGAGAAAGGGCTGAGCTCACCTCAAGCCCCTGGGGGGGTTGTCAGGGGTCACAGGCTCCAGTTTTCCCGGGGCTGTCCGGGCTGTGCTCGCTCCTGCCCACATCCAGGGAGCTCCCTGCTGTGCCCCATGGAAATTCCGAGGGGAACAGATTTTAGGAAGCTGTGGGGCGACGGGCAGGGGACCCTTTTGGGATCCCACAGCCCCGCAGCCAAACCTCCCCTCCTCAGCCTCACCCGTGGCACAAACACCAGCCCTGGAGAACTCGGGCACCATTCCAGCCCCACTCCTTGGACGGAGCCACCGCTGAAAGAGCTTCCCTTCCCCACGGCAGAGGAGGATTTGCAGTGTCCGCTGGAGCAGGTGAGGAAGGCACAGCGCTCCTCTTCCTCCCCCTCCCCGGCGAGCAGGTGGAGCAGCCCCCCAGCTCCCCCTGCCCGGCTCCGGGCACCATCCCCCTGCCCAGCCCTACCTGCGGAGGCTCCTCAGGTGTGGTTTTCCCCCAAAAGGCGGATGCGGAGCTGTCTCCCGGCGGTTTTGTTCCCCGGGGCTGGCAGCGGGAGTGTCGGATCCTCCCTGGCAGCGCGGGCGGCCGTGGGCACACCTGAGCCCTTTACCTGCCGAGGGCTGGCCGTGGGCACACCTGAGCCCTTTACCTGCCGAGGGCTGGCCGTGGGCACACCTGAGCCCTTTACCTGCCGAGGGCTGGCCGTGGGCACACCTGAGCCCTGCCGAGGGCTGGCTCCGGGAAGCCAAGCCTTGTTTTGAGGAGGAGACTTGGGTGTGTTTTGCCCTTCGGGGGAATCAAACAGGTTTCTCCGTTCGGTCGGCACGGCCTCCCCTCCCTGCGAGCTCTCCTCTACATTCCTGGCATTCTCCAGCAAACGCCGTGTTCCCCGGCCCTGGGTCCGGTGGGACAGCACAGGGAAGCCCCCCAGCTCTTATCCCGCCTAATTTCTGCTCAGGACAAGCATTTCCAGCCAGGCTTGTCCCCCAGGAAGGGGGAGCAGGGACTCCCCTGCTAAGAGGTACCCGGAGCCGCTTCCAGCAGTGGTACCCAGGGAGCATCAGGGACTGGAGCTGTAATTAGCCCTGGACAGTGATTGTGTAGTTCTAACTCATTAAATGAGGTATCCAGGGGCGATTATCACAGAGGAAATTGCTGGGTGTTCTGCTCTGCTTCCCTTTCTTTCCCTTTCTAATTGCTCTGGTCACTGCAAGGTCCCCGAGGCCCAGCGTTGGTGGCTCTGGGCACAGCCAGGCCTGGGAAAACACTTGTTGCCAATTCCTAAGGATTGGAAGTTGGGGGCTGAGTTTAGAACCATCCTGAGAAGTCAGGGCTTCAGCCTGGGACTGCCACAGGGGGGTAAGGATCACAGGATCATGGAATGGTTTGGGTTGGAAAGGACCTTAAAGCTCTCCCATTCCACCCCCTGCCATGGGCAGGGACACCTTCCACTATCCCAGGTTGCTCCAAACCCCATCCAACCTGGCCTTGGACACTTCCAGGGATCCAGGGGCAGCCACAGCTTCTCTGGGCAACCTGTGCCAGGGCCTCCCCCACTTCATAGCCAGGAATTCCTTCCCAATATCCCATCTATCCCTGCCATCTGGCAGTGGGAAGCCATTCCTCTTGTCCTATGCCTCCATCTCTTGTCCCCAGTCCCTCTCCAGCTCTCCTGGAGCCCCTTCAGGCCCTGCAAGGGGCTCTCAGGTCTCCCTGGAGCTTCTCTTCTCCAGGGGAACCCCCCCAGCTCTCCCAGCCTGGCTCCAGAGCAGAGGGGCTGCAGCCCTGGGAGCAGCTCCGGGGCCTCCTCTGGATCTGCTCTAAAAGCAGGTGATAAAACCCCAACCAAGCACCTTCCAGGACCCCTCTATGCCCACGAGGACACATTTTCCCTGCCCCATGGCCCAAGCACAAGTAATGCTGAGGCTGGAACAGATGGAAAGAGCAGCTCCTGCCCTCTCCTCACAGCTCTGCTGTGGGCTGACAGGCAAACATCTAATCCCGAACTGGGATGTGCCATAACAAGGCCCATAATCCATCCCTGGCTCCCAGCAGCACAACCACGATGACATCAGGGATTTTCAGGCATTAAGGTGTTACTCCAGCCCCAGATCTCCCTCTCTGATCTCAGGCTGCAGCAGCAGCAACAGCCAAGCTCAGCTGAGCTTTGTTCCAGGTGATCCCAGCTGAGATAAGCAAGAGAGAAGCCGGAATATTCACCGAGCCACACCCTGGGAGCAGCTCCGGCTCAGGGATGTCCTGCTCAGGGGAATTTCAGATGGTTAAAATGCAGCCCAGACCCTTCCTGGGTAAAGCATCCTCTGCTCCAGGGCTCCAGCTGACAGTGCAGCTTTAATTCCAGCAAGCCCTGAGTCATGCCATCGTTTGCTGAAGGTTTGTCCATGTTCTTTCCTGAAATAATGGTGACTCATCACCTGGCCTGGCCAGCCTTGCAGGTACAAGAGGTCCTCAAGCCCGAGGAGGAACACTCTGGGGTCCAAGGAGTGGGGTTTTTTCCCAGTGTGAACAGGTTGCTCCACAATGAAAGGTCAAAAACTGAGGGGGAAAAAAAAGGCACCTGTTATATGAGCACCTGAATGTTAAATATTGAATGAAATGGGTAAGGAGAGCCCAAAGCAACACACCCAGAGTGTTGTTTCATGAGATGTATCCCCACAGGGTGGGCAGCAGGGGAGGGGGGGATTCTGCCCCTCTGCCCCCTCGGGTGAGACCCCCCTGAGGAGCTGCTCCAGCCCAGGGAACACCAGCACAAGGACCTGGAGCTGCTGGAGAGAGTCCAGAGGAGGCCCTGGAGCTGCTGCCAGGGCTGGAGCCCCTCTGCTCTGGAGCCAGGCCGGGAGAGCTGGGGGGGTTCACCTGGAGAAGAGAAGGATCCAGGGAGAGCTGAGAGCCCCTTGCAGGGCCTGAAGGGGCTCCAGGAGAGCTGGAGAGGGACTGGGGACAAGGGAGGGAGGGACAGGACACAGGGAATGGCTTCCCACTGCCAGAGGGCAGGGAGAGATGGGAGACTGGGAAGGAATTCCTGGCTGTGAAGGGGGGAAGGCCCTGGCACAGGGTGCCCAGAGAAGCTGTGGCTGCTCCATCCCTGGAAGTGTCCAAGGCCAGGCTGGAGCAACCTGGGCTAGTGGAAGGTGTCCCTGCCCATGGCAAGGGGTGGAACTGGATGAGCTTTAAGGTCCTTCCAACCCAAACCACTCTGGGGTTCTGTGAGCTGTGGGCTGCAGGCTGGGGAGGGGCAGCACCACCCGATGCCCCTGATCCCTCTGGAGCTGAGGCTTCTCCAAGGACATCACTCTGCCATGGCAACACCTCCCTGGGATGGAAGGTACCAGCCTCTCCCTGCAGTTGAACCTGGCACTGATCCAGCAGCTCCACTGGTCTCCCTCCCAGCTGTCCTGAAGCAGTGCCACCTTCACTTCAGGGCACTTCCTCACCCAGGGCAGCATCATGTCCCTAAATCACAGCACCCTCATCACATGGCCACCAAACACCACTTCCTGAGGGAAGGGTGGAGCAGGGAAGCTCTTCCAGCCATGCCTGGGGCTAAGCAGGAGCAGACAAGTGGATGCTCCAAGGCCAGCAGGAAAATCGTGGATCTCTCAGGACATGGGCTTCTCAGATAAGAGCTGGAAAGAGAGAAAGCACCTTAAAAAGTCTGGAAGCCTCAAGAACTGTTGTCTTCCAGGACTGGTGGAACATGGAATGGGACCTTCTGTCTTTCTCACATGGATTAGGGCAACAGCAGGGGGTCAGAGAGATCAGATCCCATGGAATATGTGGTAAATGTGATATATGTGAGTGTACAATTACAGTCATGCACACCCAGCTTTATCCTTTATTTCCCACTAAGGCAAGTGGGATAGGAACATGCTTTTTTTTCCTTTCCTCATTCATTTTCCCCCCCTGGAAAAGGCTTTTCATCCTCTTTGCCCAGGGCCACCCCCTGCAGGCAGCTCACGTTGAACTGGGGGGTTCCAGGACCTGCCAGTCCCCTCAACCTGCACACAAAGCTCAGGAATCACCTCCCTGGTGCTCAGCAGCTTCAACAGGGAGAGACAATCCATCCCAAAGGAGTTTTTTGTGGATTTATCCCATTTAAGCTCTTGGATGTCACTCACCCCTGCAGGCACAGAAACCCTGATGGGGGTTTTTGCTCCTCATAATTAAGGGAGCAGATTGTGGTTTTAATAACATGGCATTTCAAAGTGCCAGCAGTGGCCAGAGGAGTTTCCTGCCAGCCAGGGACAGCTGGAAGAGCTGCTGGAATAGCACAGCCAGGTCACCTCAAAACAGAGGCTAAAAGGTGTCCAGGAAGGCTGGAGGGAAAAACAATTCACTTGAGGCACTTAACTGAGATAATCAGAGCAGGAGCATCATTTCTTCCTTTCCTCATTCATTTTTGGGGATAAAGGCTCCAGATCTATGTTAGGGAGCCATTCAGTATGCAGAGAGTGTGAGTTAAATACTGACAAATTCATGATGCTTTGGGGAAAAGGCAACAAACTCAGTCTCAAAATTGTCCAGAGAATCATTTATCGAATTTTAGGTAGCAACTGGCAGCCTCAGCCTCACCTGGACACAGCACAGGTGACCTGCACAGCTCTGGAGCAAACCCTGAAATCAGCAACACCAAAAAAATCCAACTCAGTCCTGAGCAGAATCCAAGAGGGGCAGGTAAAGCTGCCATCCAGGTGTGCCAGAGAGCCCAGCCCAGAGCAGCAGGAATGTCCTGTCCCCCTGTTTCACCACCACAACCCTCTCCAGGGACACAAACACACCCCCCTGGAGCAGGGGTGGAGGGAGGGGCAGGAAAAAAAAAGAGCCTTTTCCCCCATTTCCACTTAAAAACATTATTGTCTTGAAGAGCTGTAGGTAAATTCCAGCCTGGAAATGGAAATTCCCAAGCAATGGATTCTCCTGGGATGTCCTCTACAAGAAGAGCAGAAACCCCCCCTCTCTCCTGGAGCTGTCCCACAGCTGGCAGTGGTTGATCCTTGTTTCCCTCCTGTCCCCAGTGCTCCACAGAGCAGATCCCTTGGGATCAGCCAGACGTGGCAATGACATCACATGAGGAAGCTGCAGCCACAGAAATTACTCCTGGGATGGAGAGAAAACCCAAGAGGAGATGATTTAAAGGACTCCCAGCATTTAGGTCAGAAAAATAATGTCAGAGAAGAACCAGGGGTGAGATGAGGAGCACAGAGCTGCCACTGCCAGAGACAGGGTGTTAAAAGCAGCTCGTGTAACCCTCCAGTTCTTTCCTTTCCAGAGGTGCAGCACAAACACCTTCAGAAACAGGGATGCCTCTGAGGAACTCTGGAAATCCAACAGCCAGTTACATGGGAAGGTTCTTGTCACCCCCATGGCAGCAGTGCCTCGTGTCCCCAGTGCAGCCTGGATTTGAATAGCTGCTAAAATGTATCTTTTAACTTTTTATTTTTCTTCTTTTTTTTAGTATTTTCCAGCAATGACCAATTCCTCACCCTCACTCCAGAGCACTGGGCTGAACTGGAACATTTCCTGCTTTGTTTTCAGTGCCACTTTCTGCCCTGGGACTCCCCACCCTTGCCCCTTGCAGGTGAGTAACCCATCAGTCCTGTGGGCCTTTGCAGAGGTGACACCAAAGCCAAGCCTCAGCAGAGGATCACTGGGTGAGTGGAAGGGTGTAAAACCACTACACCCATTTGTTACGAGGGAATCCAACTGGTTTTTCGTGAGGTGTCATTCCAGAGCGCTGCCAGAATGCCAGACCTCACCTTCCTAATAGCAGGGAGCAGAGCAGAACCGTCTCTCCTGGATTATTCCCTGCTGGAATACAATGATCTGCCCCCTGGTCCTGCAGACACACCTGCACAGGAGGTCAGGAGTTCCCAGCACCCACACAAAAGGGTCTTGTCAGCAAAATGGGGCACAGGAGAGGCTGGGGCCAAGTGCCAGCTGAGCCAGGGACACAACCTGTGCCATCAGTGGCCATGGCAAGTGCCAGCTGAGGCAGGGACACAACCTGTGCCAGCAGTGGCCATGGCAAGTGCCAGCTGAGCCAGGGACACAACCTGTGCCACCACAGGCCATGGCAAGTGCCAGCTGAGGCAGGGACACAACCTGTGCCATCAGTGGCCATGGCAAGTGCCAGCTGAGCCAGGGACACAACCTGTGCCGTGAGGGAGCAGCAGCAGCACCTCCACCGTACCCTGTTGCCAGCAGGGAGACGCTTATTTCTTTGCCATCACCAGCTCAGCAGCTTCCTCAGGGCTCCCAGGCAAACGAGCTGCTTTCCCTCTCCCTAATAAAGCCCAGGTTGCACCACCCTCACACCTGTGGGCCTGGCACCTTCCCGGGGCTTGCACAAGCACCAGCGAAACTCGGGAAGGAATTCTCTGGGAGCAGAGTCCAGCCCACTCCTGCTGTGGCTCTGCAGTGCTGGGAGGAGTGGGAACATCCCAGTGCCTGCTGCTCCCTGCACGTTGGGATGAGAGAGACAGGGATCTGCAGAGCCAACAGAAATCCCCTTCCACAGCTTCCCAAAAGGCTGTTTGAACACTGGAATGTGTCGTGGATCCCTGTGTTTCTAAGTCACTGAAGGTGCTGAAGTCCCACAGGATGCAAAGATCCTCCATCCAAGCCTCTGTGCCCCACTCCAAACCCTGCCAGGGGGGTGGAATCACTACATATTATTTTGGAGACCAAGGAAAGGCTGTTGTTGTCAGGGCCCTCAAAGTTTACATTCCTGTATCAGCACCAGTTTGAAACCTCCCAGGTTGCCAAGATCCCACAGGTCTGGGGAGCAGAACAAACAGAAGCAGAGGGGGAACCAGCACAGAGAATGTCACTTCAGGACAAGCTTCCAATTAGGAATGTCTTGGCTCATGGAATTCTGAGTTACTCCCTCAGCAAACCAGTTCAGCCCCAGCTGGAACAGATTCAACCCACTGTGTGGAATCTGTGCAGGCACAGAAAATGCATCTGCTTATCACTGTCAAGAGTCCAGTTAATCACAGGATGGTTTGGGTTGGAAGCGACCTAAAAGATCATCCAGTCCATGGACAGGGACACCTTCCACTCTCCCAGGTTGCTCCAAGCCCTGTCCAGCCTGGCCTTGGACACCTCCTGCATCCCCAGCTCTGGCTGGACTGCAGCTCCCCTCTGGGCCTTTTTGCTCACTGAACATCCACTTTTCCATCAGTTTTCACTCTTCCCTGTTTCTGGTCTCACACCCAAGCCACCCTTTCCTTGTCTTGTGTAGACAAGAGCTTCCCCCACACTCCAAGGAATTCCTTAGACAGCACAACCCTCCTGAGCATGTTGCCTTTGCAATCTCTCTGTGAGAGAGGTTTTTGGTTACCTTAACTCCACCTAGAGAAGCACTTTTATTCCTCCCTCCCTTCCCCTCCCTCTCCTTCCTCTGGGATAAGCAACAGATCTCTCCTTTCTCCCTCCTGCTGCCAAAACCAGTCTCAGGTCAGCAAAATGAGGAGCTGCAGCAAGAAAAAGCCAGGAAAGCTGAGTGAGAGAGATCAGAGGTTTGATGAGAGTGCTCCAGGAACTCTTTGAAGACTTGAGGAGCTCCTGTTGAGTGTTATCAAGGACAGATTGCACCTGACCTTGGCCTTGGATATTTGGATGGAAAATTTGATAATGGCAATTTTGCCTTGGGTGGGAATCCCAGCATGGTTTGGGTTGGGAAAGGGCTTAAAGCCCATCCAGTGCCACCCCCTGCCATGGGCAGGGACACCTTCCACCAGCCCAGGTTGCTCCAAGCCCCATGAACCTGGCCTTGGACACTTCCAGGGATCCAGGGGCAGCCACAGCTTCTCTGGGCAACCTGTGCCAGGGCCTCCCCACCCTCACAGGGAAGAATTTATCCCTAATATCCCATCTAACCCTGCCCTCTGGCAGTGGGAAGCCATTGTCCCTTGTCCTGTCACTCCAGACCCTTGTCCAAAGTCTCTCTCCATCTTTCTTGTAGCCCCTTTAGGTCCTGGAAGGCCACAATTAGGTCACCCTGAAACTTCTCCAGGATGAACAATCCTAATTTTCTCAGTCTTTTCTCATAGGGGAGCTGCTCCATCCCTCTGATCATCTTGCTGGTCTCCTCTGGACTCACTCCAACAGGTCCATGCCCCTCCTGTCCTGAAGAGCTGTTCCATCAAATGGACACCAGGCAGGAAAGAACAGAAGGATCTCCTTGGCTTGGCCAAGAGAACATAAGATGAGATTTATGCTCATTAGGGTGAGAAAATGAGATGAGAGGAGGCTGGGATGGGAGATGCTGTGGATGAAGCAAGGTTCTCCTGCATTGTGGCCAGGGAGAGTCCAAGTCAGGTTCCACCAGAGCAATAATCCCTGTTTACCTGTGTTTGGGCAACAGCAGCTCCTCAGCAGCCAGCAGAAGCTCTGGCAGCCACCCTAATTACACAGGGAGAGCAACCAACCCAACCTGGGTGTGACACAACACTTCCCTCCCTGCCCAGCCTGGGGAACTGCTCCCCCCTATCCCAGAAAACCTCTGGCTTACCCTCCCTGGGGCAGGGAAACCCCACTGCCTCCTGCTTTCATCCCGCTGACTCGAACTTCCAGCACCTCTCGTTCTGGGAGCCCCTTCTGGTCGGGACCTTCACCTCTCACCCTGACACACCTCCAAAGGCACAGTCCTGGAACTGTGTCCATGGATGGAGAGAGATTTTTGGGACAGGCTGGAGCTGCAAGGCAGTGCTGGCTGGGAAATGCCATCTAGAGGCCAAAGGTGCTTTTACTGTGGTTTGACTTCAGGTGGTGCCAGTGCCAGATATTTCCACTCCAGCACATCCCCATTCCCTCCCCATCTCCCTGTGTTATCCCTGCTTCCAGGAGGACCAGCTGGCTGACCAGTGCAGACCAGAACAGCAGCCCAAGCAACTGGCCAGGTCACTTGAAGGCCAAGGCTGGTAAAATGAGCTGTTAAAGCAGCACGTAAAAATTCCCAGGAAGAAAAGCCCAACATAAAACTCTCCAAAAAACAGCCAGAAGGTAAAAGAAAACCAATTTTATAGGATCAAGCTCACAGATGGAGGTTAAGGCTCATTGTGGTGGAAGCTGTGGCTGCTCCATCCCTGGAAGTGTCCAAGGCCAGGCTGGACGGGGCTTGGAGCAACCTGGGAGAGTGGAACACATCCCTGTCTATGGGGTGGGACTGGATGGGCTTTAAAGTCCCTTCTAACCCAAAGAATTCTAGGATTCAATGATTCTATGAGCGAGGGAGATACTTCCCATAATTCTGCAATTTGAAACATCAAAACTCCCAGGAGTCAGGAATCAGCATAGAGGGAAATTCCAACTCTACCCTAAACCCTTCATTTAAGAACAAACCAGAACTGGAGCACTTAGGAAGATTATAGGGTAGAGGACACTTAATATACATGGCAAACAAAATAGCTTGGGGTCATTGCATTATATTCCATGTGGAAAAGAGGTTTTTCTATGGAGTAAGTGGTCAAAGCAAGAAAAATCACCATGACCAGCAATAACAGGTCAGAGAAGATGAGCTTTGTGTGCTGTAGGATCTTCCAGCCACTGCAGTTCTTGTGGAATTGAGTTATGGGAAAAGACTCCACAGCAAAGAGCTCTCTCCCCACACAGGGAATCATTCAAATCCCAGTTGTGCTGAGATGCTCAGAGAGGGATCTGCCCTTTCAAAGACAGCACAGAAAACTAGGAAGTCATCTCTTTGTGATTTATTTGGGTTCTTTTTTCACCAGAAATAGGCTCCTGAAGGACCAAAGAGAGGCCTTTCCTCAGGTTTCCTTCAGGAAGGAGCCAAATCACCCACTAATCATGGAGAGAAAACAAGGAGCTGCAAGGATTTCAGAGCTGGTGGCTGAACTGCTTTTTGCCACGAGCTTCTCCTGTCTAGAGGAAAGCCAAAGCCCAGAGAGGGCAGCAGCCACAAGAAGGATTTGTTTCCCCAGCTCTGAGAGGAGGTGGCTGATGTCACCAGAGCAACAAAACATCGGGACAAGGGTGGAGAGAGCAGAGAAGGAATGCTGATGGGCTGCCTTGGGATTGAAGAGGGCACAGCAGGGTGTTTATTCACAGCCCAGAGAGTTCAGCAGCTGGTTCAAAACAAGAAGTCACCTCAAAGAACTGCTAGAACAGCTCCTACGTGAGGGTTTTTCAACCCAAGTCACGCCGAGGAGGAACGTGAGGGAAAACTCCCCGTTCCTGGGACTTGGTGACATTTCCTTCAGTGCCCATGGCAAGACATCACAGGAATCATGGAAAATTAAGCTGGAAGAAGTCCCTGCAGGGCTGCTCAGGCCCTGGCCCGGCGCAGGTGGGGGTAGCTCTGCAGGGTCCTGGCTATGGCCTCCTCCAGCCCCACCACAGGCCTGTACCCCATGTCCCTCTTGGCCCTCTCACAGCTGTAGTAGTGGAATGTCCCAGCCAGGGCCACCCTCATGGGGGTGAAGGTGGCCTTGATGGTCACCAGGGGCCTGAGCAGCCACAGCAGCAGGGCCAGCAGCAGGGCCAGGTAATAGGCCAGCCAGTAGGGGATGTGGTACTTGGGAGGGTCGTAGTCCAAGCCGGTCAAGATCCGGGACATGAACACCCAGAAGGGAACTGGTTCATCGTTGGTGATGTGAAAGGCCTGGAAGAGAAGGACACGAGAAGCCAGGTGGGAAAAACCATCATGGGGTTCACAAATTTGGCTCTGTGATGGCCCATCTCACGTTCACCCTGAGCACACTGACAGCCCTGAGCTGGGCAAGAGCACATCTTTCAGGACAAGCTGCTTTGCACTGAGCACCTCTGTGTGAAGAGGGATGAACCTCTTCTTGCCAAGAAACAGCCACTTCTGACACTCCAGAGGCTGAGATTACTCATAAACATCAAACACACTGACTGACCCAGCACAGAGCAAACACATTAAGGCACAGTGGGGCCAGGAAAAGCTGCACAGGTTTCTCCTGGTCTGTACTCTGGCCTAGAAACCTCTGTGTTCCCATGTGTGCCCACAGTTCTGCCTGGATTTCCTTTCACAGGGGGTTTTGCAGCATGAAATCCAAGTATATTCATCCAGCTTAGCCCATGTTAGTTGGTTAAAGCTTGGTGCTGATAACACCACGGGTTCCATCCCCTGGATGGGCTCTTCTCTTAAGAAGTGGACTCGATGATCCTTGGGAGTCCCTTCCAACTCAGAATTTTCTGGGATTCTGTGATGTGGTGGCACACAATGGTCACCAGATGGACAACCATTCATTGTACCCACAGCCAGACCTGACCCACTTGTGTGTGGAGCTCCTCTCGTCTCCAGGAGGGATGTTCAGGACACAGAACTCAGGATCCCAGCTTGAAGTTTGGCTGAGGACACCCCCTACCCTCCCATCCCAAGGTCCTTCCTCACCTTCCCACACAGGGGAGAGCCTTTCTGCAGCTTTTCTGCAGCCAGGATGTGCCCATGGACCACGTTCTCCACGTAGGTGAAATCCACCAGGTTCTTTCCATCCCTAGAAACACACACAGAAGGAATTTTAACCCTAAGGCAAGTCAGGCTGAAAAGCTGCTCATGGTAAAAGGCTCATGACTTTCACACAGGAAATCTTTATCCCAACTTTATTTATTTATCTTCTCCCATTCTTTTGTGCTGTAACTTCTGGCCATACCCTGCCAGGGGGGTGGAATCACTACATATTATTTTGGAGACCAAGGAAAGGCTGTTGTTGTCAGGGCCCTCAAAGTTTACATTCCTGTATCAGCACCAGTTTGACACCTCCCAGGTTGCCAAGATCCCACAGGTCTGGGGAGCAGAACAAACAGAAGCAGAGGGGGAACCAGCACAGAGAATGTCACTTCAGGACAAGCTTCCAATTAGGAATGTCTTGGCTCATGGAATTCTGAGTTACTCCCTCAGCAAACCAGTTCAGCCCCAGCTGGAACAGATTCAACCCACTGTGTGGAATCTATTTTGAGGCAGGTACAGAAAGTGCATCTGCTCACCAGAGTCCAATTAATCATGGAATCATGGGATGGTTTGGGTTGGAAGGGACCTTAAAGCTCATCTCATTCCACCCCCTGCCATGGGCAGGGACACCTTCCACCAGCCCAGGTTGCTCCAAGCCCCATCCAACCTGGCCTTGGACATTTCCAGGGATGGGGCAGCCACAGCTTCTCTGGGCAACCTGTGCCAGGGCCTCCCCACCCTCCCAGGGAAGGATTTCTCCCCAGTATCCATCTAACTCCACTGTTTTCAATTTGAAATCAAATCAACCAAAATAAACCAACCCATCCCCACAATCACTTGGCCATAAAACCAGGATTGCTGCAGCCCAAACCTGGAGTTTGGGCAGGTTTGCTGCTCCCAGACCAATGTGACAGATCAATTCAGGAGTGAGCTGGGAGAATAAGAACAAAAAAACCCCTTAAATCAAAAACCCAACAGCCCAAACTCCACCAAACCATTCTCTTCCTTCCTTCTACCCTAAGCCCACGTGCAGATACAGAACTAAACCATACCTAAAACCATGCCTAAAAACATGCCTAAAAGACATCCAAAGCACCTTAAAAACACACCTAAAACACACAGACCAGGCCCCTGCATGGAATAAAATCCATTCTTAATTAAATCCATTCTAAATTAAATCCATTCTTAATCAAAGAGCACATTTCTTTTCCAGAGCAAAACAGCTCCAACCATTTCTTGCTCTAAAACTCCAGTGCTCCACTAGAAGCTCTGCAAGGGCCTCAGTAACAAGGCCAATATCTTTGATCCTACCACCAGAACTATTAAAATACTTCTAATATTTAAGAGGTTATTTAATTGCCACCAGAAGTGTGTGTATTAATTAAATTCCAGTAAGTTATCTGATGGCACAGCTCTTTAGAGAGCTCATGCCATGCCAGCTTCCCTCAGGAATATTCCTTTGGCATTGGGAACATTCACCACCTGAGGGGATGGACCCCTAGCAAAGAAGGGTTTTTAAAAAAAGAAGTGAAGAAAGTGGAAAAAAAGGTCAAAAAATCGATATTTTAAAAACTAATATAAAATATCTCATTAATAAGAATAATTCATATTTAATTAATATTCAATAAAATAAACAATAACCATAATTATATATTATATCAATATAATGTAAACACTACACAATAATACATGGTATATAATATATATTATTAAATATAATGTCAAAAATATAGTTTAATAGCTAACATAAAAATATTATTTAATATTTAATAATAAACAACATTTAATTTTATTTAAAGAATTTATTTCATTTAATAGCAATAAAATTAATAATTTGTTAATGATTTAATAAACAATATTTAATTTGTTAATAATTTAAATATTTAATTATTTAATAATAAACAATAAATAATTATAGTGTATTATATTAATGTTATTTATATTATTTATAATTAGATATAAGGTATGTCTTATTAATTACAATAATTAAAACCCAATATTTTAAAATTAATATCAGAAGTGGAAAAAAATGAATATTACACCCTCTCAAAAGGGCTTTTTGTATGTTCAGCAGCAGTTTTATCACAGCAATAAAAGGCCTGAGCTTTGCTCACCCAATGATGAATTTCATTTTGCCTTTCTTGGCTGCCTGGACGAGGATGGGAACCAGCTGAGGGTCCCTGGGACCAAATATTCCGTGGGGACGAATGGCAGTGGTGAGGAAATTGTTGTCTGGGTCGTTTGCCCTGAGCACTTCCTGCAGGGAAAGAAGAGAATCAGAGCAGGAGAAAGGCTGGGAAGGAAAATTCCAAGCTCCTCACTCGATCTGCGCTCCCATCCCCTTGGGAAGACTCCAGTGGATGAATTATTACCCCTTCCCATCTTTATAAATGCTCCTTCCTTTGTTCCCAGCTCTTCTCCCACTTCTCTTCCAGGAGAAAACCAGACAAAAACCAGTTGGACACTTGAGGAACTGACAGGTAAAGGAAGGGAACTCTTTGCTTCTCCCATTTAACACCACAAACCCCAGAAGTTTTCCAAGTTTCTTCACTCCATGAACTCCTTGTGCTGGAGAAGAGGAGGACACTCAGCAATTCCATCCCTGTCCCTCCCATCAGCCACTTCCACCCCAAACCTCCTGGATCTCCTCAGGAGGGGGTGATCCCACCCCCCTGGCAGCACCAAGAGCTCAGCACCTTCAGCAGAGCAGCTCTGAAGGAGATTTAACTCCCTTGGGAGCTTCCAAACAACACATTCTCCCAATTTCCAGCAGCTGCTGGGATTTCTGTGACACCCCAGGATCGAGGCACATCCCAAAATGTGCCTTGTGAATTAAAATGAATTCAGCTCTTTTTGAGGGAAACCCTTAAAGGTTTCAGGGACACACTGGCAGCATCAGCATGGAAGCAACTCTGAATTCTTCTTGCACAACAAGCCCAGATTCTTTCCACAAATGAAACACAAACCGTGGAAAAAGGCTCAAAAAAACAGGTTTGTTCCCTTTGCTTTAAAACATTGCTGCCCCATATTAAAAGCCCAAATGCTGCAGCAATAAGAACATGAAATACAACAGATAATGGGGGCAAACATCCAGAGCAGTGAAATTCCAAATGTAGGGGCAGTTTTTAGGTGTTTTTTAATGATAATATTTCAGTATATGGCCAAGAGCATTGGCTGACAACACCTAATTAGGCTGGTGTGCTCCTCAGCTCAGCCCACATTCCCATCTTTTCCTTCCCCAGGACCTTGTTCACAATCCTAACTGTAAACTCAGGCTGCAAATCAGGAAAATGGGGGTCTGAAACAACCTCCCAGAGCAGGGAAGACAAAGAACTCCCCTCAACTGCTCTTAAACCAAAGCTTAAAGTTAAGAAATGGCATTTTCATGCCACGGCAGTGACACCTCTGCCAGTCCTGAGCCACCTTCTGCAGTGTAAGACACTATTTCATTCAACTTCAGTGGTAATTTACGGCACAACTTGATTTTAGTGTCTTTTTAGTAAGTTGATATATCAAAAAATAACAATTTAACCACAAGATGTGATGGCAAATACCTTCTCCTGTAGGATCTTGGTCTCTGTGTAGTAGTCAATAGGTTTTCGTGCATAAGGGAGGTCTTCTGATCCATTTTTGATGTCTGTGCCCTCAAAAACTACACTGGCACTGCTGGTTAACACCAGTTTCTGCAAAGGATGGGAGAGAAAACAGTTGTTTGAAGCCTAAGATAGAAGGGTCATCATTTATGAGGGCTGAGTAAAGACAACAATAATGTTTAATCAACTGATCCTACAGAGAATAAACTGAGTCTACAAGAACAAGACCAAGAGAAGATGAGCTCAAAGTGCAGCTTTGGCTCTGTCACAGGGTTTTGTGCCACCTAAAGGACATCAAAACACTTCAACAAACACCCCAGGCAGGGGGAAATATCCCCAGGAAAATCAGAGTGTAAAGGAACACCGTAAAACTTAACACAAATTAGTGGTTTTGGGATGGATTTGCTCATCTTCACAATAACGGGATCGTGGAAGACTAAACCAAAAGAGGAATCTTGGATGGTTTTGCTGGATAAAAATGTAGCCAAGTGGATTCAAAGCTCTGAGCAATCAGAGATATGTGGTCCTGGAGAAAATGGACATTGTTAGAAAAGGATGGCTGGATCCAACAAGTTCTGCTCCCACAGAATCCAGGCACAGCCTGGAGGGAAACACCACATGGTCCATCTCCCTATGACAACAGGGAGAAACCAAACCCACCAACCAACCCGAGATGTGAGAGGCAGAACTGAATTCTGAATGTGATCCCTTCTGGATTTGTCCATGGACACCGCACAAAGTGCTCTGGAGCAACATCTCTGCCTGGGATAACGGGACCTTCCCGTGTGCTGTGCTGGCAGATTTGCTGAGAATTGAAGTGAAAACTCCTGTGGTATCAAAATAGGAGGAGGAAATTCAGCTTGCAATCTGTGGCTGCTCAGCAGCAGTTCCCTGCTTTCCTCAGGCTCTTTCTTTTGAGGGCAACTGACTTTGTAAACCAAATTACCCTGAGATTGTGGCACAAGTGTGTTCCCTCTCATTACATGGCAAAGAATTCAGACAGGGAATACATGCCATGGGTATTTCCACTGCTGGAAAAGCCACCTTTGGAGCTGTCCCATGAAAGAAGCCACTTGCCAGTTGTGGTTCTCCCCTGGGTGATTCCCAGGAGTGTAGCAGGACAGATTTGAATGGATGCTTTTCCTGCAGTCAGCAAGACTGCAACGTGCAGGTTTTCTGTGGCAAACATGGATTGAATTTCCATCAAACACTAAGCAGGAGACCCACAGAGTGTCTCTCCCACTAGTTTTCATGGAACAAGTAAGAATTAAGTATCTCAAAGCCCTAAACTTAACAGAAATTGGTCCACAGTGTAAATGTTATGAAATCCATTCCAGTGTCCATGTGCTTTTCCAGCCTTACCTGCACTCCAGCTTCTTTGCAGGCCTCAATGACTGCTTTGGTTCCCATAAAATTCACCTTGTAAAACAGTTCCCTGTTGTCACTGGAAGGTGCTGGGGATGCACAATGAAAGGCCACAGACACACCTTGCAAAGCTGGGAGCAGAGCCTGGGAGATCCAGAATGGGAGACAGGAACGAAGCAACAGCCACAGCACAGGAAAAATACAATAACAGGAAGGAAATAAAGACAGTTTTGTCATGGAAACACTCTGTGAAATATCAGTCATGTTCCCTCCATAAAGCTGGGCAGCTGGAATAGGATTTGCATCCCAGATTCTCACAGTGCCCTCTCCTCTTGCTGGGCAAACACACTCTACATCATCCCTTCTCTCCAGAGAAGAACCTGGGGACTTCTCCAGAGCTGGAGGTTCTTTAGGCTGAACTACCTGGAATATCATAAGCAGGTAGGAGACTCAGAACTCCCTGGAGCCAGGACTTGGGACACTCAGGAAGCAGCACTTTACCAGTTCCCCAGGGCCCTGTTGGGGTGACTGTCCCAAAGCCCTGAGCTGTGGTGCTCAGGCAGCTGGGGAGGTGTCTCTCAGCCTCAGGAGGCCTCAGCCTGCCCTGACTGTTGGGAACAACGAGTTGTGCAGTTCTCATGGAACTGAGGAAAGCTGGGAGAGCCCCCCTGCAATTAGCACAGGGACTGTAATTACACTGAGTGTCTAACAGTGATGCAAAGCTTCAGACAGAAACCAGGTCTGTTCTTTGCAGCTCCAGGAGACACCAGGGCTGTTCCTTTGGGATGATTCCATGGAGAGGTGCTGAGGCTTCACCCCAGGGAAAGGTCGGGGGGCACGTCTGCAACCCCTTTTCCAACCTGTGCAGGGCCTCCAGGTGTGTTCAGAGCTTTGGGAAAGGCTCAGTGTTGGAACCAACACCCATTTAACCAGATATCCTTTCCCAGAATCCCAGAATGGGTCAGTCTGGAAGGCACCACAGTGGGTCATCTGGTCCCACCTCCCTGCTCCAGCAGGGCCATCCAAGAACACATGGATTGTGTCCAGATGGTTCTGGAATATCCCCAGTGAGGGAGACTCTCTGGGCAGCCTGTTCAGTGCTCAGTCACTGCACAGGGAAGAAGTTCTTCCTCATGTCCAGGAGGAACTTCCTGGCCATCAGTCCCTCTTGTGCCATTGCTGGGCCCTCCCAAGCAGAGCCTGGTCCATCCTCTGCCCCCTCCCTGCAGTTACTGACAGACATTGATGAGGTCCCCTCTCAGTGTCTCTTCTTGAGGCTGAACAGGCCCAGCTCCCTCAGCCTTTCCTGGTCCTGGAGATGCTCCACTCCCTTCATCATCTCTGTAACCTCTGCTGGACCCTCTCCAGGAGCTCCATGTCCCTTCTGTCCAGAGAAGCCCAGAGCTGGACACAGCACTGCAGATGTGCCTCACAGGGCTGAGCAGAGGGGCAGGATCACCCTCCTCAACCTGTGCTCTTCCTAACACCCCCTAGGATCCCACAGGCCTCTTGTCCCCCAGGGTTCGCTGCTGGCTCAGGGACCCCCAGGTCCTCCTGCCAGAGCTGCTCTCCAGCAGGTCTCCCCCAGCCTCTGCTGCTGCCTGGGGTTGTTCCTCCCCAGGTGCAGACCCTGGCATTGATGAATTCCAGACAGTTCTTCCCTGCCCATCTCTCCAAGGTTCTCTGGGGGATCAGCCCCTCCTCCAGTGACCCCGCTGGGGAGCCACCACCCCTTCCCCCCACCACTGATGAAGTGAATCAACCCCAGGCCCAGCACTGAGCCCTGGGGACACCCCTAGTGCCAGCCAGGATGTCACTGTGGGTCTGTACCTCCTTGTCACAGAGGTCTCCCAGGAAGAACTTCACTCTGTCGCTCTCGAACCTCTGCTGGATGTCGAAGACGTTGACGGTGTAACCCCTGTCCAGGAGCTGCTCCACCATGTGCTGCCCCAGGAACCCCGAGCCCCCGATCACAGTGCACCTCCTGCCACCCTGCAGAGAGAGAGGCAGGGGAGGAAAACCCCCTTAACAACCACACATCCCCCAAGGAAAGCCACCTGAACTTCCCAGCATCTGGAATTCCGTGCTGGAACTCGGCAGCTCGACTGGAGGAGTCAAAATTCACGCATCCAAAGACTCCTCCAGAGGTCTGGGTCATCACAGGGATTTGGGAGGTCAGACACACTGGCTGTAGTTTGGAAGGGCTTTGCCTCACACCCGTAACCAAGAGGCCCAAAAGGACAGAAGGAAAAGAGGATTTGCTCCCACAACCCAGGCCCCCAAGGCAAAGCCAACAGTTTGAAGGGAGCCAACAAAAAGGTGGAGAGACACATTTCAGATGTTTTATGATGTGTTGTGGTGCAGATGTAGGCCCAGTTGAGGTCCCTGAGCTCTCCTAGACTGCTGTTCCCTCATTCTGTGATCCCTGCATTAAATACAAAAGGTTGGAATGTGGAAAAAGTACCATTTTCCTCAGCTCAGAGAGGGTTTAGGGCCATAACTCTCAGGAGCTGTTCTGTCTCTTTATCTGAGGTTCTTAGTTCTGAATTTCTACCTTTTGAGGCATTTTCTCACTAATTCACAGGAAGTTGGTTGATGCAAGACCAGGGAATCTTTAGGGATATTTAGGAAGCAAACAGCCAAAAAAGTCACTTGTANCTTATTATTAACAATTTACTGAGCTGTTCTGTCTCTTTATCTTAAATTTCTACCTCTGAATTTCTACCTTTTGAGGCACACAGGAAGTTGGTTGATGCAAGACCAGGGAATCTTTAGGGATATTTAGGAAGCAAACAGCCAAAAAAGCCACTTGTAAAGAGTGTGAGCAAACTGTTGTGTCTCCACAGCACTGCTGGGGTAGAATTCATACCCTAAAATCAATGTATTCATGGGTAGCTTGGCTTGCTACATACTTTATACAGTCCAATATCAAATTAGAGAGAGTTTATATATAAAATTATACATAATTGTGGCTGCCTTAACCCTGGGAGTGTCCAAAGCCATGTTGGAGCAACCTGGGCTAGTGGAAGGTGTCCCTGGGTGGAACTGGATGAGCTTTAAGGTCCCTCCCAACCCAAACCAGGTTGGGATCTTTATGATGATTCTGTGATTTCCTTCAGCCCTGGGGCACAGACAATTCAGAACATTCAAACTGGGTATTTTTGTATCAGAGCCTGTGACATTCAGGCTTCTCCAAGCCAAGAAAGCACCCAGGGAAAGGCAAGGATTTTCCTTTGGAGTCATTAGTTCGCCAACTATTTTTTAAAGCTTTTAAATCAACAGTCACAGGCCCTAATTAACAGGTTCCTGTTTGCTCACTCTATAACTGGAGTGAGACCAAAGACCTCCCCAGCACAAAACATTCAAACCCCAAACACTTTTAGTGGTGACCATGGTGGGATTTGCTCAAGGAGGGGACAGAAGCTGTTTCAGCTCCTCCTCAAAGGCAGCAGCTCCATCCCATCATTATTTTCCCTTGCCTTCCTCTATATCCTTTCTCATTAAGGTCCCTTCCACCACAAACCCTTCTGGAATTCCACAATCCCAGTGTGTTCTTCCCAAAAACTGCCCTGAGATGTGTGCCCCAAGGTTCTTCCTGCAGCAGAATGCTGCCCTCTGCCTCTGAACCTCAGAGCCACTGCAGAGTGTTCAAATCATCTCCAGAGCACGTTTAGGAATCATAAAACCCCATAAATTCCCAGTTAGGAATCATAAAAAACCAGAAGGGTTTGGGTTGGGAGGGACCTTAAAGCTCATCCAGTTCCACCCAGGGACAACTTCCACCAGCCCAGGTTGCTCCAACATGGCTTTGGACACTCTCAGGGATAAGGCAGCCACAATTATGTATAATTTTATATATAAACTCTCTCCAGTTTGATATTGGACTGTATAAAGTGTGTAGCAAGCCAAGCTACCCATGAATACATTGATTTTAGGGTATGAATTCTACCCCAGCAGTGCTGTGGAGACACAACAGTTTGCTCACACTCTTTACAAGTGGCTTTTTTGGCTGTTTGCTTCCTAAATACTCCTAAAGATTCCCTGGTCTTGCATCAACCAACTTCCTGTGAATTAGTGAGAAAATGCCTCAAAAGGTAGAAATTCAGAATCAAAAACTTCAGGTAAAGAGACAGAACAGCTTAGTAAATTGTTAATAATAANTATTAATTATAACTACAATAATAATTTATAATTATCATTGTTAATAATAATAAATAACTCCTGACAGTTATGTCTCAAATCCTCTCTGTGCAAAGCAAACTGGTACTTTTTCCATATCCCAACCTTTTGTATTTAAAGCAGGGATCACAAAATGAGGGAACAACAGTCCAGGGGAGCTCAGGGACCTCAACTGGGCCATAAAACATCTGGGAATGATCCTGGAGGAATTCAGTCTCCAGCCACTGGTGTTCTTGGGTGGGGGTTGGAGCATTTCTGGATCTTTTTGGAACCAACAGCAGCAAATAATTCTTTGGAAAACCCCACTTTCCCCCCACAATCACCTATCCTAATGTGGGATCAGCCTCAGGATGTTTGGGA
Organism: Pachyramphus minor; assembly: GCA_013397135.1. Classification (NCBI taxonomy): domain Eukaryota; kingdom Metazoa; phylum Chordata; class Aves; order Passeriformes; family Tyrannidae; genus Pachyramphus; species Pachyramphus minor. Next base: position 94,847 of record VYXB01003292.1, on the reverse strand, counting down.
GTGTCCATGAGAAGGTGTTTTTGCAGGACAAATCTTCATAAAGCGCCTTTTGGGGGCTCAACTCACCGATCTGAGATGTGTGGCCATGGCTCAGGTGAGGTCTGCCCACCAGATTCCTTCAAAAAAGGAGGATATTTTCTTCTTCACAATAAAACCCCGTGTTCCTGGGTCTAGAAATCCAGGTTTGAACCTGTTATGCTGAAGAAAGATTAGAAAAGGGAGTTCATTCTCCTTGTTGTGGTAAAAACTAAAACAATACACAAGCCAATGGATGTGCTGGAGAGAGAGTTAGGAGTCTTTGGGGTTTGTTCTTCTGAGAAGCTCTTTGGAATGGCAAGTGAAGGCAAGGAAAGGCAGGATTGGTGCTTGTCCAGCCTGGTTTGGAAGCCAAGCTCAGGGTGATCCCCCCTCAGCTGTTTCCTGTTCCCCCACATTCCCTGAGCACCTCCTCTCTGTCCAAAATGCAATTTATGAACTGCTCTGTCTCCAGTTCCCCCCCAAAGCCCTTCCAGCCTCATCCCAGAGCCCCCCATCCTCCTCCCACCCCTTCAACAACATCCTCCCATCCTTCTCCCACCCCCAGCTCTCCTCACCCCCCTCC